>CM038221.1:114467777-115032370 GCA_021442155.1 Cymbidium sinense
TTTTATGCTTCTCATTTACTGGCCAACATTCTACACCATAAACCATTGCAGATCTTACCACTATCGTATGAAATTTTATCTTAAGTGTATGCATGACTTTTCTATCACACAACAGGCCAGATGAATTCCTCCACTTCAACCATCCAACTTGAATTCTACTGATAACATGCCCATCTATTTCACCTTCATTTTGAACCATAGATCTGAGATATGTGAAACGTTTAGTCTTTTTAATCACTTGATCACTCAATTCCGCAATGCTACAACTAGAACTACTACAACTAAAATTACACTTCTTATATTCAATTTTAGATCTACTCAAACAAAAACCTTTAGACTCTAAGGTTGATTCATGTTTCTCTTAGATCCCCTCTGTAGTCTTATCAACAGAAGAATGCCATTAGCAAAAAGCATATGGTAAGATACAACCTCCTATAAATGCCTAATAAGAACATCCATAACTAAAGCAAAAGGATATGGGATTAAAGCCGATGCTTGATGTAGTCTAACTAAAATAGGAAAATATTTTGTCAATTGTTCTTGTGTTTGGACACAAATAATAGCTCTACTATACATATCATTAATGACTTGAATATAACCAATATTAACTCCTTTCTTTTCTAGAACTCTCCAAAGCACCTCTCTTGGAACTTTATCATATTCTTTCTCTAAATCAACAAATATCATATGTAGATCCTCCTTTCTCTATACTTCTCCATCAATCCTCTCAACAAATGTATAGCATCCATGGTAGATCTACCAAGCATGAAACCACATTCATTTTGAAAAATTTTTATATCACTTCATACGCTCTCTCATAATTTTAGTATATGACACATTAAATTAATTCCTCTATAATTTGCACACTCTTGTGCATCAGCTCAAAACATGATCACATGGGAGACCCATAACATCAAACTTTATACTTCCTATATGTACAATATTCTCTCATGCAAATTAATGTCAACATTAAGATCACTATCAATGGCAAGTAGTTTAAATTAACTATTAGGGTATACGATCAACTCTAAGTTTTATGTAAGAATTTTTCCTTGCTTATTTGATTTCCTTCACCAAAATTATTTTGATATTTGTTGTAATAGTTATCTACTGAAGAACCACTTCTACATTGTTAGCTTAAAAACTATAATCAATTTAGAGTGTGAACTCTTGATGAAGCTTTCTAAACTATTGTTGTCAGTTATATTAGTTTTCAAGAAAAAAGTACCAATCCATCGATCAAGTTAGTCTCATTATCTAGATAGTCAATTATTGTTAGGTTCTTGACACATATTTTATTGAAATGCCTATAAAACTCAACTCCTCTAAGTATTGAAAGCTAAATGATATTTATCAATAACAATTATCTATTTTGAACTTCATGTTAATGTTTATTATGGCATAATGAGTGCAAATTTCAAGATGTGCCTCTAGAAAAATGATTGATAAAATAATAGTGATATTATTATGTTTATTAGAGATGGAATCTAAGTTTTTATAATGCCATTTGACTCTCTCAAATTGGCGATGAAATACATCCATGAGCCATTATTTTTTGAGTCAGATTGTAAATGCCATTAGAGAATCTGAATTTTGATATCTTGTATATCGCATAAGCAAAGCACTTTCACATTGCGTATTTGATAAAGTACTATATATATTTAACATTGGGTGACATGCAATTTTGAAGCTTTGAACACAAACATTCAAGATCAATAATTATCCTTGTATTATATATATATATATATGTGTGTGTGTGTGTGTGTGTGTGTGTGTATATAATATTTGTAGCATAACTATATAAGATGATAACTTTTAAAATGATGTTTTGTGTGACCATCATGTAAGATAAATAATAAAATAATAATAGTATAACATATATATGTCTACAACATCACCTACTTTTAAAATTTGTATGCTCACATCATCACTTATTTCAGTAAAAAATGACGAACTGATTGATTTTGTATCATCCTCATTTGTATAAAAAATCATAGTTGAAGTTTACTTGAGTGCAATAGGCATATATTTATGACATTGGTGTCAAGAGGATCATAATATAAAAAAATCAAGATTATAATATGTTTGTAACTCAATCAGAGGAATTGAAATAGTGGATTATGTTCTATCAAAGTGCTTCATCACATTTAACTATAGATTGAATTAGTTCCTATCAATCTTTTTCGCTTTGCATATAAAATCCATAAATCCATAAATCCATGAGATTCTCGACGGGATTTTTTTTTTATATCATCATTGTTTCATTTTATGATAAATGTTCATTTGATTTGCTATCTTCTTTTTATTCTTTTCCATACAGTATAAAAATAATGATACTTGATTCATCTTCAAAAATAATTAGTACTATAACTTCACTATTATTAGAATATTTGATGGTTCAAATCATGCTTGATCCTTGTTTGAACCATATTTGAACATGGCATGAACTATGTCATATTGAATACATGTTTGATGATGGCTTTAACAAGGTTAAAACATTTTTTTGATAAAGTTTAGAAACACACGTTGAAATTTTATTTAGCTTTATGTTAGAGCTTCATCAAAATGACCTAAAATATAATGCACTACAAAAACATCTAAAATTACCCATATCTACTAAAATCACTGATGAATGAAGAAATCTCAAACTTTACTGGTGTGGTTATCTTACTCTCTTGAGCTATGAAATCTCAAACAAAATTAAGATGATGATAGTAACGGAGAAAGCTAAAGTGTGAATGGGCATGGTGCCTTTCCTTTTATACAGCTGGGATATAAGAATAGAAAGGGTATTTTGGTTTGAAATGAATATTTAATTATATTTATCCAAGAAAATAAACAATACATATTTTTCTAATTTTTGCTATTATGAGGAAAACAAAGTCAAATTTTAATATTTGAATAGGTCTTACATTTATCTCTTAATTAATTATAATGGTGAAGTGGAATGAGCCGGCTTAACTATTTAATATAACAAGATAGCCAAAAATATATAAATAAATAATAATAATAAAAAACTTAATACCCTTTTAGTAAAAGATTCCCAAAAATCAGTTCTGCGCTAAAAATTGCTTTTAGATTGGCTTCTCTGTTTCCATTTCAAATTTCATTCTAGCAATTAAGTAATTCCTCGTTGTTGAAATTTCTCAGGTTGCAGTCAAAACATTGATAGTGATTCACAGACTGTTACGAGAAGGTGACCCTACATTTAAAGAGGAGCTCTTGAACTATTCGCAGAAGGGACAAATTTTACACATATCCAATTTCAAGGATGACTCGAGTCCTTTTGGTACATATTTCTTTTGAAGATTGAAATGGTTAATCATTATCAAATTACAAACAGAAAACTTACACATAGGAGCTATTCTATTTATAGCAAAGCACATGCATTGCAAATAAATCTGAGAGATTAGACTATATTTATTTTGTATGTGCAGGTTTCTAAAGAAAAGGAACTATGGCGTAAAAAAAACTTACTGTCATCTTAATTCTTAAAGAAAAAACAATATGGTTTCACTAAATTTTGGCGATTAAAAATGTAGTTTTCTTTTAAAATTTTATATTGAACATATTTTTCTGTAAAGTTTTGAATTTTAAGCTGGTTATAAACTAGCAAATAAGAAAACTTTACTCATGTTTTATGATATAGGTAATGCTATTTGGGATAACGTGCAAATATTTTGCTATTTCCTTACAAAATCAAATAGCCTCATGATTATTGTATTTTTGATTGCTTTGAAGTTTTTTTTTTTCTTCTAGCTTGGGATTGCTCTGCATGGGTTAGGACATATGCACTCTTTTTAGAAGAAAGACTTGAATGCTTTAGAGTTTTAAAATATGACATTGAAGCAGAGCGTTTGATAAAAAATGCACAAGGTGCTTCTAAGGTACCGTAGTATATATCAAGTTATTTTATTAACGTGATTTGTTGTTCTATTGTATATTTTGTTTCAAGTTCGATGTTGGAAACTTGTGTAGGCCACAGCAGAACTAGAACTTTATCTTGTCCGGATCTACTAGAGCAAATGCCCGCCATACAACAATTACTACATCGGCTAGTAGGATGCCAGGTATTGATTTTCTATTAAAAAAAGTGAAGATAGTATAACAACTGATCTTAAGTTGAAAAGGGAATTGTCCAACTAAATCCATTTTGATTGTTTTATAGCCAGAAGGAGCAGCATTTGGAAACAATCTTATACTATATGCATTGACGTTGGTATGTTTTAGACTCAATTGTCCCTTGGTCCTCTTTTTTTTTTTTAAATATTGTGAATTGAATATTTCTATCCAATTTTCAAAATTAGCTATCAATATCATAACTGCAAATAGTTATAACAATGCTGAATATTTGGTTGTTAGCATGCGTATAACAATTAACGACCATTAAAGTTTGTGGTAAATCTTGATGATATAGCTTGTGTGATTTCCTAAATTGAAAAAATACTATGGGTTTATATGGTTGGTTGTAGACAGGAAAATATGTTTTAGAAACTGCTGATTTTGTTTTCATTCATTTTGAATGTGAAATTAAATCCAAATTTTTGAGATGTTTTGATTTTGTTTGCAGACTTTAAAATTCATACTGAAAGAATTCTAAAAAATCATCATATTAAAGCATATTTTTAACTTTTAGCAACCAAAAACCAAACAAATGAAACAATACCCGTAGATTATTATAAAATAGTAACATTTTAAAGTTTTAGGTATGGTTCAACATTCCTGGTCCCAAGTGCCGAATGAGAAAATTGAAGAGTTGCATTTGATAGTCGACATTCAAAGAAAACTTGTAAATCATGACAAATCCTTTAATGCATTGTGTCAATGCTAGGATGTTCGAGCGACACATTATATAGCCTAAATATAATGAAAAGTGTGCAAAGGCTACATCGGTGCTCGGGTGCAGTGATACAAGGATTCCCATATGGATGGATGCAGGCAAAAAAATTAGTCTATAAAATTAAAATTAAGATAGAAACTTAGCATATAAGTATTCTAACAAATAAATTAATGGAATTAATAGATATTATGATTTATAAGAAGATAAATATCTTATGGATCAAAGAAAATAAATGAGTAGAAAAGAAGGCCAAGGAGATTGATAGTTTATGTTTTAAATTTTGATATTTAAATAGAGTTATATTAGAAATGATATATGTGTGATTATAGATAAAAGCTTGAAGGATAATATTGTGAAAATTAATATGATTGGAGATAGAATTATAACTTTAAAGATTGTTGTTGTTGTTGAGATTATTAATGTAGTAAGTGTTTATGCTCCTCAAATAGTTTGAATGTATGCTTAAAAAAATTTTGTATTGATCTAGAAGGATTAATATAAAGAATATCTCTTGAAGAAAGAGTATTTATTGAAGTAGATTTAAATAAATATATTAGTAGAGTTGTAGTAGATTTTAAAAATATTCATGATGGTATGATGCATGGATTAGAAGGTAGAACTACATTTGATTTCAATTTAACTTATAATTTTGTAATTTCTATTTTATTTAAAAGAGATGAGCATAATATTACTTATAAGAATGATTCTAAGAAAACATAGATTGATATTTTTCGATAAGTAAAATAGATTGTTTAGATTACAAAAATTGTAAGATCATTTTGGGTGAAAGTTTAAGTACTCAACATCAAATGCTAGTTTTGGATTTTAAGATGATGGTTTGAAAGGTGAAAAATAATCAAAACATTGTCATAGGATCGATGGGGTAAAGAATACTATAAAAAATATTTTTAAGAATACTTCTGATCTTAGAATTTAGAATGTTCATAAAAAGTTAATATTATGTGAAAAAAAATTAACAAGTGAGATTAATCAAGTTGTAAAAAATATGCTTGGATAATAAAATAGTTGGTGTTGAAGTCAAAATGTATAAGAAAAGATGAAAAATAAGAAAATTTATTATAAAATTAGTTTAAATATAAAATCTCAAAGAATTGGAAAAGGTATATAGAGTGACTTGTAGGGATTCTAAAAAGTAAAATATGATAAAAAAATTTAATATTGAATGATTTATATAATAGATTGGATACTAAAGATGGCAAAAATTGTGTGTAAATTAGCCAAATAAAGAGATAAGTGAAGCAATATTTAGTTCAAGTGAAGTGCATTAAAGATGAAGGTCGAAAAGTAATTTTCTTATAAGAGAATATTTAACAGAGGTGGATGAGATATTTTAATAATTTTTTTAATGAAGATTATGAGAATGCGAATGACTTTAGCTACTTTAATACCCTAAATGAAAAACAAAGATTTTTTATTTTTATCATCGTATTAGTAAAACCGAAGTTGGAGAACCTTTAAAGAAAATGAAGTGTGTAAAGCAGTAAGATCTGATGAAATTTTAATAAAAGTGTAAAAATTTTTAGGAGATTAAGAAATTTTTTTTGACTTACTAATCTTTTTAATATTATTTTAAAGACTAAAAAGATGTCAAATGAGTGGAGAAAAAGTTTGTTGGTTTTTATTTTTAAGAATAAATGAGATACACAAGAGTGTGCAATTTATAGAGGAATTACGGTAATGCTCCATACATTAAAATTATGAGAGAGAGTAATTGAGCATAGATTACAACATGTTAAAAATGTTTCTTAAAATTAGTTTGGTTTCATGCCTGGTAGGTTTATAATGGATGCTATATATTTGTTGAGAGGTTTGATAGAGAAGTATAGAGAGAATAAGAAGGATCTACATATGATATTTATTAATTTAGAGAAAGCATATGGTAAAGTCCAGAGAAGTACTTTTGGAGAGCTCTAGAAATGAAATGAGTTAATATTTATATTCAAGTTATTAAGGATATGTATGCTAGAGCTATTACTTTTTAATATTATTTTAAAGACTAAAAAGATGTCAAATGAGTGGAGAAAAAGTTTGTTGGTTTTTATTTTTAAGAATAAATGAGATACAAGAGTGTGCAATTTATAGAGGAATTACGGTAATGCTCCATTAAAATTATGAGAGAGAGTAATTGAGCAAGCAGATTACAACATGTTAAAAATGTTTCTTAAAATTAGTTTGGTTTCATGCGGTAGGTTTATAATGGATGCTATATATTTCTTGAGAGGTTTGATAGAGAAGTATAGAGAGAATAAGAAGGATCTACATATGATATTTATTAATTTAGAGAAAGCATATGATAAAGTCCTAAGAGAAGTACTTTTGGAGAGCTCTAGAAATGAAATGAGTTAATATTGTTTATATTCAAGTTATTAAGGATATGTATGCTAGAGCTATTACTTGTGTTCAAATACAAGGAGGATTGACCAAGTATTTTTCTATTTCATTTGAATTACATCAAGGATCGGCTTTACCCATATCTTTTTTGCATTAGTTATGAATGTGCTTACTAGACATTTACAGGAAGATGACTCTTGGTGTATGCTTTTTGCTGATGATATTCTTCTTGTTGATGAGACTAGAGAGGGAGTTCAAGAGAAACATAAATTATGGATGTTACCTTAGAGTCAAAAGACTTTATTTGATTAGATCTAAAACCAAATACATGGAGTGTAATTTTGGTGGTAGAGAATTTAGTGATAAGGTTGTGACATTGGGTGATCAAGTCATTAAAAAAAGTGAACGTTTTAGATATTTCGAGTCTATTGTTCAAAGCGATGGTGAAATAGATGGGGATGTTATTAATAGAATTCAAGTTGGATAGTTAAAGTGGAGGAATGCATCGAGCCTATTGTGTAATAAAAAAGTACTGCATGAACTTAAAGGAAAATTTTATAAGATGGCAGTGAGACCTACAATTCTTTATGGTGCTTAATCTTGCCAATAAAAGAGAAGCATAAAATTAAGTGTTGTTGAGATGAGGATGCTTAGGTGGATGAGTGATTTTATACTTACTGACAAAATGCGAAATGAATATATACGTGAAAAGGATGGAGTAGCTCCAATGACAGATAAGATTAGAGAGAGTCGCCTCAGATGGTTTGGTCACATAAATGATGACCCAGTTAGGAGGATAGTTGTATTAGATTTGACTTATGTTAAGAAAGGTAGAGGTACACCTAAAAAGATTTGGTTAGGAATTATAAAAATGGATTTATTTATTAGAATTAAATAAAAATTTGACACTTGGTAGAATATAATGAAGAAGAAGGATTCATATAGCCGACCCCATGCAATTGGATAAAGGCTTATTGTTATTGTTGTTGTTGGAGGTGACAATATTTTTGATAGTTTCCATGTCTATACTTGTGTACATGTTATTTGAGTTTTCACGTTTATTTGGATAATAATACTATTCCATTTTAAGAGCTGCAATTTCATTCGTATACAGTGAAAGCTTTTTTCATTTTGTACTGACTTTATAGGTTATAAAGGAGAGTTTCAAAATCTATTGTGCCGTTAATGATGGGATCATCAATCTTGTTGACATGGTATAGTATTTTACTTAATTTGTTATGTACTTCTTGAATTGTGTTGAAAATTTAACCTTTTATTCTACTACTGGCACTTCTAAATTTATGCAGTTCTTTGACATGTCAAAATATGATGCCATTAAAGCACTGGAGATATATAAAAGAGCTGGTCAACAGGTGAAAATTATTGCTTCTAGAGTTAAACGCTATTTTCTGAGAAAGTTTCAGGTGTGGGTTTACTTTTTTAATAATTTTATAAAGCGTCCTTATTGGCTTATCAACTCCTTAACAGGCAGAAAGTCTTTCTGATTTCTATGACTACTGTAAAAATTTGGAACTTGCTAGAAATTTTCAATTTCCGACTCTAAGACAGGTCCTTCAGTAATTACTTTCTTCTTTTTGAGTTTTGAGATATTTCATGTATAGTATTTATTCATAGTTTTGGCTTATATTCTTTACAGCCACCTCCATCATTCCTTGCAACAATGGAAGAATACATACGTGAAGCTCCATGTACGAGCAGTATTTCAAGTAAGAATCTGGTGAGTGAGGCCAAATTTAACAAGCATATACATCCTCCCACACTGACATAGACCATCATAATTTTTTTCTTGTTCATAGAACATTTATGATGTTTACTCGCATAATGCAATCAACATGTGATACAACTGAGAGTATGAATATTAGAGCTATTTTTATCGAGTAAATAACCATAATGATCCCTAAACGTGTCCATTTTGATCTCAGATTTGTTTGGGTATTCAATTTAGTCCTTCAATTCCAAATCTAAATCAATTTAATCCTACCATCAAATTTGTCATTTTTTTAACATAAATTATGAGAGAAAAGCTTTCCATGAGGCATTATAAAAAAGCGTGTATGTGCACACAGGAAGTCCTATAAATTCCATCTCCCTTTTCTCTCACTGTTTGTTTTAGTCATTAGTGGTGCATGAGGCCCTTTTCATACAATTTTGGCATTTTAAATGCATTAGGAATAATATAGTAAAGGAGGAATGAATTTTGGACATTCTAGATCACTTTTTGGCAAAATTGTATTTATGTTCTACTATTGTCATCGCTTTATGGATCGCATATAGAGATCAAATATTTTGCTTTCATTCATAATTATTGAAGTATTGCATTGACTAATCATTATACATCATCATTCTTATTAACATATATACATACATCATTTAATCCAAATTTATGCACAAAATTTGTACATATTAATAAGGTTAAAGATCATTAAAATATTCTTGCACCTTCTCTTTGTTCTTTCATGAAACAATATAACATTTTCTAAATTAAGCATACATTTCTATGCTTAACATAGAATCCATTTTCAATGAAAAGATAATAATATGTATTGATGTGATGCTATCAAAATAAAAAATTACTTTAGATATTATGTTATTTATGTAATGCAATCATGTACCGGCATACCATAAATGTTCATAGCATTTTCATAATAATTCATCAATTTTTTTTCCACATAAGTCCGTAAGGTGGAAATTTAGTTATGGTATAAGCAAGATTTGAATCCAAGTCCTTGACAACTTCTAAATCCCTTACCAATCGGACTAATCATTATTCACTTATATATCATGTAATTATTAATATGATAATGTTATTTCATGTAGTAGCCGTAGTAGCATAATTGGCATTCTTAAACCTATCCTGGGATTGTCACCTTGGTGACCATCAACTTGCTTTTCAACCGTTATGGTACTTATTTCAATAATACTCAACGCGACTCACTGCCAGCTAAAAATACATGTTTCAATCTAGATTCACATATCTGTTGTCAATCACTCATTCCTTTATCCATTGAATCAAAGAGCTAGCCAGCTGCTCTCTCACATAATAATTTAAGTCACTATTTTTCTCAATTTGGTCTCCTATAGGAATAATCATTGTTCTTCTAAACTATGGAGCATTCATGCCTATCATGGCCAACCTTTCCATTTCATGTAGTCATATATACATCATTCTATCTTGTTTATAAGCCAATTTTAGTAATCAGTCATCATATAGAAATTATGACACTCATGATTTATAGACAATATCTAACATTAATATAATTTCATTTATGTGGCATAGCACAATTTTAGTAATCAAGCATCATATATAAATTATCATTGTTTGTGATCATGTTATTATGCAATATCCAACATTAATTTAGCTTCATATATGTGCTTGTCAAATATAACATTATTTACAAGCTATTATGCTCAATATACATGATGTGTTGCATTATATATTCTTATAAAATCACATGCATTACATGTAAAGCATCATGCTCTTGGGCACATCATTATATAAAACCATGGCTTTGCATCATATCATAAAACTTATGTTCACACGCTTATTATTTGCCAAAGATCATGTAAAGCGATGGAACTATATGTCTCATGTTTATATAATCAAATGTTTCATAATAGGTGAAGGATCATGGATGCATGTTGAGTTTCATATGTCCATGCATTATCCAATGCATGAATCATTATAAAGTTGATATAATATATCATGTCGGGTTCAATTTGAACAATTATGTTACAATTACTATTGTCAATTATATTGATATCATATGAGAGCATTCATATACTAAAGTTAGACCAATGGGTGGTTCCTTACTAGTTGAAAATGAACCTACAACAAGAATTCATTCTAAAGCTCTTCATTTCTTCTCCTGACTTTCTCTTTTCATCCTACAACTCTCTCCTACACTTTTCCATAGCCAAAACCATGATAAGTTCTTCACACTTTCTCCATACTTATCTTTGGTCAAAACACTAAGTCATTCTCTCTTTGAAGAGAAATTATTGTCGAGTCCAACGGTCTAGATTAGCATAACTAATACATGGTAATCTAGACCCTTTGGACTCGACATATAATTTTCTCCTCTTTAAGTCACATTTCACCACCAATGTCATATCTTTATTGAAATTGTAAACTTTTTTTTTTAATTTTTAACCGATTCAGGTCCTTGTAATTTTTATGATAATCACTTTTTTTTAATTAGAACTCAAATGGCTTCAAAAAGATATAACTTGAGTCCTATTTTTTTTAATAGAATGCTTCAAAAAGTTAAAAAATATATAAAATGTTGCATGAATTCATGTAATTTAATGCCACTCATGATCTTTTTAACACAATTATGAGATTAAAAAATATGCATTTTATTAAATCAAAAAAACTTATCTCAAATATTTTATTAATTGAAATTATAACAAGAGCATAATTACATATAAGTAGGAATGATGTCAGTTATAGATAATGCGGGCTCAAGACTAGGTATATATATCATAAGTCATAAAAAATCTAGTGAATTTTAAGATTTAAAGAAGATTAAAAGTTGAAATTAAATCTATAACCTCTGCACCGATAATGATAAAGAATACTACTTTAGTTAGAGCATTTTAGCTTAGAACATTTGTATATTAAATATAATTAAATTAAAATTTTGAGCTATCATAATTTACTCTTATAAAAATTTTCATGTTCACAATTTCTTATAGGTAGTCTATCACATTAGAATAGTATGAGTACAACTGTCTTATCTCCATTTTCCTCTCTTAGGTTGTCACTTTATCTATTCTATGCTTTCACCCACTTTTATAGCGGATCTTCTAATTTCTAAGCTTATTCAAATTATATGATAATATTTTTTGAAAATCTCTACCACTTCAACACACTACCACTACAACAATACTAATTGCACTTGTTATCCATTTTTTGAATGAATAGATGTGGAATACATTATCTATATCAATCATGCATGATGAAAAAGCAAATTTGTATGTAGTTTTCCTTATTCTTTCAATGATTTCAAATAGATTTACTTATCTTGGATTTAGTTCCCCTTTCTTTCTACATCTAGTGAACCATTTAATAGATTTAATTTGACATACACAAAAATGCAAAATTAGAACTTAGTTTATTTATACTTGTGGTCAAATACTTAATCTTTGGAATATTTTCAATCTATCTTTAACTATTCTAATTTATTCATAGCCCCATTATCATTCTCTCTTCAACTTTAGTTCAACTTACAGGTGTCTTGCACTTCCTAACATATGATGCTTTATAGAGAGTCATCTAAATGTTTGACTAATACCACTTATTATATTTAAGTTCTACTAATGGAATATGGTGCTCTCTACCACCCTCAAAATCTAAAGCATGCAATTTCAACTAGAATTGCAATTATATCTTTTTCTATTTGCATCCGTTTAACAGTGAAAAGTTATATTGAAATTCAACTTTATAGTATTCCTCTTCATAGTCTTGAGGTGAAATTGTCATCTCGATTTAATACATTTACTTCAAGTATTCCTTGCAACTCTATAATATTATTCACATACAATTGAATTAGTTTATCCATTGAATTTGTTTATCTAATAGGCAATAAGCGTGTTATCTTTTGTCAAGGTATTAGCAATTATCAAAATTACATAGTCTTTATCTCAACCTAGAGAAAGCCATCACAAAATGCATTATAATATTTTTCTACTTCACTTTTGTATAGTCAATGGATACAACCATCTATTAATTCTTTAGTATTTTATTTTTATCATTTGACATGATTCACTTCTAGCCATAACATTCATCTTCATACTCGTTCACTAGAATAGTAGTTTTAGATCTTCTTACATCTTATTATTCACGTCATAATGGTATAACTTGAACAATGTGCTATTGTAAGACTTTTAATCTCAAATTTAAAAAACTAAACACACCTACCTTTGCACTTCACAACACCATTGTCATTAACTTCTCTTCTTTCTGGCCTTTTTTGTTCAATTAATTTTACCTACTTATCATCAAACTTATTGTGGGCTCCAAAAATTTATGCTTGGCCTCTAGTTGAGAGAGAGAGTTTGTTGGTTCCGAGTCAAGCTTTTGGAAGGTAAATTAGATTGCAAACAAGATACTATTTATAGATTTCATTCTTCATTTTTACGAGGACATTAGATATGATTTAAGGTTTCCATAAGCGCAAGTACCTATAATTAATTATCTCTCCTAACGATAAGAGAGAACTTTCAATTAAGGCTAATATTTAGATTACTAATTGTATAGCTTATAGTAGTAGCAATGAGGTTTAACATTGATAAGATTCACCACCTTAAAATTAAAACGAATTGTGGAGGAAATGATGATAAACTTAATTAAGATCTTATAGTTCTATCATCTCGGGTTTTCATGATCCTTCTATTTTTGGTAGTAATCGACTAATGATCTTTATTAATAGCGATGAGTTGCTTCGCTGATAACCTTGCAAACCCAAAGAGGATGTTTATTAAAGGGGATAATTTTAAGTTGATCTTTATTAAAGTGTTTTGCATTTTATCGATGTATTATATGATTAACTTCGAGGGGTTGAGAGAATATATGGGATTTGATTATGACTATAATATAGTGTAGCTATTTAGAGGTTAAACAACCTAGTCAATCTTGACTATAATATCTTATTTAACGATTAAACCACTCGATAAGAGGTGGTGACCACCTTTTGTGATGTCATTTAGGGCAAAATCACGTGGTTAGAAAGATGATGCCACATCATTCTTGGCTTGAGATCATTTATGGTGAATTTATCAATACATTTGATGTGACATTGGCTCTTTTGTGAGCTAATTTTTTTTTAAATTGTTATTCTCAACTAATGGTTGTGAAGAGCAGATGGACTTTCACTTTAAGCTTATAAATAATGAATTTAATTTGATCAATATTTTTTAATTAAATTTTTTGATCATTTTATAGTTGATTGAAATTCAAATTAATATAATTTGGTGTTAAATTTTAAAAAAAATGCTAGAAATAATTTCCTTCGATTGATATATTCTATGAACATAGCTATCATTGTGGTGAAAATTATTTGATCATTCAAATTATACAGTTTGTTGAAGTTTGCTATTTAATATTATCAAGGCATTAGTATAGTTAACTTTGGTCTTAATGAGGAGGAGCATTGGATTAGTTAAACAAATCCCAATCTTGTCAAATCTAGTTCTTGTGAGGGAGGAGGATCGAATGGTCATATGGGACTTAGAACTCTATCTTATAGGCAAATTGTTCCAGCATAATGCATAAATTTGATTAAAAAAGGGAGTTTACAATTTTAAAACAATTGCAAATATTTCATTATATTTGCATGCTTTTAAGCGATTGCAAGCTTCTTAAATACGGGGGAATTTAGATTGATTTTATCTTTAGCTTGTGCAACATTCCTAGATTGTATAGTCGAGCATTTTATATGTTGGTGGAAGCACATGCAAGCATTTCAACTTTAATGATCTTTGTATGATTCAAAATATTTGCATGCCTCTCGAGGTGACTTGCATAATTTTAAATTGATTTTAATTTTGGCCTACATAACATTCTTGGACATTAAGATTGTGCATTTAATACGTTTGTTGGAGCACATGACATATTAATTTTATATATTTTCATGCATTTTGAAAAATTTGCTCGTTATATGATATCATTTTGAGGCATTTAAAATTAGGCTAAGAGAATTCCTCGTAAAATAGTCATTTAATAATTCTTGCACACTTTTTGAGGCATTTTATCTCATAGTGTGTGCATGATTTATCTCATCTTACATGAATTTTGAGATGTCAAATTTGCAAGAATTATCACCTAATGATACATGCAAATTTTTAATTTTTTTAGATTGTTTGCATGCAATGAACTTAAATGTAAGCTTACTAGGCAATACATGCACGATTTCATTTTTAGATTATTTGCATTCATCTCAATGCAATAAACTTGAATGAAGAATTACATTGTGCACAAGATTCATTTTATTTGAGTGCTTATATGAATTTCAAGGCATAAGGGTTCATTCCCACAAATGATTCTCTTTCCATCTATAAATAGAAAGGGTGTGTAGTTCGTTTTCATCTCTCTCATTTGCATTTGAGTTTGTTGTCGAAGTTCTTTAGGGTGTTGAGCTATTTGTGTACTTTACTATAAGGAAATTTCTTCAAGTTCTCTAAATAAGTTCACAATATGAATTTCATCATTGAACTCTTGTTCTCAATTTGCATTTAATGTAATCATATTTAGTTTTAAGTTATTTTATCTTGTCACTTATAAGTCTACAAGTGTAAATTCTAGCGATTCGACATCATTTCTTGCCTTATAGGATGTATTGTAGAAATGTTAGCTTATCCATCATGCCGTGAAAAGATGTGCATGTACAACTAAATTTGCTATCACATCACGTTAAGAAAGGTGTATATGAGTCTTTGCACCTGCCCTAAAACACAAATTTTTCTACTGTGTCAAGATAGATTCGCACAAGTACTTAAGTTATTTTGTCTATTATATTTTTACGCATGCGAGTGACAATATTGAGATGATGAAATCAAAGAATTTATGTTGAGATAAAATACATTATTGTTTTTTATCTTCTTTCTTCTTTATTTTGAATTTTTTTTAAATTTTTTCTCTTTATATATATATAATTATAGAGACAGAAAGTGGGACAGGAAGAGAGTTAGAAAGAAAAGAGAGTGGGAGAGAGAGAGAGAGAGAGAGAGAAACAAGAAAGGTAGTTGCTTGGTGGTGAGTGAGTTGTTGGTGTCTGGATGTGATGCGAGAGCATGATCGCTTGGCCCAAGTTAATTGAAGTGTCGAGAAGGATCCAGAGAGGAGAAAGGAAGCCGGACCAAACCAAGTAGTTGGCATGGGAGTTCGGGCTTGTAATAAGGAGGTGGATTGAGCTGGAAAGGTGTCATGCAAAGATGTCACAGATGAATAGGAGAGAGAGAGAGAGCCATGTGACTAATGATAGTGTTGGGGAGCAGTTCATACCAAAAGAAGGAGGAGCTGGTTGGGCTGAGATGTTGGGAGTGCGTGCTTATAGGAAGTAGGATTGGGAATTAGAGATGTGGAAAATAAAGTGATTTTGTCTTTTGAGGGAGTCTATCTGCCGGAGAAAACAAGAGTAGAGAAAGGAAGGAGTAGGAGACAGACACATTATTTTTAAAAACTTTCAAAAAAAAATTTTAATTATTTTTAAAAGGATTATTACCATTAAATATATTATTTTAAATTAAAATATAAATAAAATAAAATTGATCCCAAAAAGCTCCATAGTTTTATAGAATGAGAGGTGGAGGATGAGACAAGACTTGTAGGAGATCAACGGTGGGCTACTTATGAAACTTGAATATTTTGGGTTTTTGAAAAAACAAGGATTTATTTATTTTTTAATTCTCATTTTTTAAATTTTGATTTAAATAAGTTTGTTTAATTATTAATTTTCAATAATTTAAATTTAATTTAACTTAATCTAATATTAATAAATATTATTATATATGCATATATAATCATATTAAATAATTGTATAATTTGATTTACAAAATGACAAACAACTACAAGCTTTATCCCACTAAGTGGGGCTACGAATCCTTATTCTCCATCGTGTCTATAAAGTGTCAAATTCTTATTCTAATAAACTAAAGTCATTTTATCTTTTTTCACTTTCTCTTCCTTTCTTAACATAAGACGAATCTAATAAATCTACTCTCTTAATTGGGCCATCGGACGGCTGATACTTTATGTGATCACACCATCTAAAGCGATTCTCTCTAATCTTATTTGCTAATGGATCTACTCCAACCTTTTTATGAATATATTCATTTCACATTTTATCTCTAAGAGTAAAACCACTCATCCAACCGTCATCTCACACTTAATTTTATGCTTCTCTTCTTTTTAACATTTTGTGCTATAAATCATGGTCTTATCACCATTTTATAAAATTTTTCCTTAAATCTAAGCGATTTTTTTTATCACACAGACCGGATGCATTCCTCCACTTCAACCATCCAACTTGAATTCTATTAATAACATCCCCATCTATTTCACCATCATTTTGAATAATAGACTCGCGATTTCTAAAATGTTCACTCTTTTTTAATAACTTGATCACTCAATGTTGCAACCCATCACTAGAACTTCTACAATTAAAATTATACTCCATATATTCAGTTTTAGATTTTCTTAAAAGAAATCCTTTAGACTCTAAGGTTGACCTCCATAATTCATGTTTCTCTTGGACTCCCTCTCTAGTCTTATCTACAAGAAGAATGTGATTAGTAAAAAGTATATACCAAGGTACATCCTATAAATGCCTAGTAAAACATTCATAACTAAAGCAAAAGATATGGGCTTAAAGCCAATCCATGATGTGATCCAACTAAAATAGGAAAACATTTTTGGCAATCCTCCTTATGGTTTGACACAAGTAATAGCTCTAATATATATATATATCTTTAATGATTTGAATATAACTCATATTAACTCATTTCTTTTCTAGAACTTTCCAAAGCACTTCTCTTGGAACCTTATCATATGCTTTCTCTAAATCAATAAATATCATATATAAATTCTCCTTACTTTCTCTGTACTTCTCCATCAAGCCTCTCAACAAATGTATAACATTCATAGTAGATCTTCTCAACATGAAACCAAATTGATTTTGAAACCTTTTATCTCACATCATAACCTATGCTCAATTACTCTCTCTCATAATTTTAATGTATGACATATTAACTTAATTCCTCATAATTTGCACACTCTTGTGCATCACCTTTATTCTTAAAATAGGAACCAACAAACTCTTTTTTTTGACTCATTTGACATATTTTTAATCTTTAAAATAACATTAAAAGATTAGCCAAAAAATTTTCTTGGTCTCTTAAGCATTTCACACTTGGAATATCATCGTCCAATTCTTTTTGCACACTTTATTCTCTTTGAAGCCCTTCAACTTCAATTTTACTAATATAATGATAAAAATAAAATTTTTTATTTTTACTTAGGATACTAAGATTACTATAATCAATCGTATTCTCACATTCTTCATTTAAAACTTTATCAAAATATCTTATCCACCTATGTTCAATATTCTCTTTTAAGAAAGCACTTTATGATTTTAATTTTTAATGCACCTCACTTGAACTAGATCTTTACTTCTCTTATTTCTTTACTTGGTTATTTTATACATATATCTTTCACCTTCTTTGACATTCAATCTATTATATAAATCACTAAAAGTTAATTTTTTTGCATCACATATTGCTTTCTTAGAATCTCTATAGGTCACTTCATATCTTTTTCAATTATCTGAGTTTTACATTTAAACCAAATTTTATAATAAAATTTCTTATTTCTTATTTTTTCTTGCATATTTTGACTCTACGACTAACTATTTTTATTAAAAAAATATTTTCTTTTAATTCTCTAAACACATTTTTTGGAACTTAATTCTACTTATTATTTTTTCCCATATAACATTAGTTTTTTCATTAACATCCCAAATTCCAGATATTATAGCTTATTCTTAAAAATATTTTATTAGTGTTATAAGTTCTTTTTAATTTAAGATAATGTTTTGATTTTTTTTAATCTTTTAATTCTTCATTTTAAAATCTAAAACTAATAGTCGTTGGATCTTTAAACTTTCACATAAAATGACCTTACAATCTTTAAAGTCTAAACGATCTATTTTTCTTATTAGAAAATAATCAATCTGAGTTTTACTAGATTTATTCTTATAAGTAACAATATGCACATCTTTTTTTAAAATAAAATATTAGCAATTATAAAATCATAAAACAAAATCTAATATAGTCTATCTTTACCTAAATTCATAAATCATAAATACTTTTAAAATCTTCTACCACTCTACCAACATATTCATTCAAATATGCTTCAATAAATACATTTTCTGGTATCTTTTTGTATTAATCCTTCTAAGTCATTACAATTTTTTTTTGCAACCTACATCCAAACTTACTTGAGTAACATAAACACTTATAACATTAATAATTTTAGTATTAACAATAATTTTAAAGCTATAATTATATCTCCAATTCTATTAATATGTACAACATTATCTTCAAATTTTTATTTATAATCACACTTACACCATTTCTAGTATGTCTACGAATACCAAAGTTTAAAATTTAAACTATTAGTCTCCTTGGCCTCTCTCCAACCTATTTAGTTTCTTGAATAAAAGATATTTATCTTTTATGGACCATAATATTTATTAATTCCATTAACTTATCTGTAAGAGTACATAGATTTCAAGCTCCCTAATAACAGGTTCCATGGACTAACTTCTTAGCCCACATTCGTCCATAATATGGGAACCCTTGCTTATTTAACCGGGTGTGATCACATCTTTTCATTGTATTCAGATTATATAGCATCACTTCTAGGGAACGTCCTAGCATTAACACAATGTATTAAATGATTCATGTCATGATTTTTCGACGAGTTTTATTTACTATAACACAACTCCACTTTTTCACATCCGGACTTGGGTCCCACAAAGGCGTGTTATATAATTTGATTTACATTAATTTAAATTTAATTTAACTTAATTAAGTTAGTTTTCTAATAATTTTTTTCAAATATATTTGTCATCTTCATTTTTTCACAAAATTCATCATCATGTGCATCTCAAACCACATGCCATCACCTCGCATGTAAGTAATTTTATGTTTCTCATTTGAGCGTCAGATAGGGTGATACGACTATTCTCTTAAGTGATTTTGACATTTTGGATGTGTCGGCATAGTTTATTTTACAAACATACATCATTTAGGTGGTTTCAATGGCTGTTGAAATAATTCTGACTTCGATTCGCATGACGTTATATCTGTGGCTCACCATTTGCACCATGCTTAATTTAATTGATCGTTGAAGGTTCCTCTTTGAAGATTTATATATTTTGAAGGTACCGACACAACCATTTTTATGATAGAATATATTTGATTGGTGTAGGTCTTTTAACTTCAATTTGTGCACTAGCTCACTTGTAGCTCATGTTCTTCTTTAGGTGGCCATTAGGCAATGCAAGTAGCCTCCTTTACATAATTTCAATAATTTAGACGCATCAGCATAATCTATTTTGTGAATAGAGGGTATTTTGATCATGATCGAAGCATTTCGACTCTGATTTTTGTGTGACGTCGCATTTGATATTTGTCATCTCTAGTAAATCACTCGATGATTCCTTTTTTGATGATTTTGACGACTTAGATGCACCAGCAAAGTTCATTCTATCGAATTATTTTATGATAATTAAGTCACTTTGAAACTAATTCACATAATGCTGCTGCCATCATCTGTTGTTTTCACTACACATGATTGGGTCGAGTCATGAATCAATGGGTCACACAACTATCTAATGTCAGCTCCTCGTGCCACTCATCTAATCTTACCACTTCGAGCTCCAACTTATCCATGTCCCTTGTAAGTTCAGTCCTCTCATTGATCAACCATTCTAAAAAGCCAATAGATTTCTTATTCAATGCATTTAGTTCTGTATTTGTTCTGTCAAATTGATTGTAAATACTCAAGTCATAAGGTTTAATTAATTTAAGTCTTCTCTTTATTTCAAATTTAATCCTTTCTAAGTAAAAATGTACTTCTAATATAATGTAACAATAATGCCTATCAACTTCAAACCATGTGTTAGATGGTTCATCTTTTAAGCCTTCAATTGTTGAGAGGCACAAGCAATTATTTTTCTATTTTGCATTAATATATAACCTAAAACTCTGTGTAATGCATCACTAAATATCTGGAAGTTTTATGTCCTGACAGTAGTCAAAATTAGAGTAGAAATAAGATAAATCTTTAGTCTCTAATAACATTCCTAACATTCTACAATCCACTCAAATTTAATTGTCTTTTGTGTTAATCTGGACTAAGGCTTGGCAGTATCCTGCGAAGGCTGGCTCTTCTTAGGTGAGCGCCACCCTGGACTAATTGTGAGAAGAGGCTCATGAGTACTATAGTCAATTATCATAAGTCAAATAAATATTCACACTAATTAGACATTGCGTATTTTTACATTTTGCATCTAAGTGCATTATAGAAAACCAAAAAAGTTTGTGGATATAAAATTACATTTGTATTATGTTTGCTATTAGACCTTTGTTAATTAACTAATCAAATTTCTATGGCGAATTTATCATGCTTTTTACTCTTTGGAGTAAAGGACTATCAAGAGATAAACTTCCTAACCTACAAAGAAGACGAGCATGTCGATGCAACAGACAATACAGAGCCTTCTTTAGAGGTAACAGAGGGAAAAGAAATTGTGGAGGCTGAAAAGCCATTTGAAAGCATCACTGAAGCTGAACCAGCATTGGAGATTACAGCAGATCTTCTGGTAAATTCTGTTAATCCATTTAAACTATTCTACCATGTACATCAGGAAGACTTGCTTTGACATTGTTCTTCCAGGGTATAGAAGAGATAAGATCCACTGCTGCAGAAATTGAGCAGAAAAATGCATTTGCTCTCGCAATCATACAACCAGGTGGGTTTCTTGTTGCACTCACTATTTATTCTGACACGGAAAAACACTTAGTGCCTGATTGATATCAATTTTGTTTTATATTTTATGTTTTTTTTTAAATTATTTCTGAAAATATGTTTGTTTAGTGTATTTTTAGTATTGTTTTTAAATAAATAATATTTTTTTAAAAAAACAGTAAAAATAACTTTCAGATGTTTTGAATATTTTTAGAAATAAATATCACTAGCAAACATATTTTATTTTGAAATAAAACATAGAATAAAAAATAAAAAAATAAAATTGATCTCAAACAGCCTCTTAATCTTTCTTTGATTGATCTGTGAATCATATTGCTTAACTTAAATGACATGACATGACATGATTAAGATTCTTGAATATAAGAACATTTATTGATAGTTGCAACAGTTGCTCTATTTTTTAATCAATAGAAATTAGTTAAGATACAAGGACTTTTAGGTCATTACAGGTCATCTCATGCTTTGTCGTGTTTATTAGCAGGGGATGACTCTACGACAACAACATCCACAGATTTGCTCAGTAGCGGCTCAGGATGGGAGTTAGCACTGGTTTCTACCCCCAGTAACAATAACAACAATGCTGTAGAAAGCAAACTGGTTTGTACTTATGAATGATTTCTCTTACTCTACTGATTTTATGATGTTTTTATCTAATCTATAAATTTAAATTCAACTGCTGCGAATCAGATTTATTAAGTTCCATTTATTTGTCAAATAAAGGAAAACAACCTCAGTATAAAAGAATAATGATTGTCAGCGTATGTCGCCTCATGAATATAATGTCAGCTTAAATCATCATAAGCTGAAGACTTTTCTCTTGATTCATTGGACAATGGTTGAACTAATGGAACAATTACTAATTGTTTTTCTGTTGAGTTATTATTGAACTTAAAGTATCAGTGCCAACTCAAGTTTATGAACAAGAAAAAAACCTCATTAAGGCTAAACATTTCTGTCTGTGCGAATCCAAATAAGAACTATTATTGTTTATTAAGCCAACATCATTATTGTATATATCGAGCAAAATCATCAACCCATCTTTTTGGATTCTCTCAACATGGGTGGCTTGGAGTCGAACCCATCCCCTCAACATTGGTTGAAATTTTACAATCTTGTTAAACCATTGAAACTAATTTTTCAGGTGCTTTATTCTGTTGCATAAACAATAATTCACTAACAATGATAGCATTATTAACAATAGAATAACAAGAGAATTTATCCTGTTTTCATAAAACCTGTATTATCAACCTGAACATTGAGAAACTAGAACATTCCTTCTTAAAAATTCTATTTGAATTTTCACAAATTTGGTCTTAATAAATCATTTGTCTTGTGTAAATCAGGCTGGAGGTTTTGATAAGCTTTTACTAGATAGCTTATATGAGGATGCATCAAGAAGACAACAAATTGCTGGAGGCTCCTACATCGATAGTTTAAATGCCAATTCATCATTTGAGTCGAGGAATCCATTTACAATGTCGAATCGGGCATTGCATCGCCAACCAATGTCCAAATGAGTCTAATGGCACAACAAGAACAACAATATTATTACCAGCATCATCAACAACAACAACTGTATTATCAGCAACAACAACATCAGTTTTATTATCAGCAACAACAAATGTCTCAGCACTACCAGCAACAACTTCAACAACAACAACAACAACAAATGATGATGATGATGCCATACGGCTATCAAACTCAGAATCATCACTTGCAAGTAGGTCAAACAAATCCTTTTTCTTTTCCATTCACTGAGTACTCACAAAGTGATCCATCACAAGGCAATTCAAGTTTGATTTGATTGAATTGAATTATTTCCCTCATTATACATAAATTTTATATCTTGTTTGAAAATTATTTGGGTTATGGTCCTTAATATTATGCATTTGTTGGAGTTAAACATTATGATCAGTCTAATATAATTTTATTTGTTGATGGAGAGGATATACCAATTTTACACTTATGTTGCTTGTATAATGAAAGAGTTAGATGTCTATTTCATATTGATCGTCCACATGTACTACAATAAAAATATTTAATAAAAAAGATTGATGGGATGTGATCCTTTCAAGCTTGATCTGTCTGAATCAATCTTTTTTTTTTTAACCCTCCAATCTCAAGGTTGCAGATTGCGCTCTGCATTCTTTCTCCCATTATAAGTATTCTATAAATATAGTTAAGAATTGCAAGCATACGATTGTTTTTATGTATATAATTCAGGTCTTACCTTAATGGTGATATATTATGACTTTTTGTATTGTAAGCTTTTGATGTCATGCTTCACTTCAATTGCTTAAATGGGTACCAATACCTATTTACATTCTAGTTTAGGCCTTTTTTTACTACTTTTTCTTTTACATTTAATTCTTTTCATATTAAATTGAAAATGATTATTCTTTGTCAAAACATTTTTTTTTTTTTATTTATCATCAATGTATTAGTAGAATAAGGAGGATCTCAATCAACCAACCAAACCCTATTATATTGAAGAGAATATCTTTCCCCATTGTTGACCATGGGAATCCATTTAGCAAAGTTGTTAGATGGAAAGAAGCTTATTTATCATAGTAGTGTTTGTACCACTAATTTTCACTTGTTTCTAGCTCAAATCATGGCCAGTTGATGAGAGAGTTCATCATTGGCATGACGCTTAGTCTCGGAACTGCAATCCTTAACACTACATGCACACTAGAAAACAATCTTCTCCTAATCACTAGTCATAAACTTAATGGTCATATTTTTTATCACATCTCGGGTCTAGTAGGGTGTACACTAACTATATTGGATGTGATGAAATATAAAGCTTTATTTTGTACTCACAAAAATTATCATACACAACTGTTATAAATATGATAAACTAATATAATCTAAGGAGATAGTGATATTTTATTCAATTAGCAAAACTTATAACAATTTTATGAGGACATAAAACAACATCTAATGGAAGAGAAAGAAAGAAAACCAGAAAAATGAAATAATCCAAATTCAATAAATTTAATACAAAAAAAAAACACTCTAAAATATCAAAACAACTCTACTGTTATAAATTTTGCTATCATGGTGAGAGTCTACCTAAGACATAATTCAGCTCAAAAATCTTATATGATATAAATTTTAAATTAATAATTAAAATCAAGATAAAATTACATGGCATAAGGCATATGCTAGCCAAAAATTTGTTGTTTAAAGCCTTAACAAAGGTGTCAAAAGCTAATAAGAAAACTCTAATTGGTAGAGATTTATTTAAAATCAACCTAGTTAAGTTATCCATAGAATGAAATTAAACCATGAACCAAAATATGAACAACAAGTTACTTAATATGATAATGTGGATCTAATCTAACAAAACTTAATTTCTTATAATAATGAACATGGATTGAGCCTAAACAATTTAGGTCACCACAAAATTAAGTCTAACATAAGTAAATCTCTAAATGGAAGAAGTTAATCATATGATTTAACTTAAAAATGAATGGAATAAAACCTAAATCGATAAAAAAATATTTAAATACACAATAAATTTTATAAATAAAACCTAGACTAAATCTACCTATTCTAAATAGTAAATATTGCGAAAGATTTCAAACACATTAATAGATTATTTGAACCGTAAAATATATCTAATCAGTAAGTTAAGAATAAGAGAAAATAAATAATAAGAAGAAGGCTTGCTGTTCTTGTTTAGTCGAGAAAGAAGAAGACCACAAGGAAAGTTTAATAATTGATTTTGGTCAAAGGAGGTGGCTAGCCCATTAAAGGTGTGAAAGAAGAAGAGAGTGAGATGTTAGCAACTAGAGTGGAAGGGCATGAGAAAGGGGTGATGCCTTAGCCCTTATCCCTTTAAATCAAGAGTAAAGGCATGAAGCGAGGAAATCACTTGCTTTGTATTGTTAAAGGGTGGAAAGTTCTGAAGCGACAATGAGAGATTTTGCATGGAGAGATCTATTAAGCTCAAGGACGCGTTTGCATGAAATGGACGATAGGCTAGTTCGGTTCAAGGCATAAAGCCTGATTAGACCATAACATACTACCTCCTTAAAAAATTTGGTCCCTAAATTCATACATTAATTTTGAAATTGCTGAGGGTACTTCACAATAATCTCTTCTTTGGTCTCCTATGTTGCTTCTCATTCAACTAATTCTTCCAAAATGCTTTAACAAAGAGAATAAATTGGTGATGAAGTTTTAAATCTCTCTCTAAAATGTGCTCTAGTACCTCTTCATAACTTAATTTTTCACAAATCAACAATGGCTCAAAGCGAATAATGTATGATTCATCATGCACATAGTGTTGTAGTAGACAGACATGAAAAACATCATGCACTCCAGCAAACTACACATAAAGGGCAAATTGATATGAAACTTTACCAACTCTTTTAATTACCTCAGAAGGACTTGAAGCAAGGCTAGAGGATCTCACTCTAGCCAAATTTTGTAATTTCATGTATTGGTGAAATTTTGATATAAAGTCATGAACTCTAACTTCAAATTCAACCTCTCTATGCTTAGGGTCAAAATATATCTTTTGATTATCAATAAATGAAGTTTTCAAATTTGATGAATTTTCTCAAGTAGCTTAATCAACTAGTTGAGGTTTAAAGAGTTTTCTTTTATTGACCTCAAACCAAGACAAATGGGGTCTATACTTTATAGTATAAAGAGCCTTATATGGTGCATTGCTAATACTTGCTTCGAAACTATTTGTTGTAAGCAAACTCTATAAGTGGAATGTAATCCTCATAATTACCTTTGAAGTTAAGAATACAATCTCCTAGTAAATCTTCTAATATCTGAATAGTATATTCTGATTATCATTTATATGATGATGAAATGTAGTGCTGAAGTTAAGTCTCGTACTCAAAAGTTTCTTACTTTTTTTCATAATCATGATGTAAATTTTCCATCTCGATTAGACACAATAACTACAAAAATTCCATGTAGTTGAATAGCATTATCGATATAGATTTTTTACAAGCTTTTCTACTTTACTTATGGTAGAAAGTACGTGAACTTGGTAAGTTTATCAACCACAACTCAAGTTGCATCATGACCGTGTTTTTATTTGGGAAAGACAACCAGAAAATTCATTGCAATCTCTCTCTCACTTTCATTATGGAATACAAAGAAATTGCAATAGACCACGGGATCTTTGATGTTCCGTTTTGATCATCTAATAAGTCAGATACTTTGTTACAAAGTCTGCTATGTCATTCTTCATATTAGGTCATTAATAAGGCTTTTTGAGATTTTGATACATTTTTGAACTTCTCGGATGAGTAAAATATGAAGTAAAGTATGCTTCAATAAGTATCAAGTACCAAAGTTCTTTTAATATGGGATACATAATTAATCTTTAAATCTCAACATGTCGGTTTAATCAATATTGAACTCATGTTTCAACCCACTTTGAATTTGATCTATAAGGGATATCAATTGATTATCTTTCAATTGAAATTTTCAACTGAGTTTCATGAATCCAATCTATTATGTCTAATTGAATAGTCTTATGACATAAGTTAGGATTATCTCCTGTAGGTGAGTTGAAGTCGCTCCATAATTGTATCACTTAACATTTCACTAAATCATTCGTTGTACATCACTATTTACTTTTTAAGTGTTACACTTGAAGGATTGCAATATTAGTTTACATGTTTATTTATGTTAATATTATCGAGTAATATCATATACATTGTGCTTATAATCTATTTACTCTTTTATTAGTGTTGTGTATATATTTTATCATTTACGTTTATATACATGTGTATATTTAGTTTGAATATTTGATTGTTGATGCATTCACATATGAATTCTTGATTATGATAGTTTTGAGTTGAAAATACATTAAAAAAAAAGTTCAAAAATGCTTTCACCCTTGCTCAATGTGTTTTTGAGCTAACAAATTATGATATTCAAGAAGAGGCTTACATGAATATGCCACCATAATTCAAAACTTGAGAAAATATCAGACATTTATACAAACTACATAAGCTATTATATGATATCAAACAAGGTCCCTATGCTTGGTTTGTGGAGTTGAACAAAAATAGTAAAGATTTTGAAAAAAAAGTAAAGATGCATGGATCATTCAAATCAAAGAGACTTCAATATGTTTATGAAGAATTTTATTAAAAGAAAGTATTGTGGGCTCCGAAAATTCGCTACCGACCTCTCAATTAAGAGAGTTTGATTTAAATGTCAAATTTTAGAAGGCAGATGAAACTAGATAAGACACTACTGAGATTTCATCCTCATTTTATGAGGACTTTAGATCTGGTTTCACATTTCCTATAGGTGCAAGCATCTATAGTTAATTACCCTTCTCAATGCTGAGAGAGAACTTTCAATTAAGGCTAGTCGTTAGATCGCTTAATGACTTAGCGTATAGTAGCAGCATGTGGAGTATAAAATTGTGAATTTATGAAATTCATTATTTTAACTTAAAGCATATAGTTGGGGGAATGATGACGTGCCCGATCTAGATCCTATGATTTAGTCATCGGTATGTGTCGTGGTAATCTACTTAGTCGAGGAGGAATTCGGCCGACGATGGATCAATAAATGACCATAAGTTACGTCGTTGAGTAATCTTTGTAAACAGGGTGGTGTTTGTCCCAACAATTTTAGCGGCAAAACTTTGTGCTTATCAAATATATATGATTCATAACTCAAAGGTGAGCCATTGGGGAACATCTGGTCGTGAATAATATAATAATGGTCATTTGGCGACACAACCACCGTCAGGACTCGGTCATAACCGTGTCATATGTGGAGCCTACTGGCCAAATTACGCGGACAGAGGACACGGGCCACTTCCTTACTGGCATGAGATTATTTGAGTTTGAACACAGTGATTTATTTGACTTGGCATTAGCTCTTTTGTGAGCTAGAGTTTTCTTAATCTGTCATCCCCAATAAACGATAGTGGATGGGTGGATGAATTGTTTGCTTTAAATATTCAAATAATAAATTTTATTTAGTTCAGATATTTACTTAGTTGAAATTTAGTTTTATGATGAATTAGTTTAGAGCTCAAATATTTTTTGATGATAATATCTCCTCCGGTTGAGATTTTCAATCAACGTCGTCGGGAATATAAGTCCTTAATAATTTAGTTTATTGTTTTCAAATCATCGACTCATTAATTTAATAATAGGCATCGGTCTAGATTTATATTTTAAGTATTTTGAATTTGTAAATATTAAATATAATATAAATATTTTGATAATAATTACTCTTAGGTTGATATCTTGTCAATTCATATCATTGGGGTAGCGTCTCTACTTATTTGTTAGTAGAGGGATGACTTGTATAATTTAAATTCTTTGATTGATATTATAGAGCCTTTAACTTGCAAATATAGATTGGGTCTTATAATATAATGTAACTTAAGTTCATCTAGAAGTTGATCATAGTAGACCACTTATTTTACGCATGAGGATTAAGCTCTTATGATCATATTACATGGAGTTGAATATTTATCTCTTTCATTGATTTGAATTAGCATATGGAGACATTCATTAGCTTACATGCATATAGTCATAAAGGATTGAATCGATTTTATCATTCTTCTTCTTTTTTTATAAAACTCGTGCAGCATCTTCAGACACAAAGTTTAGGTACTTGGTATAAGTGTCGGGGCCTATGCAGGTATTTGATAATTCAGATTATTTTTTTTTTAAATTATGAGATTAATCTAGAAGTGTGCATTCGGTCGGATTGGACGGATCGATTTTTTAATTTGCTAATCCGTTCGTTTGAAATTGAATCATCCGTATATAAGATTTAATATAATCCAATCCAATCCAAAAAAAAAAAGTTTGGATTTTCGGTTCGATTTTAAAAAATCGAAAATATGTAATTAAAATACTAAATATTTAAGCGGCTTAATAATGCTATGATTATCAACTACTAGTAATTAAAATACCTAAATATTTATAAGACCGATTTAAGATAAAGTTCTATTCTACATAGAAATCATGCGACCAACAAACCAAGGCACAAAGCATCGATCAACCTTCTTATGAATAGTTAAATGGAATCATATTAACAAATATGATTCCACAAGTTCTGCAAAACAATCTCAAAAGATATAATTTCTCCATACAGTGAACAACCAAGAAAAGTAGAAAACCATACGGAAAAAGATGTAATTTTGTGAATATTACGTTATGGATTTCACCTATAAGAGATATAATTAAAATCAAAACGCAAGAAATCCTTTTTTGGGGTATAGATTTCGATTTGAAAGACTTTGTATTTAATAAATAAATAAATATTAAATATATTACTTAAAGGGCACTAATCAAAGTATAATGAGATCAAGAAAGAATAAGTCAAATGAGAGTAAAAAAACTAAACGACCATAAAAGAATCCATGAGAATCGAGAACTGCATTCTTGAATCTTTGAATCTTGAATCTTGATAGAACACGGTCGTGAGAATCGAGGCGAGAAGAGAGAGCGAGAAAAACTTAGAGAAAACGAAGAAATTCAAAGTTTCGGTCTTTGAGTTCGATAAGGATTACAGTTATGCATTACCAAAGAGGCAAACTCAAAAGCGATCGCGGCGATGTATACATTCTTGAGGCAGAGAAGAAAGAGATGAACAGAAGTTACAAAAGCAACGTTGAGACAAGTGGAAAAAAATTGAAGAAGAGTTAGAAGAGTCGAATAAGTAGAGAACAGAGCCCGCGATTACCTTTGCCCTTTTGCCTCCCTTAATCGCTTTTGCTTTTAGGTTTTAACTTTTAAGGATTTTCGTTTTAAACCGCGGCGGCGGACGGGCTAAATCTCGGCTAATCGGTTTTTTGGATTATAAAATTTTAAATCTGATCCATAATCTAAAAACCAAATTTAGCTAAAACTAAATCCGAAATCTAAAATAAAATTAGAAAACCGATCCAAATTTAAAATTTGGTTGGTTTTAATTGGATTTTAGTTTAATTATGCATGTACAGATTAATCTCATATTTTTTATTTAATCTTAGCGCCTTTTGACATTAAGTTTGCATCTTAAATCCTAAGAAACGTAGGTATAACTTAGATAATTTCATCTAATTAATAAAATTATTGATTTTGATAATTATAATTAGAATAAGAATTTTCTAATTTTTGGATTGAAGGAAGCTCCTTTATTCGTGCAGAATTTAATTTAGTACATGTTTTGTGAAGAAAATCCGTGGCGTAGTTGTTTTAGACTTATATTGCAATTCAAATCATTGCATTCTTGCTTGCATTTAAATTATTAATGAGCTAAATATAAGCAAGATAATTATTTATTTACTCAAGAAAGAGCAATTAGTTTGTTACAAATGTCTTACAACTCCTATTAAACTCGCTTTATATCGAGAATGCTAGCTTTCAAACTTGTTAAAATGATCCAATTATATGTTTAACTGAATTTTTGTTTATATCATTTAGAGTGAGATATTGTAGGAGATGCACCTAAGTTCATTGACAAGCTGTTAATTTATTGTGAGTCTCATTTAAATTTTCTAAATTGCTTTTCTTTTTATTGTGTAATATGAGTTATAAAACATGATGTATGTGTACATCTAAAAGTCTTGGCTATGCTCATCGATAAACTACTTGGCTCCACTATAGATCATTGTTGTATAAGATACAACATAATCCAATCATTCATTAAGGAGCTTTAACTATGCTTGCCAACATGTTAGCTTCGTCATAGGTCTCTTATGAATCTCATTTGATTCCTTCTTCTTCTTTTTTTAAACATGACACTTAACAAATTTTTTATGATTTTAGTACATTGAAATGCAAACTTAGATAGACCCTGAAAGTGTAACATATATTTCAAGAAAGTGTAACATTCAAGTTTCTTTGAAGTTAGTTGTAAGCTCTTCCCCTAAACCCTTAACAACAATAATAATTTTGCATGAGTTCAGCTATAAAGAATTGAATAGGAGAGATTATCGGGTTGATTATGTGGGTTGAATAAGTGGGGGGAACATCCGAAACCAAGAGGAACCCGTCTGATGACGGTGGCATGATAGAGTTGCCTCTCGGCTGGCAAAGGAGAAATTTGAGGTAGGCTCGGTTGCTTGCGGCTTAAGGGGAGACGGATCGAGGGCAAACATCGGTGGCTACTCGAACCAAAAGACGAGAGAACTCACGGGAAGAAGAATAAGGGAGGGTTGCGCTTCGAATTGGGCAGGAGAGAGAGAGAGAGAGAGAGAGAGAGAGCGGGAGAAAGAGAGAGAGAGCCGGATGGAATATGGATTGAGCCGAGAGGAACTTCTATTCCACGAGATGGCTATTTCTTCTCCTGAATCAACGAGAGCTATCGGGATTTCGTCTGCTTCAATCCACCGAATCGGGCATGAGAAAGAGAGAGAGAGTGGATGAGAGCGAGAAAAGATCCCCTTGCAGTTTGATGGGAGACGAACCGAGAGAAGAGTTTGAGAGCCGAGAGGGGAAGAGAGGTTGTGATGAAGGACGGAACGATCACGAGTGCTAGGCTTCGAGATCGAGAGCTTGCGGGTGGATGAGGACTTACGATTTTCAGGAGACGGAGCGAACCAACCCTTCGTATCGAGGGGGGGGGCAGGGGGGGGGGGGCAGGGGCGTGAGGGGACGAATGAGGAGGAAAGAGCAGTGGGCGACGAAAAGAAAATAATGGAGCCGCCTTGCTTCGAATCGAGAGGAAAAATAAAATAGGGAATTGTAGATTAATTGAGTTTCCTTTTGATCTTAGGCGATATTATTTTTTTTCAAAAATATTTGAATAAAATAGGATCTGTTTTGAAAATAATTTATATACAGATTTTTTGAATTAATTTTGAAATAATTCAGATATTAAGAAATCCGATTTCATCAATATTAAAAGAAATATCTGAATTTAGTTATTTTATGATATGGATGTCGTTTGATATATTTTGAAACAATGAGCTTTATGGAGATTTCTTGAGAATATCGAGATTGATCGAAACAAATCTGATTAATTTAGCGTCGTCACTCGAGGCTTATTTATTTGCTCCACTTGTTGAATCATTGCGAAAGCGTTGTTTAATAGTTTTCGATGTTTGAACAACGATCAGTTTGAAAGGAGCTCATTTTGATAGCGGCGCTCGACTTTAATATCTTTCAATCACCCTCATTTATTTTCCTTGGGATGGTAATTGATTGATGTAAAATATCAATTTTAATTGATTTTGATATTACGAGCGTATTGGCGATTGATTTATTGATCGGAGGACCGATTAATTTTTCATTCACTTCTGTTTCTATTTTTAGCGTGCGTTAGTGCTAATTTTAATATATTTGCTTAATTAAGTATGTGAAAATTACTTATAGATCAACAAGTATCTATGTGAATGATATTTCAAGTAGAGGTCACAGGGAGGAAAAAGAAATCAGTAATATGAAGAGTTTTCTTGCTCAAGAATTCGAGTTCAAAGGCTTACGATAACTCGAAAGTACTTTACTAGAATGGATGTAGCTTCATCCAAGAAGAGCATTTCTATCTCTTAGAGGAAGTGCACTTTTGATCTTCTAAAATAAGTTGGGTTGCTTAGGTGTATTTTAAGAGAATTGAATATTCGAAGTTGTAACTCAATGTTATTGCCATATGACAACAAAGCTTTCAAAAGTATTAGTAAGAATCCAGTACATTACAATCCAACTGAGCACATAGATATTGACAATTATTTTATGAAGAAAAAAATATAAAAAGGCTTTTTTATTATTTATTTTTAATTTATTTAATTTTAATTATATTTTTGATTTAAAATAAATATATATTTGATATCTTAAAAATAAGTTCTCATTTTTATATGATTATGATGATTATCATCAACTGTGATAATGATTGATGATGGTAGACTATGATGATAAATGATAATGGAATGGGTGATAGTTAACAGCAGCGAGTTGCTCATAATAATAATTAATTTTGAAATATTTAAAATATCAAAAAATTATTTTGAGTCTTTTTTTAAATAAAAAATTTTTAAAAAAACTTTAAAAAATACACCTACCAAACATATCTTTTAAAAAATATATATAAATTGAACTCCAAGTAGGCCCTAAATGTTTTAGTGGGATAAGGAGAATCTTGATTAGTTATACTAAATCTTATAGGAATATAATAGCTTCCTATTACATTATAGTGGTGGATGATGATCATGGAAATCTCTTAGGAAAATTAGAGGAAAATTTAGTTTATTTTTGCCTCTCTTAATTTTTATTAGTGGTGTAAATAAGTTGAGTCAAGCTCGAGTCAATATTTACTTATACTTTAACTTGATTAACTAATAGAGTTCGAGCTCAAGCTTTATTCTATGAGCTCGAGTTGTCTTATCCAGTAAAAATTGTTTATTCATTAACTTGTTTAACTTGATTAACTTGTTTATTCATTCTTCTAAATTCATCACGATTCTATTCTACAATTTAAAAATTATTCATTAATCAAAATTTTTAATTTTTATAATTATTTAATCACTTGTTAAACACGTTAAAAATTGAAAATAATGGGATTGCATAAAAAAGTACTTTTAAAAGTCAAATTGTATTTATATAATTTACTAATAAATAATATATAATATATGTTCCATATCATCATGACCCAATCAAATGTAAACCCAACCCAACTAAACACTTCTTCTGGGGTTGTGGGTCCGCGTTAACTTAAAACTCGCGTTCGGCGGTGCGTGTGTTTTTTATCATTAAAATCAACATCCAAAAAAAAATAAAAATAAAAAATTGAACACTTCTACATATTAAAATCATAATTATCTTCTTATGGAATCAAAAGTTAATTTTAGAAATAAATTTTTGTTAATTCGATTAATAATCTTTTGCTCTTAAAATGCCTTAAAGTCTTGAATATCATTAATTTAAATGAACTTAAAGAGAAAAATAATTTTTTAGCTTATATTTATAAATATAATATTAAAATTTGAGAATCAACTTTCACAAAATCAGTGAAATGAGAAAGATGCGAATTTAATTTATTATTGGAGATTATCATCGCCTTATTATAGGATAGGTATTGGTCATTTGTACCGACCCTGAGCTTTTACGTGTTATAGTAAACAACACAACTCTTCTGGTTTACGAAACTCTTCCTATTTTAATAAATTAATAATAATAATAATTATTATTATTATTTAAATAAAATCTGATTCATCGACGATTATCCGTTCTTATGGGTCATAATTCCCAACTTATCATACATTTGAAGAGCCCATCCTTCAACGGAAACTCTTTTTTATTTTTATTTTTATTTTTATTTTTATTATTTTTATTTTATTTAATTTCATTAATTTTATACGATATATATATATATATATATATATATATATATATATATATATATATATATATATATAATTTAATAGGCAAATTCTATTTTGCTCTTAATTTTTTTTTTAAATTTTAGCCCCTCTCAATTTATATTTTATACAATAAACCTCTCTCTAAAAAAATTAATTTAATCTATTACTCTCAAATAACTATTTAAGTAATTAAAATAAAAGTTTATAAATTTAATAGTGTTGCCCACTCATTTTTTTCATATAAATTTTTTAATAATAGTTTACTAATTATTTATATTTTTAATTAATTATTAATTTTATATATATATTATTTTTTAAATTATTTAATTATTTAAAATTTTGCCCACCCTGAAATAAATAGCTAGTTCCGCCTCTGAGTATATCAGCATAATTTAAGAGAATTTAACTGTTATTAGTACGATTAATAAGTGTAAAAGTATGTGTTAAACATTAATTTTTAAATTAAATGTGTGATATTATTAATTATAATTTGCACAAATACTTTTGTTATCCTTTTCTAAACTTAGCATTAGAGATGATAACCTTTATTAATTTTGAATATTTTATGATCATCAAACTCTCAAAAAGAAAGAACAAGAAAATGGAGATACATGAAGAGAAAATTTTCAAATCTTTGTAGGATTTACTTAACAAATTGCTCTATTATTATTTAATCACCGTTTAACGATAAAATAATATAATATTAATTCACGTTATTAATTTCTCTCTCATAAGGATTTTCTCTTCAAGATTAAACTTTCAAGTTAAGATAATGGAGGCAATGATAACAAGGTATGATATGCTGTATCTTGTCATTTGATTGTATGCCTTTAACAATAGTAGAAGTAGCCGATACAAAATCTTCTTTATGGAGGCAGAGTCGTGGTTAGAGAATTTGTTAGTGTTTTCATTAAGTAGATTTAGCATTGATGATAAGTTGATGATCAACACTTAATGAAGTACACTTTTTCTTGAGTTGAACTAATTATTTAGATATGCAATCATCGTAGGTTGAAACTTGATTGTCATAGACGACATTGAGATGAGATTAGCGAAGAATGAGATATGAGTGGGTTTTCTCGTGCAAATGTACTAGCCAGGATAGTAACGAGTTCTGGTAGAATCAATAGAACTGGAAGTGCGATCTTGGATGACGAAGGAATCTAAATTTAGTGAATCCTGATGATTTTGATCGAGTGCCTGCAGTTACACAATATCATTGTTGTGAGCGATAATTTTATTGTATTAATGATATAATTGATGTAATTTTGATCGACAAATTGATATATTGTAAGATTTATGATAAATTAGCCTAAGTGGCTCTAACAAGTGGAAAAATGATAGGATCATTATGCAATAAGGGCATTTAAAGCTTCCCAAACTCTCAAATGAAAGAGAAATAAAGATATTAAGGAAAATAGTACATTCATATTTTTGATGTACTTACCTACTCCGAATAGAGTTATTGGTAGAGTGCAATGACTTTTTTTAAACCGAGTTCCCACTAATTAATTAATTATTTCTATTAAGCTAATACATTTGCTTTACTAAAATGAACTGATAAAGTACTCTTTTTGCTCAGAAGCGTTAATCGGAGCATTTCTGCTTAGTTGTCTTTCTCACAAAACTGAAGCCTATAAGTGGTAGTTTGCTTCATTGCTTGCGCTTATAATTCCTTTTCATGGCTCGAATCCTATCTCAAACTCTGCTCTGCGAATCGCAAGTTGTAATCTCCGATATCTTCCCACGTGCCTCGTGAACGGTGTCGGGGCGCGGCTTCTCGCGCCATCCGCACGCCTCTTAAAAGCTTCGATCTCGCTCGAACCGGTCGGAGAGTGTGGCGGAATCGTTGGCAGACGTGGAGATCCATGACGCCTGTCTGGATGATGACATGTCCGGCGTCATCGCACGTAGATCCGCCCCTTCCTGGCTTCCATTCGTTCCAGGATCTTCCTACTGGGTTCCTCCAGAAGATGCCCTCCAGGAGGAGGACACTGGAGGACTTGGGAACTCTTTCCTTTAGATATGTTCGTGGATGGCCTTCGTCGAGCTTTTTTTGTGGAAGGTACATAGTTTTTTGGGGTTCATATAGCTTGGAGCTTCTTGTTTTTTTTCTTGTGAAATTTCTTTGATTTTTTATTTGTTTTTGCGCAATTCTGGAAAAAAAAAATTTGTACGTTTTGATGCTTTTTGAATTGTTGGTTGTCTGGTTTGGCTTTATTTCTTATTTCTTGTGAAATTTAAGATTTTCTGTGTTAATTATCGGAAAGGAGACTGGTAATTAATTGGCAAGGTGAAAGATTGCTTTCGACTGTTCTATTGATTTTCGTTTAGAGGAGGTTCAAAAGCTTAATGTGAGTTGTAACTTGATGCATTTACCGTTGCTGTAAGTCATATTTCTGATTTAGTTGAAACATTAGTCATACTGATAAACAACGAATTGAATGACAAGTATACCAAATAGGTTTCTTAACAATCATTTGTTGGTCCTTCTTCCTGGAACCGGAACATGACCTAATGTTACTAATGCAGGAGTCCATTTAATCTTCAAATCTGTGTGATTTTTTGTAGAATATCGATCTTGTTTTGATTTCCCAAACCCAAGATCGGAATCATTCTAGGAATGTTCAAACCTGTGTAAAGTTTATAAAATATTTTGTTTCTTGTATTTTTACAGAATTCCACTGTATAAAATTCCAATGTCAAGCTTGTTAGTCATTACTGTTATTGCTGACTTATTTTCAATTTTGTCTTCTGATGTGCATGCTTTTGATTTTTGAATTTATTTTTTAACTTTAAGATTTATCTTTATTTTCTTGGAACTGTTTTTCTAGACATACTTACACAAAAAGCTAGTTAATCTATTTTCCATGATCCCATGCTATATGTCAACAACACTAGTAGACTTTAATTAAGCTTCGAAGAGCGTGAAATCATTATTTTGTGTCATATTAGTAGGGTGCACCATGCTACCAAGGAGAGGAGCATCAATATCACCAAAAAGGGGGAGCCAAGTGTGGATTGACCTTATCCACCTTGGTCAACCATCATAAATTTAGTTTTTTTACCCCTTTTCCCGAGGGAGTACTTGTATTTATATAGAAGTTTGCTACTAGTTTATCTTTTTTGCCAATATACAAATAGGAAGGCCATTTAAGCCTCATGAGTCGTTTTCTAGTTCTTCTGGAATAGATATAAGGTGCTGTTAAGCTCCCTCTCTATAGGACTGAACTTTTCTCGCTCTTGGTTAGCCATTTACTCTAGTTGTGAGGCCTATGATGGAACAAGGTTAATGCAAGCACAGGAATGTGTTATTTAGAAAAATCCTATCCAATCAGTAGCATTCTTTCTAATTTTATTCAAATGAAGCATTAATTACTTAATCCTGAATTTAGATCCCACACTTTATTAATCTACTTTGGACAAAACGCTTTCATTTCAATTTTTGTCTCTATAAAATTGAATAGGGATTGTCATGAATCTTTTTGATTGTTTGATCTATGATTAATCTTCGATTAAATAATGGCCACTCTTTTTTCATCTTTAAGGCTAGAATTGTAATGGTCACCATTACCATTCCACCCATGCTTTGATGAAGGGTATCAAAGCTTTATTAGAGATAGTGATTTAGATTGTAGGAATTCTTAAAACTTGAACTAGCTTATCCATTGACTGTCATAAATAACCATGAAAATCTCAAAATTAGTCATAATATTTTGATGAATTCTATGATATATATATTTTTAAATCAAATGTCTTTAATAGGAAGTCTTACTCAATTCATATTAACACACAATGCTTCCTATTAGTTTATTAATTCAAGTACATAAAGCAAGTTAGAGAGAATGATGAGTGAAAAGATATTCAAAAGAATCTTCAAACTACTCTACTCGAGGTTATCTCCATAACATTAAAATTCCTAGATCATGTAAGAAACTAAGTAGTCATACATGATCTTTGTTGAATGAACAAAAAGTGGCGTTCAACAAAAAAGAGGATCTTCCATTAAGATTGGAGAAGGCAATATGTACAACCAAGTGCTAATCTCATTGTGATCATTAACACATAACTATAACAAGACGTACATTCTTGGCTCTAATATGTGTTAACCATGACCTCAATATGGGTAACCATAATTTGTTGTTTAAGCGTATTAGGTTAACTATAATGATTGTTTAGATGATATGCATTTGGGTTTTCTTTGGAGTCAGGGGTGATTAAACTAGATTTACTCCAATGATAGGTGCGATTATTACATCTTTTGGTCACTCAACTTACTAAGTTGATCGCTTCTTTGGTTTGGCACAATGAATGGACCAACTATATCTCGAGTAGGTCACAACATTAGCAATCTTAACCATTGCATAATTGGGTTAAGAGCAATATGAATGGTTATTAATTCTATTTTATTTTGTCATGTGCCACTTTAAGTTGTGATTCTGCCAATGTTTTTATTTCACTTTTTTAGTGAAATATTTTAACTTAAGGGAACATTTTGTAAGATGGTGATAAGACACCAATGATTTATAGTGCGAATGTTAGCCAATAAAAGAGAAGTATAAGACTAAGTTAAGTATTGTAGAGATGAGGATGCTCAGGTGGATGAGTGGCTTTACTCTTAGAGATAAAATGCAAAATGAGTATGTTCGGGAAAAAATTGGAGTAGCTCCAGTGGCAGATAAGGTAAGAGAGAGTTACCTTAGATGTTTTGGCCACATGAAGCATCGGCCATCCGATGACCTAGTTAGGAGAGTAGATGCATTAGATTTGCCTTATGTTAAGAAAGGTAGAGGTAGACTTAAAAGGACTTGGTTAAGATGTATAAAAAATGACCTTAATATATTTGAATTAAGTGAAAATTTGACACATAATGGAATAGATGGAGATGAAGGATTCATGTAGACCACCAGTGGGATAAAGGTTTGTTGTTGTTGTTATTATTTTTCATCACACAATCCCCTTCCCCCAAAGTTCCTTGACGTACTCTTATTGCTCACATTGTTGCTTTACGATTATATGGGTCAATTTCATCATATTTAGGTGTCTAAACTTGGGTTTATGTTAATCTACGCTTACTCAACCATTAATGATTAAGGTTTTATAGACCACATGAAATTGTATGTTAAGGCTCCATGTTAACCACTATGATTTCAAATATGGCTTCAATGAGTTCTTCATCATTGAGAATGCATGGTCAATAAACTACTAATGGAGGAGCCACCTCTAAAGTTTCAAGAGAGTAAAGTGATTTGTTATCAACACATTGATTTATGGATCTGGTTATTAACAAATTACATTTATTTGCTTAAAATATTTTTTATAATTTGTTTTAAGATTTCTCTCTCTCTCTCTCCCTCGCTCCCTCCCTTTCTCTTCGCTTCCATTAAAATATCATCAAAGTACACAACTAAAATTTTTCAATGAATGGCCGTAAGATATGAGTCATCACTGCATAAATGTAATTAATTAGTCGTCCAAAGGCATTCTTAGTCGTTCATTCAAAAAATCTTTTTCTTGAATGCGGTTTTCCATTCATCACCTTCTCTATAATTTGATGATATCCACTTAAGATCAATTTTAGAAAACTATTGATCTCCATCATCTACATCAAGTCAGGTATGTGAAACTACTTATGATGATTTTATTTATGACATTATCTACATAAATCTTTCTTTGGGGTAAGAAGAGCGAGCCTTGCATGGAGATAAACTTTTCTTATAAACTCTTTTGATAATAAATCATCAACTTGTCGTTTTAGCTCTGCATGTTCATTTGGGTTCATACGATAATGTGGCAAATTTGGGAGTGATGATCCAGGAATTAGCTCTATGGAATGTTGGATACTACTTAATGGGAGAAGCCTATTAGGAAGTTCTTTAGGATAAATATCTTGATATTCCAATAAAAGTTCGCATTGATGAGAATGATTTAACATGGGTTGATTTTTAGAGGTTAGGACAACTAATGCAAAAATGATATTCCATTAATCTCTTGTTGAAATTGGCGTTTATTAATAATATGTAGGGATTTCTTTTCTGGGTGGAGAAGAATTTTGGGGTTGAAGTGGAGTGACCTCTTTAGGCTTAGTTGGGTTTGAGACAATTCTCTTACCTTGAAAATTAAAAATATGTATTAGATGATAATTATGACATCCATATCAAAAGCCAGGTAAGTATATGAGCAACATCCATTTAGAACATCACAAATTTTATCACTATATTTATATTGAATTGAGTACAAGACAACATTGAGATATAGAGGTCTTATCTACCCAAACTTATAAGGTTGTGGGTGGGTCTCTGGGTGAGGTTCATCTAGCTAAGCAGAGGTAGATAACATTCATGCCCTTATCAATGATTAACTTACGACTTTTCACCACTCTTAAAATAAGTGTGGAAAATTGATGTGTCATATTAGCTCGTGGGGTTGCTAACATAGCATATGATTATATGAGACTCATCATGCTTCTATGCATCACTAGATTCTTCACAAGTCAATTGCAATTTGATTATCATTATTTTCATTTTGTTGATCCTCATTTTCATAATTTAAGTGTAAGTTTCGACAGTACTTTTCATAGTGACCAATTTTACATGTAAACAAGTAATGCTAGAAGTCTTAGAGCTAGATGTTCCCAAAAGCTTTTCCTTTTGTTTCACCTTTAGGAACTAAAGTAGGAGGGTTAACAGCGATTGAGAGTTGTTTGTAGATGAAGTTGTGAATTGCTTATAAGGTTGTGATCTAAGACATTGTTCAATTTGAGTCGCCACTCGAAATGTATCCTCAAGAGAATAAATTTCTTGGGTTATCATTTCATTACGAATATCGGTTAAAACGGATCTAAATCTAGAGATTGTTGTGCGGTGATCTCTAACATCCATGATCATCAATTCATCAAAGCATGTCTATACTCAATGACGTTAAAGATCCTTGTTTAAGCGTAGTCATTTCATCCATAAGTTGATCATGAAAATTTAATGTACATATTTTTGCTTTAAAATTTCTCATCATCCGAAATAGGTGGTTGTCTGTCGTTGATATTTTTGTGTGAGATTAACCCAGTCTTAGCATGACTAGTTAGTTTCATGCGGGAAATATGAACTTGTCTTTCTTACGACATGGGCATCCAATCAAAATATTGGTTGTTACTCAATCTAAGAAAATTTTAGGATCAAGTCGACCAAAAGTAGGTGGATCAATTTTAACCCTGCGAATAACATCATCAGTTCTCTAGGTATGCGTGAGGGGCAACAAAATTAGAATGACTGTAATGGATAATGCTCATAAGGAGTTGATGAGCATAACCTTTATCTTGTCTTTATTGATGAGGTGGGTGAGGAAGTATCAAACTCGGGATATTTATTAAAGTTGTTCTGAGGGCAATAGCGGTCTAATGGGAGAATGTGGATGAGGAGAGGAAGAGGAGCAGGATCAACATGATGACCTTCTCTCTCTTGAAGTTGGTGTTACATGATTGGGTTAGTTTAGTGAATGTATTGTAAACTGAACTTTTGTTCTACAGGTTTATCTTTTTTGGAATTCATTAAAGGTTTGTTGGATAAGTAAGCTTTTATTTTTCTAATAAAATTTAGGAATCATGTTTTTTTAAGGATTTATCTTGATATCTAAGGCCATTCTGAGTTGACATGATGATATTCTTTTAAAATATTAATATAAGCAAATACTTAATTAATTATTTATTTTTTTAAAATGCAATGATAATGAAATCAAAGACACGATTAAAGTAAGTAAATGTTAATTAGATAAAAATTTTGTATGATTTTTTTTTAACAATGCAAGATTACTCTCTGCAAATAAAACTCAATCTAATAAGATGTTCCCAAAGAAACATACTTGCGATACAAATATGATGTAAACAGGGTGCTTTTTATGATATGTTGTTTATTGCATCTCTTATGAAAGAGTAATGATAAATGCACATCTTATTAAGCATTCACAATATTATGAATTTAGTGAAGTTGAAAGATTTTGATTAAAGTTATGCCACAGAGATCGAATGTTATAAGTCTGAAAGAAATAGCGAAAAGTTATGAGCGATTTAACACGCAGATTTAAAATAATGTGCGAAATAGGAATAAGTTGAAGTCGACTCTAGAAGCATTCAGGTTGTGGAGATCGTGTTCCTTCCTTAGAAGTCGCCTAGGTTGTGAGCTCTTCAGTGTCAGTCCTCGAGGAAAGCGAAGAATAGTAAAATTTAAGATGGTAACTTTATTCCAAATTCAAGTACGAAGCATTCTGAGAGTTTATTTATAGGATTGAAAGGGGAGTTAAGAATACTGGCAACACTCTGTAATCAGCTCTTAAATCTATACCTTATTCTCAGACTGCCTTTCGTTATCTGCACAAAGTGTCACTCTTCTGATGACTTATGGTAGTAGCGTAAGAATAGCAATCATATAAGCTGAGGCATCTGATATAAAAGCTCGATAATACGCTGGGTGTCGTCACTATTATAATGACTCATGGTAGTGATATAAGAATAACGATACATATAAGTTGAGCGTAGAAAATATAAAAGCAATATCGTAACTTAGAATTATAAAGGCGTCATGGATTTAAGCTTTATGATGATGATGTTGATGATGGTGACGATGATGCCCTGCATCGTTACATCAGTTCAGATTACTAATTGTGTTTAGTTTTCCTATACACTTTAATAGCTTTTGAGGTAGATGATGGAGAGGGTGTGGAGATGAAGGCGTGCAAGAAACCTGAAAAACTTGTGTAGGATTGATGCAAGCGATGGTGACTCTTCTATTCCTACAATCTCTAGTTACATCTGCCATTACATCCAAGCAGTGCCTTCACTTCCCAAAGAATTTGCAAGTTATGAGGTCGCATAATAAAACTAGGTTATATCCCCAATAATAAGTATTTTGAGTCGTCGTTCCCTTTTGACAGTCATTGTAGATTGTGGGATCCGAAAATTCGCCATCGAACTCTTTTTGAATGAAAAGAATTGTTTTAAAATAGAAAATTTGTGAGAAATAGTAGATAAGACACTACCCGAGATTTGTTTCATATTGTGAGAACTTTTTAGATCGGTTCTATGTTTCCTATGCAAGCCTATATAATTACCTCTCAATCGAGAAAGACTTTCGATTAAATATTGAATCGTTAAATAAAGAGTATATAATAGCAGTGAGTGGAGTTTGAAAACTATGAAATTTTTTTTTTTTAATTTAAAATTTTTGGTTGGGGGAATGATGACGCGCCCGATCTAGATCCATTCACATCCCGCAGGTGCTCGCTTAGTTTAGTGAGTGAAACCTAGGAAAGATTTTGTAACAACACACGAAGCATAGAATGTATCCTTATAGACTAGGTGAATTTAATCAAAATAGTCAACCTAATCAGAGCTTTTGCAACCAAATATTCTACATTTCAACAAAGAAGAAAAGTGGGAACATACTGTGAGTATAATTTTCATATCTGAACCAGGTGGGGCTCACAGAATCGCTATTTCATTTTTTCGCGACAAATTACGGCAGAGACAGGCCACGTTCTATTGAAGATTATTGATGAAGATAATTATGCATTTGATTTGGCATTGACTCTTTGTGAGCAAAATTTTTCTTAATTTATCACCTTAAGATAAACAGTTGTGGAGGGATGGATTGGTTTTAAGTTTTAATTTAAATAATTAATTTCATTTCATTTATATTTTATTATTTTATTTGAATTTTGATCATTTTATGATTGGTTTAGATTTGAATATATGATCATTTATTATTTGAATTTTAATAATTATCACCTTTCTTTGTGACTAATATCGATTAAAGCATCTTATCTAGATCAATTTTTTTACAGATGAGGTAAATTCATGTCAAGCATAATCCTTCAAATCTTCTCTAAAGAAAAGATCGGGTAGACTTTTCCTTGGATTGAACTTCAAAAGTTATGTCAGTAGGTTCATATTTTGTAATTATATGACAGACTTAGCTTCTTAGATATTATTAGCTTAAAATTCTTATAATATCAGATTTTTAGGTTTTGTTAATCCGGACTCTGTCCTAAGATCAAATCGAAGAGTGTAGTATTTGTTCTTTCAGTTTGCACATAACTTTCATATCTTTCTAGATATTTGATCTAATAAATACTTCAACATACATATATGTATCCGTTCTTTAAAAAATGTTGTATGGACACTAAGTTGAAGTAGTTGGGTTTAACATGACATATGCGTCAAAATGCAAACATGAGTTTTGATAAGGATCTTTTTAGGTTTTGTTAACTGACTGAAGATCAAGCAAGTATGAGATATTTTCATTTGTTTTATATCTAATACATATGTTTAAATATCTGAACATTTCAACACACATACGAGTATCTGTTATTTTAAAATATGACGAATATAAGTTGAAATGATATATGAGTTTGACTTTTTGATATGATATTTGGATTTTGTTAACCCGTTTAAGACAAATCGAAGATAACATTGTTTTTTTTTTGCATTTATTTGCATATTTTCCTAAATGTTTGATCTAATAGACATTTTAACATACATCACGGTTCTTTTAAAGCTGTATGGATATGAAATGTCTAAGTTGAAATAACTATATTTAATATGACATCATCTTTAATCGTTATAAAACAAGTAATGATCTATTTTATGATCAAACATGTATCTATTTTTGAATTCAACATTCTCAACGATCAAACGAGTATCTATTCTAGATAATCAAGTCGACATCTATTCGAAATAGATAAGACATTTACTTTCACATCAAGTGAACATTTATTTTTTAATGATATGAACTTAAACCCTTCTCGATTCATCATGAAAATGACAGAGAAAATTAAAGAGCTCTTTACATGCAAGTGTATATCATATGATATTAAGAGGAAGCGACAAAGGGTTAAAGATTTTCCTTTTAGGTTTATATGTATGTCATGTCTCATTAAGAGGAAATGACAAAGTGGTTAAAGATTTCCCCGTTAGGTTTATATGTATGTCATATATCATTAAGAGGAAGTGACAAAGGGTTAAAGAATTCCTCTTTAGATTTACATGTATATCACATGTCATTAAAAGAAAATGACAAAGGATTAAAGATTTTTCCTTTAGATTTATATGTATATTATATATCATTAAAAGAAAATGACAAATGGTTAAAGATTTTCTTTTTAGGTTTACATGTATGTCACATGTCATTAAAAGAAAATGACAAAGGATTAAAGATTTCTTCTTTAAGTTTATATGTATGATGTCATATATCATTAAAAGAAAATGACAGGGTTAAAGATTACCCTTTTAGGTTTATATGTATGTATATTATATGATATTAAAGGGTAAATGGTAAGCGAAATTAAATCTCCCCTTAGATTCATGTATATGTCCCATATCATTAAGAGAAAATGACAAAGGAAAAAAGATTTCCTCTTTTAGATCTATTTGTATGTCATATGACATTAAAGGATAAATGACAAGAGAAATTAAATCTCCCCTTAGATTTATGTGTATGTCACATGTCATTAAGAGAAAAATGACAAAGGGAAAGTTAATCTCTCCTTAGATTTACATTTTTGTCATGTAACATTAAAAGGGAATGACAAAAATACAAGTATATGTCATATGATATTAAGAGATAAATGACAAAACAAAGTTAATCTCCTTACATGCAAGTTCATGACAAATGACATTAAGAAATAAATTAATGGGATGACACAAAGTCACTTTCATTTTATTCTCTTTACATGCAAGTGTATGTCATATGTATTGGGGAAAATGAAATAGAAAATTAATTTTCCTTAGATTCACATTACATGTAACATTAAAGAGAATGACAAAGATCTAAGTGTGATGTCATTAAAAGACAAATGACAAAATAAAGTTAGCCTCCTTACACGCAAGTTCACGACAAAGATACAAGAAGTATACGTCATATTGGAAAATAACAAAAGAGAAAGTTAATCTCCTTAGATCATATTCTCAGTAACATTAAAGAAATGACAAAGATATAAGTTTTGTATGCCATTAGATAAAATGACAAACAAAGTTAAATTTTACATGCAGTATGAAGATACAAGTATACGTATATATCATTAAAAAAAGATAGTTAATCTCTTAGATCCACATTTTTATCGTAACATTAAAAGAAATAAGATATAAGTATATATGTCATTCGGAGATAAATGACAAAACAAAGTTTCTTTACAAAGTTTATAAAGATACAAGTATATATCATATGTCATTAGAGAAAAAGAAAGTTAATCTAGATCCACATTCTTGTCATGTAACATTAAAGAGAATGACAAAGATATAGGTTCATTATGTCATTTGGATAAGACAAAAAACAAAAGTTAAATTTACATGCAAGTTCACGAGAAAGATACAAGATGTATATGTCATTAAAATAAAAGAAAAGTTAATCCTTAGATATTCTTTATAATATTAAAAGAGGTGACAAAAGATATAAATACGCCATATGTCATTGGAGATAAATGACAAAACAAAGTTAACTCTTTACACGCAAAGTCATGACAAAAGATAAAGATACGTATGTTATTAAGAAAAAATGACAAAAAGAAAGTTAATCTTCTCTTAGATCCACATTCTTGTCATATAACATTAAAAGAGAATGACAAAAATATAAGTGCATGCCATATGTCATTAAGAGACAAATGACAAAATAAAATTAGCCTCCTTACATAAATTCACGACAAAAGATACAAATATGACATATCATTGGAGAAATGACAAAGAGAAAGTTAATCTCCCTAGATCCACATTTTGTACGTAACATTAAAGAATGACAAAGATATAAGAGACGTTATACGTCATTAGACAAAATGACAAAAATAAAGTTAACTTTTATATGCAAGTTCATGACAAATGACATTAAGAAATAGAAATTAATGAGATGACACAAGTCTCACTTTCATTTTTTGTTCTCTTTTTTTTTGGCCTCATGTTAAGGGGCTTATAAATAAGAGAGAATCTTTCTCTCATGAGGCTTTACTCTCCCACTTCTCCCTTTTTTTTCTTACAAAGTCTGTTGCAAATCTAAGTTTCATTAGAGAATGTTCATTCATCTTTTAAAGGAAGAGCTCCCCATTATAATTAACTTAATGCTTTTAGATTTATCCTTTCTTATTTCATATGAATAGATATATCTCAATCTTATTTCAAGACTTAGGCAAAGAGGAAGCAATCATACCATAATCACATACTTAGTAATGAAACGAGATTTAAACCATATGACACATATGATGTCTCTTTTCTTTAAATAAATCACCTAAGTAGTATAAATACCATTTAGGCAAGAGCAATGAATTAAGCATGAATAAGCATATTGTACACATTTTTTTTCTTAAGAACTTAAGCATCTATGCAAATTCATTTTTTTTATCAAAATTTTCAGCAGCCTCCCGGCGTCATCCCCGTATATGGGGGCTGCTTTGGGATACTAGGTCTTCCACCATGCCAAAAAAGGCGTGCATGATAAGTGTGGTGAGACACATAAAAGTTTATTTACACCACGACATGAAAGACGCGTCGGTTAAGATAGCATATCATTTCACATCGAACAACGTGACTTATATCATAAAAGAAACAATTTTCCTACCACGTTGGAATAATATGAGTATGTGCTTATCACAACGAATTTTCCTACTACGCCGAACAACGAAACGATCTTATAGCAACATTTCCACGTTAAAACGTGAATATATTTATCACAAGTTTTCATCGAAAAAATAAATTTATAGAATGATTTCATCACGTAACAATGAACACGACTTATCACAAGTTTTTACGACGAACAATGTGAATGGACTTATAACACAAAAGCAATTTAACAAATTTACATTAACATGTGTATGGAATTAAAATATAACTGATACCCCCTTGTTATAGCATCATTTTCATTACCATTTCACTTTAAATCCTTTATGTAAAAAGCTGAAACTCTCATTCTTTTTTTTTTCCCTTCTAAACACAAAAAGAAAATATTCCCTTGATAGCAAGATATAAGCAGAATTCAACTAATATAACCAGCCAATACATGCTTTAAACTCTACCAAACATGCAACCCTCTCTATTTTACCTTGGCCGAAATCTGATTGTGAGGAAGTAGGCTAGAAAGTGAGCCAATCCAAACAAATAATAGAAAAGTAAAAGCATAGGGAAGAGGGGTTTGTCCAATCATACTATTTAGGAGAAGTCTACAGCATAGAAATACACAAACATTTGCATATATGGTAGGAGATTGGAGCCATATATTATCTCAAATCTCTAAACAAAATCCCTAGCATCACTTTAAGCATTTAAAAGAGGAATTCACCATATCATATCTTTTCAAGAGAACGAAAAGCATGAAAATTCAGAAATAATATCATGAAGCTTGGGTCATACATCCCATTTTCACACATTTTTTTTTAAAAAAAAAACTCATTTTTGAACATGTAAGAGAAGCATAGTGAGTATCAATCCATCCATAGAAAAACTGAAGCGTGAAAAGAGAAGGAAGTTCACATATAACTTAGGGTTTAAGTCGGATATCCTATTTTTACATTTCTAACTTCACTTTGAACATGTAATGAGACTTAGCAAGTATTATACCATCCAAACAACAAAGTAAAGCATCAAAAACAAGAGGGAACTTGCTAATAGCTTAGGGTTTGAACCACACAATGCCCCAAAATCCATTTTCATGCTTCTAATTTAGTTTTCAGTATATAAAAGAGATTTGGTAAGCATCGATCCATCCAAACAACAAAGTGAATCATCAAAAAGAGGAGGGAACTTGCTAATAGCTTAGGGTTTGAACCACACAATACCCCAAAATCTATTTCCATGCTTCTAATTTAGTTTTCAACAAGTAAAACAATTATAGCAAATATTTTTATCCAAACAGCAAAGTGAAGCATCAAAAAGAGGAGGGAACTTGCTAATAGCTTAGGGTTTGAACCACACAATACCCCAAAATTTGTTTCCATGCTTCTAATTTAATTTTCAACAAGTAAAACAATTCCAGCAAATATTTTTTTATCCAAACAGCAAAGTGAAGCATCAAAAAGAGGAGGCAACTTGCTAATAGCTTACGGTTTGAAACACATAATACTCCAAAATCCATTTCCATGCTTCTAATTTAGTTTTCAACAAGTAAAATAATTCCAACAAATATTTTTTTATCCAAATAGCAAAAACTGAAATGTAAGGAGAAAGAAAACTTGCACATAGCTTAGGGTTTGAGCCATATACTATCTCAAAACCTATTATAAACTCCAGGCTTCACTTTAAGCTCACAAGAGAAGCATAACCAGCACAATTTCAGCCATAAAGAAATCGTTTTAAGTAAAATGGAAACATGCAAATCCGTAGATAATAGCAAGCGATATGATTTGGGCCATACATCATCTCAAATCTCAAAATTAAAATTATAGCATCATCTTAAGCATATAATAAGAGCAATTTACCAAACCTTAACTTCCAAAATAACTCAAATGCATGAGAATAAGCTTAGGGTTAGAGAGAGACGACCTGGAGGTTTCGATTGCTTGGAGGAAAGAAGGAAAGGGGTTTCGCCAGGGGTTTGATTACCACTCGGGTTCATAGGTTCAGAGGGATGGACGGCAAGGCAGGAAGAAGAGAGGGACGGAGGAGCTTGAGTCGGGCCTTGATTTCAAGCTTCTTGCACCGATCAGGATAGATGAGAGGCAGGAGATCGCATGAGAGAAGGGAGGAACCGAAGGAAGGGAGCCGCACATGAGAAAGGAGTTTGGGAGAGTTTTCCGTGGAATGAGGGATTGGGAGTTGCATTTCGGCTTTTAGGTTAGACTGCTCGTTTCGATTGGCCAAATAGGCGGCATCCAATAGAGGCAAAGGGGGCGGCCGATCTAATAAGTGGGCTTGGGCGGTTGAATTAGGATAAGGATTAGGGGGGATTAAGAGATTAAGCAGCCACTGATTATCTTAATTATAAATTAACGTAATTTCGTGTCAAATTTCATGAATTTACTTCGTGTGATAAACTCTAGCAATATGAATGTCGATTTTAGGTGTTTCTGTTGTGCCGGACGCAACGCGCGATCGATTTCACTATCGGAGGTCGTTCGGACCACATCGACGACGATCGAAGTGAAATTGGGCTTAAATTGCGTTGCATTTGAATAGCTCGACGTTCACGTAGACTTTGTTGAATTGACTGTGGAAGGCGTCGTTTGATAGGTTTCAACGTTTGGCTAATGACGATCATCAAATTTTTGCGGCCGGCTCTTCCCGACTTCTCGAGATAATTCCATTAAAATTAATTTTGATTGATTGATTAATTATGAATTGATGGAATAAACTTCATTTGATTAAGAAATATTTTAATTAATTTTGATTAGGCATTTTTTAAACCCGATTCACGATGTTACCCTTAATGATTGGTTTTATCTTTAATGCTTCGTTGCATTTGTGAATCATATGTGGAGGTCAACACATATTGCAAATTTTGTGACTCAATTCATTCTATTCAAAAAACCATCATAAATTTCTTATAGTTGATATTCCGTGCATTGCAATGCAGCAGTACATTAATTGTGGGTTGCAAGGCGTTGTAATAAAGTCCCACGCTAATAAGCTATGTTAATTAAATGTTTGCTCAACGGCATAGTGTCTAGCGTATGCTATACAGTAGTTTGGATTCTTCACCAAAGTCCTTGTTAAAGAATCATTTTGTTATTTGTTTTCAACAAGTTCTCAATGGAATATCCTTCACCATGCTTTCATCTATTTATTCACTTTTCTCTTTTATTCATCTTATGCTTTGTGTTAATTTAGAAGGCTTGTGGCATTTCTTCTTTTACTACACTTTTTTCTTTAAACACTCATTTTTCCATATGCCATGCCTTATGTTGTAGTATGGGTAACTACTAAATATGTTTTTACTTGTAAAAATTGTGTTTTAGAAAAACATATTATTTTTTATTACAAGAAAAATGATAATTTTAAGTTCATGTTGTTTTTTTTTTTTGTTTTTTCCAACAAAACTGATGATGCTCTATAAACCACATTATTTTTGCCTGAATTCATGTATCTGTTGCATCACTTTGAATAACTATTTGTGCGGGTGTCAACTATTTTGATTTTTAAAGATTTTGGATGTTGTTATCTAAATCTTAGATTTGATTCTGAATATGGCTTATATCAAAATTTGTCCTTCACTTTCATTTTTCCAAAAAATAAAAAATTGCTGATTGTAATTTCTGATGATTAGGTGTATTGCCAGATGAAGCAAGCTATGATGGGCAGAAAATCACGGTAAAGTTAGATGGTACAGAAGCTGATGATGGAAAATCTTAGCTTGCACTGATTTAACAATGGTGAGTAGGCTGTTATTATTAGTACTTTCAAATATTATCGTTTATTTTGAGTTTTAATAGTTCTGGCCTCTCCATTGAAGTGTTAGACTTAATTGAGCCTCACCAGGTTGGTGATAGTGCATATTTATTTAAATCATCTTGTACGTAGATGTTCTTTCTCATTCCCTTGAAATGATTGGTAACTGCAATTTAATGATAAAAAATTTAAGAAATCAGTTTAAAATATTTTGTTTCAGTGTGCATTTATCACTAGAGTTTATGGTTCTAAAGATAGATGGTTTGAGATTTACATTTAGTCTTTGCTTGATGTAAAATTGATATTATCTATACTCCAGTTAATGGTTATCTTTATAGTCAACCGTCTTCTTGGTAAAGCTTGGTTGTCTTTTCATGCAAAATATGGTAGGCCATGGGTTGAACTAGTTTAAATGGATTGGATTGAAGGAGATCAAACAATAATTTCTGCTAGACTAAATTTGAGAGGGAGAGTAAGGCTATACTAATAAGTTTCAAAGCAAAATTCCATAGTAGATTCTGAAGCCAATCATTGTTCATATGTGTGGGGTATGTCATTCATTTCCTGAAACAACTCAACCTTTTAATCTAAAGAAATGTACCCAGAAATCTGAAGTGTTTTTTTGCTCTTCTAAATGTGAAGTCAAATTTTTTCTCGAAAGACAATTTATTGATGTATAGCTTGTTTTGGCCCTCTTTTTTTTTTTTTTTTTTGATTGGTGAGTGATGAATCATAAAATATATCTTGTATGTGAAGTACTAGCATTATCCTTCTCCAACAATTCAACTTCTTGGCCACAAATCCCTTGGTGTTTAAGGCCTCTTTGGTCGCATGGATATAATATTTTGTAGAATGAAATTATATGTTAGATTCTGTGATTTGATTGGATGTTGTTGAGAATCAACATTAATAGAAATTTTACAAATCTTCTTAAAATAATCGCAAATGAAATTATTTTCATATTTAAAATAAGTATAAAATAAAATAAAATCATTGTTGAGTCCAATATTATTTGTGAAAAGATATTTAGATTTTATTGGAGAAATAGACCAATCTCAAGGAACAGAAGTGTTGAGAGTGAAGCTAAGTCTGAATTAGTCTCTAAAGTAATTGATTTACAAAAGACTATCTAACCGTTTGTTAGAAGAAGGTGAGGTGAACCGAGTTATACAAAAATAGTTCAAAGAACGAGAAAAGAGATTTTGGGAAGAATCCTAGATCAATTTTATTTCATAGTTTAATGTAACAGAGTTTAGAGAAAGGTTTTGCTGTTGTATATTTATTAATGAGGATTTCTTCGACATTACATAATTGACTAAATTATATAACTACATAGAAAACACATGGATTGAACTATTGTGTAGTTATCCGCCACATAACCAGCTCGTTAAACTCGCAGTAGACTTATCAGGAATTTTGAGTTCAATAGTGAGGGCAAATACCTTTGGTGAGTTTTTTTAATAAAAACTCTTGGTTGGTTGTTGAGCGCACTAAGAGGCCATTTGGGATCATATTTTTTTTTTTTGGTTTCATATTTTTATTTTATTTTGTTTATGATTTGTTTTAAAATAAATATTTTTTCTGCTTATAGTTGTTTTAAGACATTCAAAATATTTAAAGTTTTTTTTTTGACTGATTTTAAAAATAATATAAAAACAAAAACAATAGATAAAATAAAATTTATCCCAAATAGGCCCTAAGCAAATTGTCAAGTTCTTTAAATGAATAGACTTAGCTAATGGGTGACTTTATGTGTCCCTTGGATTAGTTCAATAGATAAGCACTAATAGCTGAGTTAGGGTTATTCATTAATGATTTGATGGGATTCAAGTTTTAGGCGACTTGAGGCTTCAAGCAATTTTAGATTTAGAAATTTTGTTGGTTGCTGAAAAAGGAATCGTAAAAGGAATCGATTAAAAAAAGAAAATGTATTTGGATTATTTGGTTGAAAACTCTACAAATACATGTATTTATTATTTTTTTTGGTAAAATAAATGTAATATAAAGTATTTTTTTTGAGGTGTGAAGCGGTGGGCTGCTGGCCGGGAAGCGGCGACGGTGCGACCATGAGCGGCGATTGGCGGCTGGGCGGCAATGGAGGGTGGCCCGTAGAGAGGTGGTGGCCGGTGACAGTCAAAACACTTTATATTAACCAATGTATTTGAATTAAATAGGGCAATTTAAATCTAAATAACGTTCTAATGCATTCTGATTTTACTTTCGTATATCAACGCTTTAGATTCCACATTAGTTTACTCTAAATCAGACAATCAAATAGTAATGTGTTTTGAGTTGTAGGTGATTTAAGCGATTCATTATCAACGACTTGTTGAAAGTTCATATTCTTTTGACTTGAGTAATTTGTTAAAACTCCGAAATTTATGTTTACTTGTAGGATGTTGTCTTAGGTTCAAAATGGCTTGCCTTAGTTTTCAAAGCTAATGATGAAAAAAAGATATATGTCATTTATATCTTACATGGTAAGTTTTTGAATTTTTGTCGAGGAGTTGAGGTATATGTGAGTTGAGCTAACTCATGAGCCATCTTGAGCTCAACTCATTAGATTGCTTGTGAGCAGAGCTCAATAAATTAACAAGCTAAGTTCAAGCCAGCCTTACTCGACTCATTAGCTCATGAACTAATTTATTTAATAAATATTAATATAAAATCTATTTAGAATATATTATAATTTAATAGTTCAAGAATAAAATTATTAAAAATATTTAAAGATTAAGTCTCATTTTCTTATTATTTTTCTTCTAATTTTATATTTTTGATCATTTTTATCATAAAAGCTGTTTGAATCAAATTTACTTTATTTTTTTCATACTGAATGAGCTGACTCGAACTAAGCTCAAATTTGAGCTCAAGTTTAAACTCGATTAGTTAATGAAGCTCAAGCTCAAGTTAAAGGCGACTTGAACTCATCAACTCATTTCCACTCTTATTTACAACTTAGTATCTCCTATTTGTAGCTTGAAAAGTGAGATCTCAGACCATGCCTGTTTCTTTTTGCAGGTCTTTGGACAACTGTGTATGCGAAGGAATTTAGCTCCTGGTTTCTGGAGCTTCAGAAGCTGTATATAGATCCAACTGTTTCCTGGCATTTTTTATGATGCATTTTAAATGAGAATAGAAATAATGGTCTTAAGACTCTTACATTTTTTGTTGTTTGGACTTCTTAGAGCCATGAATAGAGGTGGCAAGTACTATGAGCATATCTCTATGGATGACTAAACTAAGTATAATTAGTTCTTTTATTATCTTTAAAGAGAAGGCTTTCATGTGTTTAATTTATTACAAAATATGTTATAAAATGATATTTAATTAACTCAATTCATATTGATCGTCAAGGTGACTTAAAAAAACTCTCTTCAAAGATTTTTTGTAATGAATTTGGGATTAGTATATCCCTTAACAAAAGAGGGTAATATAAATGATGGAACTTTGTTAGAGATTACTATCTCTTTGTTTAACTAATATGAACTTCTATAATATGTTTTTTGAATGAGGTGATTAAATTTTTGAAAGATTTATGTACATATTACATAATTTTTATGTATTTATATATCTAACACTTAAAATTAGATATTTATTTATCTAATATTTTTTTATATTTAAAAATATATATTTCACTTTTAAAAAAGTGAATTATGATGATATTTTTGATATGATATTGAAAATCAGGTATTATATATATATATTATATATATATATATATATATATATATATATATATATATATATATATATATATATATATATATATATATATATATATGTAAAAAAAAATTAAAGTTCAAGTGTTATATATATAAATATATATGAATTGTGTGGTATGTATGTAAATCTCTTTAAATTTTTATTATTATGTTTTTTTTTTTTTTGATAAGGGAGTAAAGATTTTTCATTATGCATAAACTTTATAATTATATGGTCAATTGTTCAGAAGACATTATATGCATTATGAAAGGTCATAAGTTAAATATTTAATTTTTTCAAATGTCTATTAGTTTTCTTGTCATTGTTTTATAGGTGAAAGTTTTAGAATCTTAAATAAAAGTACTTAAAAAAACAAGAAAACTTATTCATTTTTTAATTTGAATGAGACTAACGTTGATTCTTTGAAGAGAGAAATATATAATGATATTAATGGGTTTGAAAAGCAAAATATTTAAGATTCAATGAATGATGAATAAGAGAAAGGAAATTAGAATCCATAAGAAAAATATTACAAGTAGGCACTATGTTAGTTATGATCGTAAAGGTAAAAGAGCTATCCAACTTAAGTTCATTAATGGTGATCATCATTTTGTTGAAATTTTTAGAAAATAGTATACATAAAGATCATTTTTATGAGGTAGAAGAGACATTCAAATTTTATATATATTTGATTTGTATGTGTTTGTGAGTGTATTAAGCAAAACAAAAAGAAGATTACAAAGAAGGCTAAGCAAATGGCAATATAGCCAAGCAAAGAAACTTTAGAAAGGCTGATTCAACTAAACTTTATTTCACATTTAGACTGCATCATAAAATATTTTTTTTTTTTCTCTTAGCTTGATAATATGTAATGAGTATAATTAAATTTTTCCTATAAAACTTCATCCTTTAGTTCTTATTAAAGACTAAAGGATGAACAAGAATTTTAAAATAAGCATGTCTTAACTTTAATTGATTTAATTCAAAATTTTTTTTATGAAAATAAGCACCGTCACTGACGGACATTGTTTATTTTTTTGCGTCTATTGGTCAGGTCGTCATCATTATTTTTATAAAAAAAATTTTTGATGCCTAAATTGTTAATTAAGATTAAGAATATGCCTATTTTAAAAATTTTCTCGAACTTGAATATATTTGACTATGTAGCTTTATATTTTTTTTGATGTAGGAGAAAGATCAACAACTAATTGGAAAGAAGATAGTGATGCTTAGGCATGGATATGAACATATAGTATTGTAGAGGTGTAAATGAGCTTGGGCCAACTCTACCGATCCACTATGTCACATTTACTGTAGTGAATATATTGCATATATATACATACATACATATATATTTTGAGCTAAAACGAGTTGAACATGATTGAATGAAGAGCTATTTGTGTTCAGCTCATTTATAAATCGAGCTTAAAATATATGCTCATATTCGACTTATTTTATTAATGAATGATTTTAACACGAACTGCTTATAATGTCTTTTTTAATTTGTGATTTTAACACGAGCTGCTTATAATTTCAACACAAATTGATTGACGCAAACACATTAAGTCTGATCAAACACTCTTTGACTGATGCAAACAGTTTTTTTTGTAATTATCTGCACCAATTGACTGACTCAAACAAACGTTTGAAATCATCTGTGCCAGGTTTTTTTATTTGGCTCAAAGACAAAACCTGTAGAGTTGATTGACTCTATTTTTTCCACTAACCGGTACTTTAAATTACAGTGATACAATTGTATATTTCCATAAGCTTTCTGACATTTACTGAATTCGTCTAAATAAAATTTCAATAAAAAATTTATTTTGATATATAAGTCATTTTAATTTATTCTCACTGATAACTTTTATGGTGGTAGGTTATATATTGAAGTCATCAAAAAGAGAAAAAGGGGTTTTTTTTTTCTTTCTTCTAAACTTGGTGTAAATGATGGTTGGCAAATTGATTATTATTCCTATTTTGTCATTCTCTCTTCTCTCTCTTTATGTTACTCATGAACCTTCTATTGTTTACTACTCTTATCTCTTCTCTCTCTCTCTCTCTCTCTTTCTCTCTCTCTCTCTCTCTCTCTCTCTCTCTCTCTCTCTCTCTCTTTCTCTCTCTCTCTCTCTCTCTCTCTCTCTTTTATTGCTTAGGATAAGAAAAGTTATGAAGTTGAAAGTGTTATATGATTTTTAGCAACCTTGTTTGAATTAACAAATACTTTCATAAAGAAACAAGTTTACTAAGCACCATATCAGTTTGAATACACTTTATATCTAAGTTTAAAATGAAGATATTTTATCGTATTTCTTATGTTAATGATTTAATTTTCATAATAATTATCCAAATAATTTAAGATGGCAGACCAAGCTTGATTATGTCAACATTATAGCAAGCAAAAAGACAAATGCAACTTTATCACCATGATTTTAAAAATTGGACTGAATAGACTGGTTTGAATGGTTCTACTGAAAACCAGTATTCTGACCGATTTAGTCCAGTTTCAAAACCATTTTCACTTAGATTCAGTTAAAACCGATCGAAACTAGCAGTTGAATCAAAGAATTGTTGGCTTAATTATGTTTTTGATGAACCATCCAGTCCTAATTTTGATTATTTTATGACCATTTGCTTTTTATAAAATGATAAGATATAAAAAATTTAGATAAAAAAATACTTAATAATTAGTTATGAGATTTTTTATTTAAAATTAAGTTATTATCACATTTTCTACTCAATTTAAGTTTAATACAAAAATATAAGATTAGAAATTTAAATTATAGATTTTAATTAGTAATTCTCGTCGATAATAATGCAGAATTTTTTTACAATCCAAATTAAGTTTTATAGAATTAATATTGCAAATATACTTAAGGTAAATTTTATAAATTAAAAAGTTAAAAATATGTAAAGATTATATTGTAAGCTTCATGTGAATTGATTTGTATATGATATTAGTGCATAAATTATGATATTTATTTATTATTATTAATGAATATAAATGCATATGTATAAAAATTCAATTTTTGTGATTAAAACTTCTACATAATTTATGCAGAAATTTCACTTCATATTTTTTTGTTTAATTTTATATAATTTTGAATGTACGAATCAATATTTTTTTAATTTTTTCTTAAATATTAAATCTTATATATTTTAAATGAATATTAAGATAATTTTTTTTATAATATTATTATAAAATTAGATATAGTTGTCATGAAATTAATTGATTATATGTATATATCATACAATATCTATCAAAAACTAAAATTTTGTACATATATATTATTAATTGATTTTTTTCTCAAATTTTCTTATAATTTTAAAATCTAAAATCTCATATGTTTGGAATGGATAACTATATAAAAACTTTATAGTTTAATTATAAAATTAAATGAAGTTCTCATATGATTCAAATTTTGTGTCAAGCCCTTTTCAAACTATATGTCTTCATGCATGTAATTCTTCATATAAAGTTTTGTACATATAAATTAAGCAAATATAGCCAAAACCTATAGCTATCCAACAATATAAAGTTCATACATTTGATTATCTTTATTATCACTTCTCCATTCATTAAATCAAGTATTCTTGAAATATAAACTCACCTTCACCCATAACAACAACAACAAGCCATTATCCAACTATGTGGAGTTAGCTACATGAATCCTTTTCATCCAATGTGTCATATTAAGTGTCATATTCTCATTTAATCTTAAAAAATTAAGGTCATTTTTGTACTTACTAACCAATTCTTTTTTGATCCGCCCACCTTTCTTAACATAAGCCAAACTTAATACATCTACTTTCCTAATTGGGTCATCGAACAGATATTGTTTAATGTGACAAAACCATCTAAAGTGACTCTTTCTAATCTTATATGCCACTAGAGCTAGTACAACCTTATCTCGTATGTATTCATTTCTCCTTTTGGCTCTAAGTGTAAAACCACTCATCCACCTAAGCATCCTCATTTCTACAACACTTAATTTTATGCTTCTCTTTTTTTGGCCAACATTCTATGCAATAAAGCATTGCAGGTCTCACCACCATCTTAAAAAAATTTTCCTTGAGTCTCAGTGGTACTTTCTTAAAACACAATAGCCCAATTCATTCCTCCACTTCACCCATCCAACTTGAATTATACTAATAACATCATCATCTATATCACAATCACTTTGAACAATCTACTCGAGATATCTAAAACATTCAACCTTTTTAATGACTTGATCACCTATTATAACTACTCCACAATTAGATCTTCTACAACTAAAATTGCACACCATGTTTTCAGTTTTAGATCTACCGAGCGAAAGCCTTCAAACTCTAATGTTGACCTCAATAATTCAAGTTTTTTTTCTTAAGCACTCTCTCTAGTCTTATCACCAAGAAGAATATCATCGATAAAAAGCATACACTACAGTACATCCTCTTGTAAATGTCTTGTAACAACATCCATAACTAATATAAAGCAAAAGATATAGGCTTAAAGCCGGTCCTTGATGTTATCCAACTGAAATAAAAAAAAAAAGTCAAACCTCCTTGTGTTTGAACTATATATTATACAAATCCTTAATGACTTTTATATAAGCAAGATTAACCATATTTTTTTTCTTAGAACTCTCCAAAGTACTTCTCTTGGAACATTATCATATACTTTCTCTATATCAACAAATATCATATATTGATCCTCCTTATTCTCTCAATGATTCTCCATCAAGCCTCTCAACAACATATAGCATCCATAATAAACTTATCCAACATGAAACCAAACTAATTTTGAGAAACTTTTGTATTGGGTCGAAACCTATGCTCAATTTCTCTCCCAAAATTGTAACATATGACACATTAACTTAGTTCCTCTATAATTTACACACTCTTGTGCATCACTTTTATTCAAATAGGAACCATCAAACTCTTTTTTCACTCATCTGGCATTTATTTAATCATTAAAATACTATTAATATGATTAGTAAGCCAAAAAGTTCCTTGATCTCCTAATCATTTTCACACTTCTATTGGAATATGATCAAGTCTTATTGCTTTTTCACACTTCATTTTTTTAAAACATCTCTAACTTAGATTTTATTAATTTGATGATAAAAATGAAAATCTTCATTTTTATTTAAGATACTAAGATCACTAAGATCACTAAAATAAATATATTCTCTCAACCTTCATTAAAATTTTTTATCAAAATATCTCATCCACCATGTTGAATATCCTCTTCTAAGAAAAATACTTTTTGATCTTCATCCTTAAACTAAATATTAATTACTTTTATCTTTTTTGCTTGACTAACTTATATAAATATCTTTTATTCTCTTTAGTATCTAATTATTATATAAATCATTAAATGCAAAATTCTTTGCATAACATATTGCTTTCTTAAACTCCCTATAGGCCACTCTATATATTTTACAATTCTCTGAGCTTATACATTTAAACTAATTTTTTATATAAATCTCTTCTTTTTTTATTATCTTTTCATGTCTTGACTCCACTACTAACTATTTTTACTTGTATAAATTTTTTTTCCTTTAATTTGATTCTCCAAGCACACTATTTGTAATTTATTTAATCCCACTTGCTATATTTTCTCATATAATATTAGCTTTTTATGAACATCCCAATTTTTGAGATCTTGTAGTCTACTCTTTAAAATATTTTTATTACCATTCTTTAAATACCACTATCCAATTCTAAGACAATATTTTGACTTATTTTTAATCTTCTAACTCTTTATCTTAAAATCTAAAACTGATAGTCAATATTGAGTACTTAAATTTTAACTACGAATGATCTCACAATCTTTATAATCGAAATAATATATTTTTCTTATAAGAAAATAATACATTTGTATTTTACTATATAGATTCTTATAAGTGATGATGTGTTCATCTTTTTTCTTGAATAAAGTATTAGGATTATCACGTCATAAGCTAAAGCAAAATAATGGATCTCTTTTCTTGAAAAACATTGTGAAGAAAGATTAGTGATCAAGTGAGAGAAAGAAAGATTTCAAGTTAAAGATGGAAGGTAAAAGAAGAAGAAATTAGAAGAGAAAATAATACTTAAAAAATAACAAATAAAAATAATTCTCAAAATTATTAAAAAAAGTACAAGGATTTATGACTAGTCAGCTTTCATTCATGCATTTTTCTTTGATCGTTTAAATTTTGAAGGAAAATTATCTACTAAGATTATCAACTTAATTTTATTTACTTTATGTTGATGCAATGCACATTTTATGTATTTATTTATTTATTATAAATTATTTATTGCTGGATAATTTAAAGGTTATTGTGATATTAATAGTTGATATTTTAAAAATAGAATTTCAATGAAACTATTAATTTCATACTTGCAAAAAAATTTTGCTGTAAGCCTTTATGAAAATAATATTTCATGATGTGGAACAATTTAGAGAAAATTAATTTGATTCACAAATTATGAAGAATTACTATTGTTTTATATTTTTAATCAAAAGATAGTTATTTTTAAATAATAAAGACTTAATACACATTGAATAAATTATCATTTATAAGATATTTATACATTTTTCTTGTATTAAATTATTTATAAATTTTAAGGAATTAAATTTTAATAGTATAAATAAGTTATAATTTTAAAAGATTGATCTAATATATTATTATTATTTTAAAACATAGATAACAATATAACTCTGATAAGTATATATATATACCTTTAAACTTCAAATTTAAAATTTTAATAAACTTTCTCTATACGATCAATTATAAATGTACCGTTAATAGGTATGAAAACATATAAGTATCTGTACAACCAATTATTCAATATATATTTAAATTTAATCTGTAGATTTATAAATTTTATATATGCTGCTATAAATAAATAGTTAAGTAAATATTTGACCCACCGTCTCTTAGTTGGTGGGCAAACGGTAGGAGTTCGATTTCTCAGGGGGTATGCATATAATGGTGGGGAAATTAAAGGCGACACATGGGTGATGAATGTGGCGTAGGCTGATTACATCTCATAAGATGGGTGGGGTGTTGGGTGGATACCATTTCCAAAAAAAAAAAAGTAAATATTTGAAATGTAGATACGACGTAAATTTTATATAAGAATTATGATAATTTAAAATCATAAATAACAATTATTTTGTATTTATTTGGCTAGTCGTTGCACCTACAGTAACCTATTTTAAGACAACAAAGAAATTAGTTCAACAATACAATAGCTATGAAACAATATTTTATTCCCCTTATAATAAATATGAGATTTTTGAATATAATTATATTGAGTGAAGTGAAGGTTTGACTTGCCATAAGGTTTGTGTTCTACGTTAGAAAAAAAATATTAGGTGTGGTGTCCGAATGCATCTGAATCACATGCTGACGTGATAAAATAAAAATTAAATATAATATTTATTTCTATTTTGCCATGTGTATGCACGTGATTGGATGTCCGGATATAAAATTACATCCGGATAAAATTGCATTCGCAAAAACTGCTGAGTATCGGGTCACAATATTAATTTTTGATCAACAAGAAAGTTGTGAAAAATTTTGTCATGATTCCAACGATATCAAGTTCGCTTAATTCCGACACTGGATGAGATAGATATGAGCAAAATACTGCAGCTACCCCAATTTTTTTTTTTTTAAATTAAGGATGAGCTTGTTTAAGCAAACCTCATCTTAATTTTTTAATGAAAGTTGTGAGAATTTTCGTTACGATTCCAAGGATAGCAAGATCACTTGATTCCGACAACGGATGAGGTAGATATGAGCAAAATATTATAGCTGCCTCTAGTTTTTTTTAAAAAAAAAAGGATGACGTGTCCGTTCAGCGTCTGACTTTATTTTTTCTAATTGGCTAATTAAATTTATAATTAAACTTAATTTAAAAATTTCCCCGAAGTTAAAGTGCATGATGTCTCATGATCAAATGGCAAACTTTTTTACTAAAATTCTCAAATATGAAACTTTTATTGAGTCATGAAATATTTTTGGATTCATAAATTAAATTTAAGAGAAGTACTGTTAATAAAAATAAACTTAATTTATTAATGATTGTTTGTGTCCGGAATTTTGTTGAAACTTTGTTGTAATTGGCATGAATCTCTTATTTAGGTAGTAGCCATACGTGCTTGTACTTAAATAGAGAAGTAGGTAAAAATCTGTCTCTTATTGCTGTATCAGAAACGCTAAACTGAATTCCATACAAATAGAGATATTATTCTGAAGAAATTTTTAAAATAAGTATAATTTAAAATATAATTAGTAATTTAAATATCTTAAAAATAAAATTTAAATATAAGATATGGTATAGTTTATCGAAGACTTACCTAATGTAAATATTATATTATTATTTAAATTATTTTATATCTGTTCTGCTATAGTTATGAAGTTCTTGTTTAGCGATTTTTATGTAATGATGATAAATTACCCATTATACTTATATTTTAAATTTTATTTTTAAGATACTTAAATACTAATTATATTTTAAATCATACTTATTTTAAAAATTTCTTCTATTATTCCACTATTTTATATCTGGTCAAAGTTGAGCTCAATACAAGAGCTTCTTCCATCTTAAATATACCGCTTCTCAATCTTATTCCTCAAGACCGAATGCTTGCATGCATGATCTCCTTCAGTCGTAAGTAGCTCATTGTTTTTTTTTTCAATAAATAAACGTGCCAAATAAATTTGATACAAATTTGACTTAGCAAGCGGAGCCTTCGCATAGAGAAGACTAACGTATAGGATGGAGTCAAGCCAGAAATCTTCAGGCTAGATTGCTGAAGTCCACCAAAGAATGACTCTCCGTAATTTCAGAATAATTAATACGCTAATTGAGCCAGATGGAGGTTTTACCCATTTCGGAACAGTTCTCAACGGCATCTCCACAGCTTTTTGCCAGAAGGTCAAGACCTATTCAAACTCGTAGCCGTCTTTACCTCCAAAAACCATATAACTTGAAGGCCGGTGGCTAGGCCAAGTCACCTTGACCAACTCCAATGCGCAAGCTTTTTGTCTTCTTGTCTTCTAACCTCTTGCAAAAATTATCACTGATCAGCTTTCTGAGAGTTTCTTCTATAACTTTTCTCTCCAATTTCTGCTTCATAAATTATCCTATTGTTATGGTTTTTTGTAATCTAGCTGTTCTTTTTTTCATTTAAGTTAGCTCTACTGATTGGCCCTCCTATTGTGTCATATCTGAACAAGAACTTACTCTTATGATTGCATAAAATAATAATGAACGCCATCACAGCATGCAAAGGACTTATTCAATGAGTTTTCAGTATAATGTGCAGCCTTCTACTATAAATAAATATATTTGCGTTATATGACTCTTCTCACCTCATCTTTCTAGCTAAAGTTCAATTTCCTCCCTCCTTAAACATCATGGGTTCTGCTAATGATTCCTCTGTTAGCCTAGATCTCAGCATTTCCTGCACTAACCCACTGGTACGAGCCATCATACAAACAAAATTTAAATGCTTGTTGTTCTATCTATTTATTCAAAAGCAATATTATTTTTCTTGACGGTTCAATTTAGCAGAAACACCATCATGGCGCCAACGAGATTCGAATCGATGGGAAGAACAAGCCGATGGAAGAAACTGGAGTGAACCGGACTTATCATGTAAGAGAAGAAATAAAGCGTGTTGTTGAGGAGAACAAGCGGCTCACAGAGATGCTGGCGACCATTTGTGAACGTCACCGAGTTCTTAGAGCCCAGTTTATTGGTCTGATGAATAATTCTTCAACGCCCTTGACGACAAAGAGAGAAAAGTGAGGTAATAGTGAACCAGATTGACGACGGAAACTATAATGAAAATCTATCTAGTAATTGTTCTTCTGGGCAAGTTATTGAGGAAGCAAAGCCGAGAGTCTCAAAGCTTTACATACGTGCTGATGGCCGTGTAAGTAAAACAGCTTTCTCTCTCTCTCTCTCTCTCTCTCTCTCTCTCTCTCTCTCTCTCTATATATATATATATATATATATATACGTGATCGTGTGTATATTTTCTTCGTATTAAATCTTGGTATAGGATTTGTTATGCTGCAAAAGTAAATATTTGAAGTTAGAGAATTAAGTTCTAGTTGTGCTATTGCTAAGAGTTTGATTTCAAACCTAAGATTTCAAAGGTTTTAGATTTGTGAGGGTAACTTATTCAGCTTAGCGTAAAGTGTATGTACATGGAGCTTTAGAACTGAAATATAAATATATATTTTTGATGGATACAGATTCTGAGAGATGGATATCACTGGAGAAAATATGGGCAGAAAGTGATAAGAGATAATCCTTACCCAAGAGCTTATTTTAGATGTTCCTTTGCTCCGGTATGCCCGGCGAAGAAGAAGGTAAGAAATACCTATCTTTTTTTACGTTATCTCGCAAGTTTCATAGTAGCATAGCTATTTATATCTGCGATATTAAAAGTTATTATAACTCATTTTTTTTCAAGCATTGAATCATGTGGAACAATTTTGAGATGATTATTTTCAAATTTAACTTGAATATATATGTATATATGTAGAGAGAGAGAGAGAGAGAGAGAAGTAAAGAGAGCGTAGCCTTTAGAAGGATGGAATTCATTCTACTTGTATAGTAACTAAGTGCTTATTTGATTCCTTGTAAATAGAAAATAAGAGTTTTAAAAAATAGTGATTTTATTTTCAATCATTTTATATGTGAAACTAAAATTAATATTTTTTTTAAAAAGAGTTTTGAGAAAGATTAATTGTGGAATTTGAATTCTATGATGAGTTTAATCTCTCTTTCTCTCTCTCTCTCTCCCTCTAATTGTAGTGGAATCAAGAGAGATGTCTAGGGTGGGCACTCACGACCTCTAGATTTGAATTAAATCTCATCATAGTATATATTACATTAGAAAATTTCACCCACTCACACAAAACCTAAAAGCTTCATTATAATTTAGAATCAATCATATTTTAGAATTAACTTTCAATCATCTATTATTTTTTTAATATTAGTCCATTTATTATAATTTAATTTTATGTAAAAATCTCAATTATATTAATTAATTCAAATATATAATTTGTATTATTTCTTATTAATTATATTATTATTTGAAATTATTAAAGTTAACTTAAATAAATAATAAATTACTGATTTAAATCATTGTTAATACACTTTAATTTGTAAAATCCACTCTAGTTTTTTCCCATTCTACATTTTGCTCATTTCACTCTACATAAATTATTAAAATCCTATTTTCTACTGCTTTCTCTATTGCTCTATGAAATCTAAAGAGAAATTTTTACATGGGGAGTTTGGAGCATTCGGATTATTGTGTATTATTATGTACATAAGTTAATATATGCTATGTCGGACTCATGTACATAATAATACACATTATATAATAATGGATAATTCGGACTCCATATAATAATTTATCTTATATGAAACTCTCTTTTCCATCCTTGTTCATTCCAATCCTACAAAAAAATTTAAAATTCATATCCTCAAAAGAGCTCACTCACATTGTGCTCGCAACTACTGCTAATACCATCCCCAAGGCAAGGAGAAAATATTACGTCCGTCATGCGTAGCTTTTCGTGTGGACTCAATCGACGGTGTCCTGATTTTTTTCCCGTTTTAGACGTAAGCGGAAGGACGGACGCGTTTATCTGGCCGACCCCGCCGCCTCTCGTTCAAACAACGGAGAAGAAGCGTCGTTGGAATCTTTAAAGAAAATATATATCTAGATTTAGGGTTTAGGGGTGTATTTTTTTCTTGCAAACTGAGCTCAGAGAGAGAAAGAAAAATCTCATTTCCTTTTTACGAAAGAACCATGAAGATGGAGAAGGAATTTGGAAGCTATGGCCTTGAGGAAATAGCTAAGGATGTATTAAATAAAAATTCATCGGTAATTTTTCTCAACCGTTGTATACGTATAATTCTTTTACGATTTGTTAGTGTTATTCCTTGAAATTCTTTTATTTAGTGTATATTTTCTACAATATTTGGAGTTCTTTACAAGAGGACTTTACTTATTTTGAGGGATTTTTGCATCTGTACTCTCATGAGAGTACATATAATATTCTGAATATTTTTGCAGTTTATTTTGCCTGGATGGAGAGAATATGATCATTACATTCCATTAGAAATAATTTTCTTTGGCTTGTTTGGAGGAAATATGTTCATTCCAATCCATCACGAATAATTTGGAGGCTGTTTGGTTATTTTTTTAGTGTTATTTTATATCAGACTCACTTGAGTACGATGATTTTGACATTTTCTCCAGCTTTCTTGGATTTGTTGAGATTATTTTCATTACATCTGTGCTCTCTGTACTCTATGTACTCTCTGTACTCTCTGTACTCTCCTGAGAGTACATAGTATTTTGGTCATTTTTTTCCTGTTTCTTTGGCCTGTTTGGAGAAAATATGTTCATTAGGCATAATTTAGAGGCTGTTTGGTTGATTTATTAGTGTTTTCTTGCATCTGTACTCTCTGTACTCTCATGAGAGTATAGATAATTTTTGTCCATATTTTCCAGTTTCTTTGGCCTGGTTGTTGAGATTAGGTTCAATACATTCCGTTGGAAGCAATTTGGCAGTTGTTTGGATGATTTCTAAAGAATTTTTGCATCTGTACTCTCTGTACTCTCATGAGAGTACATATAATTCTTAATATTTTTGCTTTATTTGGCTTTGTAGGAAATATGTTCATTACAATCCATTAGTAGCAATTTTGTAGGGTGACTTGGTTGATTTTATGGTTGATTTGCATCTCTTGTCATTTATGGACTTTTATTTTGAAGTTTACCATGTATAAAAGGATAACTTCGAGATCTGATCCTACCACCCTTAATGTTTGATAATACTACAAAGACTCTTTAGTAATGAAGTCATTGACATTTTGAGGCTTTCATCGCATCAATTCATTAGACTTCACGAAATTTAGCAAGATTCAATTGCTATTACCTCAATCTGTCTTCTTTGGGACATAGAAACATGCTTTTCTTTCTAGGTGGGGTCATTTCTTTCACCCCGATAAAGTTGCGGTGATAATATGGATGCTAAATAGAGGGAGAAGGTCTTATGGCATGAGATGAATGTCTCAGGTGACTTCTAGTGAGGAAGCCCTTAAAGAGCATCTTGAAGGTAAAAAAACACAAAGCAAAAGATGCCTTACTAAGCAAGAAGACTGCCCCCTCTGTACTCTTTGTACTCTATACTCTCTGTACTCTCTGGACTCTCTATACTTTCTGTACTCTATACTCTTTATACTCTCTGTACTCTTCTCAACACATGGATAACTTGATATAATACTGTTTATATTTTATCGGTAATTTTTCTCAACCGTTGTATACATATAATTTTTGTACGGTTTGTTAGTGTTATTCCTTGAAATTCTTTTATTTAGTGTTATTCCTTGAAATTCTTTTATTTAGTGTATATTTCTTTAGTGTATATTTTTATTTAGAGAGTATAGAGGGTACAAAGAGTGTAGTCTGAGAGAATCTGAGGTAGAATATAGAGAGGGTTCACATGCAAAACTGCTCAAAAAACTCATAAAAAAGTAACCTAGGAGCATCCAACTTGCTTTAAAGTTATAGTGAACAATTCCTCTCCGTCCTGCAAAGAAAAAGTGGAAATGGGCTAAAATAAGCAAATAATCTGTACTATGAGGAGAATACAAAGAGTTAAGCTACATAACACCTCAAATATTCTTATAATCAGCCTTCAAACTACCTGCAATGGAATAAAGAGTATAAATAGTATAAGAAGTACAGAGGGTATAGAAAGTACAGAGAGTCCAGATAGTACAGAGAGTACATAGAGTATAGAGAGTACATATAACATATACAACACAGAGAGTATAGACGAAATACATCTCAGTAAAGTAGCCCAGCTTCAATCAGATTGCTGCAGATGTTCTCTGCTAATCATAATTTATCCAAAAATGCTAAGAAAAATTGAAGAAAAATAGATGAAATACTACGTACTCCCTACAAGAGTACAGATGAAAGCATCCACATCCAAAGATCAACCAAATTGTTGCGTGTTCTCTGCTAATAATAAAAGATTCAAACTGCCCAAGGATATTAAAAATAAATAAAAAGAAATACCATGTATAATTATTTCCTACTTATCAAACTTTAAATGTATAGTTCTTAACTTGGCTTTTTCATTCCCAAACAAAAGATAGCGTGTAACTTACCCTAAAGTAATTCATCTTCTTGACCAATCTTGGTGGACCAGTTAAGTGGGATTTCCTAATTCTTTTGTACTTGCAGACAAACATCCGATCAAACACATTATCTTGGGACGACTCACCATTTCGATTGACCATTTTATGGGATCGCTCACAAAAGACTAGCCAACATCTTCAACAAGTAATTTGATATGAATAGCAAGAAGTATAGTCAATAAAGGGGTCCAAAAAAAATAGTTTACGGAAATTAAATTGAAAATAATTATTACAATCTGAGGAAGAATGACCTTATGGGTTGGTTTTGGTAATGAGTCATAAAATACCACGCTTAATGCCCAACTAGGGTCCGATTATATAAGTATAGAGAGTACATATACAAATCCCCACCATCCATCCAAACATTGCTCTGGAATGTAATGAACATATTTCCTCCAAACAAGTCAAAAAACTAGAAAAAATTGGCCAAAATCATATGTACTCTCAAGAGAGTACAGAGAGTACAGATGCAAAATAACACTAAAAAACTAACCAATCAGCCTCCAAATTATTCCTAATAGATTATAATGAACATATTTCCTCCAAACAGGCCAAAGAAACAGGAAAAAATGACCAAAATGCTCTGTACTCTCATGAGAGTACATATGCAAAAATCCCCTAGAAACCATCTAAACAGCCACCAAATTGCTTCCAATGGAATGTAATGAACATAATCTAAATAACTAGGCCAAAAAAATTGAAAAAAAATATCCACAAAATTGTCTGTACTCTCAAGAGAGTACAGAGAGTACAAATGCAAAATAATACTAAAAAACTAACCAATCAGCCTCCAAATTATTTTTCTTATGAACATATTTCCTCACAGCCAAAGAAACAGAAAAAATGACTAAAATGCGATTCTCATGAGAGATAAAAAATCCCTATCCAAACATCCAACAAATTCCTTTCACCGAATGTAATGAACATAATCTAAACAACTAGAGGCCAAAAAAATATCCACAAATCATCATCTCAAGAGAGTACGATGCAAAATAACACTAAAATCCATAACAAGTCTCCAAATTGTTCCTAATGGATTGTAATGAACATATTTCCTCAACAAAGCGGAAAATGACAATGCTCGTTTCTCTTGAGTACAGAGAGTACAAATGTAAAAATTTCTCAAAAATCATCCAAACATCCCTCCAAATTACTTTCAATGGAATATAATGAACATAATCTCAACAACCAGGCCAAAGAAATTGGAAAAATAGCCACAAAATTGCTTCTAATGGAATGTAATGACCATATTCTCTCCATCCAGGCAAAATAAACTATAAAAATATTGAGAAAATCATTTGTACTCTCATGAGAGTACAGAGAGTACAGATGCAAAATCTCCTAGAAACCATCCAAACAGCCACCAAATTATTTCCACTAATGTAATGAACATAATATGAACAACCGGCCAAAGCGAAAAAATTAGCAAATCATACTCTCAAGAGAGTCAGAGTACGATGCAAAATAACACTAAAAAATCAACCAATCAGCCTCCAAATTGTTCCTAATGGATTGTAATGAACATATTTCTTCCAAACAGACCAAAGAAACTGGAAAAAAGTGACTAAAATGCTCTGTACTCTCATGAGAGTATAGAGAGTCTGAATAAAAAATTCCTAAAACCAAGCAATGAGCCTTCAATGCTTCATAAGCCATTTTGTATCCAAATAGGGAGAAGTATTTTAAAAAAATGCCAAAATAGGTTGTACTCTTCTAAGAGTACAAAGAGTACACATGCAAAACTAAAGCAAACAACCAAAAATCAACCTACAAACAAATTTTAATGCCATTGACTGAACATACTATCATTCCTAATCAGATCACAGAATTCATCTTGAAATATGACCAAACATCCTACCATGTGATATACTAAATATTTCACAAGGCTAATCAGTTCAAAAATTTGAAAATAACAGCGTGTATCATCTTGACAGTACAGAGAGTACACATGCAAAATATCTCCAAAAACTACTAAAATACATCCCGTTCATTTAAAGAACTCAAATGTTTGAAAATGTTCACATACTAGACGGTGAGAAGAATAGAGAAAACCCTAAATTCATTAAAGGTCGGGAACACAGGTGTAAATACCTCATGTAGTCACCTACAAAACCTCAATGAAAGTTATTCGTAAGATTTGCTAAATCACGGCGACAAGCGTTGTGATCGAGGCGAGGCGAAGCTGGAGAAAACCTAAAGCCATCATCGGGGAGGAATGTCGAGCGCCGTCTTGTTTTTCTCCCATTTTTTTGAGCAGATTAGGCGAGGTGCGGATAAACGGCCGTCAGCCACGTCAGGTCAAGCGTCGTTAAGCACTAAACCTGGAAAAAAACTACTGGACATGCGTCGGGCCAGGATTGGAGTCCGCACGTAAAGCTACGTGCGGACTCCGGAAGGCAAGCCTTGCCCACAATCCATTGGGATCATTTTTATTTTTTATTTTTAATATTATATTTAAATTATATTTTAGTTATATTTTGATTTAAAATAAATTATATTTGATGGTGATAGTTATTTTTAAAAATACTCCAAATACTTTTAAATTTTTTTTTGAGTATTTTTAAAAATAATGTTATTTATTTTTAAACATAAAAAATTAAAGTATTTTAAAAGAATGCTAAATAAATATGTTTTTAAAAATTACATAAAAATAAAAATAAAAATTGATCCCAAACAAGCTCATAGATTTTACTTTAATTTGGATCAAGTTGGAGTTTTGGGATTGCTAGTAGTCTAAAATTGGTGAATACAAGACTATATATTAAAAGAGTCTTTTTTTCTTTATCAATTATTCTTATTTACTAACTTATTTATTTATTTATTTGTTTTTGTTAAAAGAGTTTATTAACTTTTAATCCAATGAAAACGCACAGGTGCAAAGGTGCACTGAGGACCATTCAGTCCTCGTGTTAACTTATGAAGGGGAGCACAACCATATACAGCCTTCGCCTGCTGATCCCCAATGGCTTGGAATGAAGAGCGTTAACCATCTGTAACAGTGGACTGTTTTCCAGCTGCCCAAGAGCACTGATTAGCAGAATAGTTAGAAGATTATTGTGGGTTTTGAAGAAATTATTTATCAACTTGTGACAAAATTATTCCGATTGCAAATGAAGATTCTTTTTATCCTTTTTTTGCAGAAATTTTCTTTGTATGAGAAACTAAAGTTTAGTTCAGAAAAAAAATGAATAATTAAAACTTCAAACATGTGAAGTTTAATCTATATGCAAGCACCTGTTTGTCTGACTTTTTTTTCTTTTTTGCAGTAGAAGTTTATTTGTTTTAGATCGAAATAGAACAATGTTGGATTTATAAATTATATTCTAAACTAACGGGTTTTTTTTACTGTTATAATGACTGTGTCAGTTCAGCTTATTTGTGTTTTATTAGAAAATTCCAGTTTCTAAAACAGTAATTCAGTTACTATGAACAAGAACTGATATTTGCACTGAAATTGTGAATCAGTTTCTATTTGCATATGCTTAATCCATTTTCTTACTAAGAGAAAATTATAAATAGGTTAACTGAATGTTTAACCTTAGTTATAACGTTAATTTTATGTTATAAACGTGATCATATTTTTTAACAATATTTTTGATTAATTAACAATTATTAATTAATTTAATGTATTATTCACGTTTATTATAGGAACTAAGGTTATTATGTCATTAATTATAGATGGGACCTATAAACTTATAAGTCATAATCCAATAAATTTGACTTTTAATTTAACTCTTATATTAATAAATCAAAATTATTAATTTTAGTGTTATTCTACTAATAAACTTGAAAAATTGCACATCTTGAATTTATAGTGTAATTTACTAAATTAAAATATTAAATTATTGATTTAATAATTACATATAAAATAATCTTCCATGTAAAGTTTATAATTAGAGCAACTTAATTCTATCACCTCTCTAATTACCTCTAGCTTTGATATCTCTATATCAAGTAAATTGGATAAGACTATATATTCAATTCTTAATATTGATTGACCAAATTAATAATGCCTTATTTTAGATTAAAACTATAATTAAGTATTAAAGACCATTTTAGGATATTATTCATAATTAAATCCTTATAATATATAATGAAAAATCCTGCATTTAAATATTTAATTCAATAAATGAAATTTTACATTATTTTTTCTTTAGGCATACTCCCTAACAAACTCCCATTAACCCTGAAGTAAATGGGCATTTTCTTTAATTTCTTTCCCTAAACATATTTATAAAAAAGATATTTTAAGATCAGCAATATTCTGTTGAGAAGCAATTTTCTATAGTAATAAATTATCCTTTGTTCACAATATCTCTTATCAAAAGACCTTCTATCTATATGCTTAGCGCTTTTATGGCATCTAGCTTATTTTATATTTGATATAGCTGCAATATTATCACATGAACAATGTTAAAGATTCTTTTTGAGTTTGTAATGACTTTCATTTCCTTAAGAAAATTATGCAGTCAAGTTTTCTTGATCTTTAATTGTTTCTACAACTATATATTTAGCATCTATAGGAGTCAAAAATATAAGATTTTTGTATCTTCTTAACTATGATTCCTCCAAAAATAAATTATAAGCCTTATATTAATTTAATGTTCTTATCTATTTAATTGAAAGTCAATGTTTATGTATCATTTAGGAATTAACTTCTAAATTACATAATTAGAAAATTTTTTTTTACTTCAAAGATATCTAAATATTTATCTTCGACTTCTCTTCGACTCTTCGTTTTCAATTTCCATTTCCCACTTGTAGTTGTTGACGTTTTCGTTCTGCCCATTTGTTCTCTTCTCGCTTCTCCTCTGGCATCTCGCAATTCGCAAGCATGCCACCGCTCTTTTAGTTTGCCTCTTTGGCAATCCGCAAGGCAACCCTAATATGATAATCCTTATAGTCTGAACTCTGAAAGAGAAAAACTCTGAATTTCTTCATTCTCTTCTCTAAGTTTTTCTTTCGAGTTCTCGGCTCTTGAGGTCTTGATTCTCACTCCCGGCTCAGTTGTCACATTCAAGAATCTGACAAGTTCTATCTCGATTCTCATGGATTCTTTTTATGGTTTAGTGTTTTCTGCTTTGGAGACTTGGAGTTGTTTACTATCACCTCGGTTGGCTCCAGTTTCTGTTCTGTGGTATTGCTTATCGGCTGAATGGAGTAATGAGTTATTTTGTTATGCAGTTCGATTCGACTTTTCTGTTATTTTTCTGTATGTCTCAATTCTCCATACATCTAGTGCCCCTCTCTTTGAAACGTTGAGCATTTGTAAGCTTTATTCTAGTTGTTGCCTCTTGTTTTTTCCTATGTGGTGATTGTCTACTCTATAGGGTTTGGAAGGGGCTTTATTTCCCTCTAGCCTTATTCCTTTCCTCGCTGATTTGCTGCTTGTGGTTGGGTGGTTCTCTTTGGCATTTTATACTTTGGTTTTTTTTTTGCTGAGTGACTACCAATTTTGTTTCTTGGTTTTTTGGAGATCTCTAGGTGGGTTATGGCTATGCCTGTTATTGTTCTTTCCCTCTATTTTGGGCTCTATATTGGGTTAACCTTTTATTTTGGTTGGCTGCTCCCTTTACTGAATTGGAACTTCTACTGCTGTGGTTGGTTGTCGGGTGGCAGCTATTGGTCTCTTTAGGATTTACTTAGCTTTAGTTTTTTTCAATTCTCTTTGGTTGTTTTCCTGGTTTGGATTGGTGTTTTCTTTTTGTTGGTTGTTTTATCAATTGATTGGTATGAGGACAACTGCTTTGTGGTTCTTTTTTTCTTCCAGACTTGGGTTTTTGTTAGCTGGAGGAGATGGTTGTGGTTATTTTTTGTCTATGCCTACTAGTTTGCTGGCAATTGCTCCTCTGACTAGATTGGCCTAGTGTTTGTTGAGCGTTGGTTGTGGCTCTCTCTGGCTTGGTGACTTGGGATTAGATGCTATCTTGCCTTAGATGCTTGTGCACTGGCTTGGTGTCTTGGAATTTAAGTTGACTATTGGTATTGAATCCCTCTAATTATTTTGGCTATTGGTAAGAAACCGTGGAATCCATAACAGAATATTCACAAAATTACATAACAGTTTTTGGATTTTAATTATTTTCGGTTTTTTAAAAATTGAACCGAAAACCCAAACTTTTTTTTTTTGGATTGTATTGGTTCAGATTATATTAAATCTTATACAGATCAAATTTTCGGATTCTGAATTTCAAACCGAACGGATTAGCAAATTAAAAAATCGATCCATCCAATCCAACCGAATGCACACTCCTAGCTATCAGTTTCTTTATAATAAATCTACATTAGTCTTGTTGCGTGCTAGAAAACCAGTTGCGATAGAGTGAAAGTTTACGCCTTAGCCTTGTTTGTAAAATCCGATAAAGAGTGAACAAAAAACTCCGGAATCTTTTACTGAAAACCTCAAAAGAGGGAAAAACTATGGGGCCCAGTAGAATCTTCCACTATGTATTTGTTTTGAGTACAAAATTTCAATAACGGGATTACAAAATTGTACATGAGAAGGGGCAATGGAATCCCAAAATCGGCAACAACCATATAATAATGGTGAACAATTGGCCAACGATGAAGGTCGTCGGATGGTGACGAAGATGATGGATCGGCGGTGGTGACCGATGGTGGTCGGCGACCGGCGTCGGTGCGATGATGGTTGAGATGACCGATAGGGAGCGTGGTCAGCCGGTGATGAGATTAATGACGACGAGGATCGGCGGGTGGTGGCGGTACGTAGCGGTGGTTGGTAACCAACGGGGTGGTCGGCGACCGTCAAGTGATGGCATGATTATGTCTGGAGGATTTCAAGCTTTAGAGCTCTCTCCTCTCTCTTGCTTGGCCCCCCGGTTTTCGACAAAATCTGAAAGAATGAAGTTTGATGAATCTTCATTCTTTGCTTGCGCTCTTTAAAATCTTGAAATGTTCCACCTCGATGGTGGTTTTGATCTTGTTGGGAAACTTGGCCGCCATACAAGATGAAATAATGAATCGATTTCCCACGATGGATGGCTGCATGTTAGAAAATCGATTCAGAGTGAAAGTTTATGCCTTAGCCTTGTTGTGAAATCCGCACGCATGTATTTAAAGAGTGAACAAGAAAACTCTAAAATTTTATGTCTCAAAAAAAATCACCGGGGCCGGTAAAATCTTCCATCTGCAAAGTACAAAATCTTCCGATAACGGATTAAATAATTGTATATGAGAAGGCGACATCTATGTAGTCCGCGTTGGTGGTAACAATTGCTAGTGGTAGCGATGATGGAGAACAACGGATCAATGGACGGCAGAATGGCGGTGGCCAAACGGACGGTGGTTGACAACCAACGGGGGTGGTCGGCGATCGTCAAGTGGTGGCTCGATTATGCTTGGACAATCTTCAAGCTTTAGAGCTCTCTCCTCTCTCCTGCTTCGGCTCCTCTCATGTGAAGTATGAGGGGCTATTTATAGATTGGAGGAGTGGCATTTCTGTAAATACATGCAAAACCCATACCACTCCACTCCATCGGACGGCTCATGATGATTCCCTTGATCATATGATGTATTTTGTGTATTTGAATACTCAAATAAAGTCGAAATTATGAGATCTTGAGCTTGTTAGATCCGGCTCATCGAGATGCTCGATTTGACTATAAAAACTCTATATTTGAAAGCTATTTAGAGATTTAACTGATATCCCAAAGTTTTCAATGATATTTTAAGTGCTTGATCTCGAACAGTTTCAACTTCGGATCAGCTTGCTTTTAACATCAAGATTTGTGCTTCGGCTAGTAGTATTTTAAGTGTCATATCAAGTCTCAATAAGTAAAATATCATCCATGTAAAGAATTAAGAATACTATCATCTTATTTTTGAAATGGTTGGTTAGTTTATATTGTGAATTGTGATCAAATCTATAAGCTTTAAGTATTTCATAAAATCTTATATTCTGTGATCTTGAAGATTGCTTAACTCTCATAATTAGACCTTTGTAACTTACAAATTATTTGCTCTTGTCTTTGTGCTATAAAACCCTCTGGTTATTGCATGTCTAAACTTTCTTTGAAACAACCATTCAAAAAGGCTATCTTAAAATGTTTTGCCAAATCTCTTAATAAAATATTTAATAATAGAGGTCTAAAAGTTTAAATGAAAGTTTCTCCAAAATCAATTTTTTACTTATAGGTGTAACCCTTTGCAAGTAGCCTAGTTTTGTAAGTCTCAGCTTTTTCATTAACAAATATTTTTCTTTTGTATAAATCATTTACATCATATATGTCTAACCCTAATAGCAAAGTCTAGGAGTTTCCAAAAAGAATTGAAGTACAACAAATCAATTTCGAGGTTCTTGGCTTCTACTAGGGGTGTGCATTGATTCATTGGATCGGTTTTAATTTGCTAATCCGTTCGGTTTGAAATTCATAATCCGAAAATCCGATCCGTATAAGATTTAATATAATCCGAACCAATCCAATCCAAAAAAAAGTTCGGATTTTCGGTTCGGTTTTTAAAAAACTGAAAATAATTAAAATAAAAAAAAATGTTATTTAATTAAAATGATTTGATTTCGTTTATGATTTATATTTTTTGAAATAAATATACTCATATTTTTTTGAAAAGGTTTATATTTTTGAATTCTTATTTGAAAGACTTTGTCACTTTGTATTTAATAAATAAATAAATATTAAATTTATTACTTAAAGGGCACTAATTAACTCACAAGTCATACCCCACCTCTAATGTGATGAAATACATTTCTTAAAGAAACTGTTTCTTCAAATATCTTTTTCTTTCACACCATTTTTAATAGCATAACACATTTACCATTAAACCAATAAAATTTATATGCTAACAAAAAGAAAAATTTCAATTGCAATATTAGTATATTATAAACATTCATAAACATTCCACATTTAAAAAAGATTATAATTACATATCGCAATAAAAACATTCATGAACATTCATAAACATAAAACATTTTCAATTTCTCTAATTCTCTTCCACATTTACAAAGAAAGCATGATCAAGATTGCCACATTATGAAAGAGTTCCATTTTAACCTTTGCATATTTTTTTTTCAGCTAAAATGATAATCTACAAAACACAAATATAAGTGGTTATTGAACTTCGATAAGCAATAACATTAAAAGATTATCATCTAAAAAAGATGAAAAGCAACAAATATAACAAATACATAAAATATAAGAACTTCTTTTAAGAAAAAAATCTAACTAAGTTTACAGAGGTATGCTCAATGCTCATAGTTTTTAATGGCTTGAAATATTAAACTATTTATGATTTAACTTACTAACTCTATGTGCTTTGTGGCAATTGGAATAGGTGACATATTTTATTATGATTAGAAATAGGAGATTAAACAAGAGAGATTAAAAAATGAAAGTAAAATTCAAATGAAAATAAAATCTCAGGCTCAGTCAAAAAATTACTAAGAACAACATGTGAGCATCCAAACTTGATTGGAGGGTTACAATCACATACAATGCTACCAGTAGTAAATGAAATTTAACATCAAAGCATTCATTGCGCCAAATATCCCAAACTATACTGCATTCACCTCGAAATAAGCACAGCAACTAAAATTCAAAAATATTACCTCAATCAAAACAAAATAAGCAATACCAACAGAACAAAAACTACATAACCTGCCTCCGGAATAGTAAACAACTCCAAGTCACTAAATGAGACAAAACCTGCCTCCGGAATAGTAAACATTAAACAACTCCACCAACATAACAAATTACAAAATAATCCATTACTCCATTCACATTCAGATTTCAGCCGATAACAAAATGGAATTGCATGTCAATGGATAAGTCGCAGAGCAATCCATACATTCATTTCGCAAATAACATCAAAGCCATCATCTTTTATAAACAGTTCATTTATCAAAATAGATTGTAGAAAGCTCAATAGAAAGCTCATCCATGCTCCAGCAAAAAAAAGTTACATCTATGATACAAAAGATATAATTTAAAACTTACCTTAAAATTCTTGTATCACAACCAACATCCATAACATTAGCTTGATTAAGCAAGGAAGAATTATTCTTTGTATGTCTCACATTCTCTAAACATTGGTATTACATATTATGTTAATTTACCTTCCCAAAGGCATAACATCGAGAAGGCCCCAAAGGCAAAACCTCCACCCAAATAAAAGGCAAAAATACTAGAATATAAGCAAGAACAACCAACAAAGAGGAGGAAGAGCCATAGGGAGACCAAGGGCATCCAAATAAACATCAAAGCCACCACCAATGCAATAGAAAACACCACATCCAAAGACCACCACCAAGATGCCAAGAAGCAAATATCAGGAAACACCAAAACGGCCAACAGGACAACAAAATAAGTAAGACTATAAGAGGTATTCAATACCAATAACCAATATAGAAGCATCAAGCATCCAAGGTAAGATAACATCCAATCCCAAGTCACCAAGCCGAGAGAGAGCCACAACCAGAAAAAAAGGAAAACAAACAAAGCAATTGAAAAAACCAAAGCTAAGCAAAACCTAAAGAGGTCATTAAGTTTAGGGGGGTAAATAGCAACAACAGCAGGCTTGTACTATTTTTGGTAAAGAGGAACAGAAAAACCAAAGCTAACCATTAATTGCCACCCAACAACCAACAACATCAGGTAGCAGTAGAAATTCAAATTCAGACATTCAATAAAGGGAGCAGTTAGATAGGAAACAATCCAAATATCCAATCTATATTGCTAAACAGTGTTTCACTAATCACTATATGTCAAGTTGTCAACTACTACTTACTAATTACCAAGCAACAATAAAAAAGTAAACCAGGAAAAGGAAAAACCAAAATGTATCATTTCAGTATAGCATGTACTGATGTATATGAGTATATCTGTTACTCTATATGAGTGTATGACTGTAATCATATCGTATCTATATGTATCATTTTAATTCTTCCAAAAGGTTAGATCATCTATAACCTTCAATAGATCTGAAAGAAAAAGTATTAATGCATAATATAGTTTGGTAGTGATGTACGACTGAAAAAAAAAGTGTTGTGAGTAATTGGAAAAGTCTAAAAGATATAACAATACCTTCATCAAATTTATCAATATCACGAATATTCTCCTCAACATTGACAGGCTCATTTGTCCATTTTGCTCTCATCCAATCTTGGGCACAATAAAGAGCTTGTACTATTTTAGGAGATAAAGAGCTCTTAAAAGCATCTAGAACACGACCACCGGTACTAAAAGTAGACTCAGAAGCTAAGGTTGATATAGGAACTGCCAAAATATCTCTAGCCATTTGAGATAAGATGGAAAACCTTGGAGCATTAACCTTCCACCATGTTAAAATCTTAAAGTCATCTTGCATAACTTCAGAGTCTTCAGCCAAGTATTTATCTAAGTTTGTTTTACTCTCAAGATCATCTCTCCCATGATTATGCCTCTTGAACTTCTCAACCATCATGTACTTTCTCCCCCCATCCCTTGGATCATGTTGGCTTTCAACAATATTTTATCTTATCTCGTGAGCAATTTCATCTCTATTCTTGTCTAACTTCAACTTATAATCATAAAACATATTGTAGCATTTTATTGCCAAATTAGCCCCTCCAAGCTGATACATATCCACTACAAAAATTCAATATATCTAAGTTTGAACAGATCAAGCGCAAGATGAATATTCATATTCATTTTATCAACACAACCCAATACTTATCAAACTTTAATTTCATTTTCTTTTGCCATCTATGACTTCAACATCATTATGGGATTCCCAACTTTGAAGCACACATTGGACCTCTGCAATCTCATGAAAGAATGTATTTGAAGTGACATATAAAGAATCGAAAATGCGCAGAGTCAGTCCATAAAATCTTTCTAAGAATGTAATAAGCCTTCTTGCATTCTCCCAATCACCATCACATGGAACTCCACCTCCACCATGATTTGCATCCACTTCCTTCTCCAACTCTATTCTAAATTGAAAATGAACTCTTCATATCTCTCAAAAGTTTTCTGAAACTGAAGCGCTGAATTAAACATCATATATGTAGAATTTCACCTTGTAGGTACATCCAAACACAACAAGCTTTTGCTTTGTATTTTTTCAATTTCAATGCATTCTTTGAATTTCTTAAGTCTTGATGGTGACTGCCTAATGTACTTCACTGCTGCTCTTGCACATTGTATAGATTTACCAACCTCCTTAATTTCATCTTGAACAATAAGATTTATAATATGCAACACATCTCATATGTAAGAACTTACAATCAAGAATACTTCCTCTCGTTTAGAAAATTTCTTCGCAAATGATTGATAATATCATTATTAGCTAGCATTATCAACGTGATTGTAAATCGCATTAATACCCCAATCAATCAAACATCTTTCTACCTCCAACAATCTCCCTCATGACTATATATGGGACAAAATTAATGACTTTTAACTTTCAATCTTCATCAATATAATGTACTATTAGATACATGTAATTAATTCTCTGAATTGATGTCCATGTGTCAGTTGTCAAGCAAACCCTTGTAGTTGAATCTCGTAATATTTTTTTCAAAGCATTCTTCTCATCTAAGTAAAATTGAAAGCAGTCATGAGTGAGTGTTCAACGGGAAGGTATTTTAAACATTAGACAACATTGAGACATAAAATATTTGAACCCATATCCTTCAACATGTTTGAATGGTAGTTCATCCATAATTACCATGGCTGCTAAAGCTTTTCTAACAACTTCTTGATCAAACCTCCAAGTTTTGAGACCTCGAGTATTTTGTTCACCTTTGTTACTAGGTTGCAATACTAGTAGAGTTTGACTTATTTCCATGTTATGAGGATTCTTCTGACATACAGAAAGATGTGTCCGTAAAGTTGTAGTGTCATTAAGCTTTGTATCACTATGATAAGTCTTCTCACAATAGTTACATTTACTCATCTTTTCTCCATCGGTACTGTTAAATTTAGTAAAATGATCCCAGACATCATATCTTGGTTGGACTGTCTTTCTTGTTCTCTTTTCAAAAGATGACTTGCTACTTGAAGCACTTGCAACACAATGGATATTATCTTGGTTGATAGGTGTTTGATTTTAGGAAGAACCAATCATGTTAGAACTCTCTCCACAATGAGACATCTAATCAAAGTGTAAAGAGATTAACAAAGAATAAGCCAAATGTAAATGAGAGTAGAAAAACTAAAAATTATATATGATACACCTAATCTTGGTTATACCAACGTTAAACCTCTTATGAAAAAAAACAAAATCCATTGTAGTTATGCAAGAGTTCATACAAAAGATAATGAGTGTTAATATGCCCATGAAAGCAAAATAGTGAGAAGAGAAAAATGTAAGAACATTCAAAGTAAAAGTGATTCCTAGTCTTTATTTCAAGAAAGCTGAAATAATAAATGAGTGTTAATAATATGTTGAGAAAGAAGTAGATCCACCATTATAGGATCGTAAAAAAATAGAGACATATATAAATAATATATATATATATATATATATTTATATATATATATATATATATATATTAACACATAAAGTTTAGGCCAACTAAATGAATGGCAGTCAACATTAGGTAAACTAACAAAAAAAAACCTTGAATATACAATCTAAATATAGCAGAAGATCCATTAGCATAAGAAATCGAATCAGACAAATCCAATTGAACAAAAATATTATGTATCATATAAGAGATATTATTATTGCAACTAAAGCATAATCCCTAGCAAGCCTATTTATTGTATAAATAAACTTATTAGTATTCCTTGTTGTAGCCTATTTATTGGTTGAGGCTTTGCTCTCATTTTCAGAGATCTCAGAGATCTTATGAAAAAATACAAAAGTTCATACAAAGATAATCCCATTCGGCCACTCAATTCAAAGGAAAGATAAGCCATGAAGGGTTACTTTCTTAAGAGCTCCTGAAACATGATAAAGAATATCGAAGAGTTGCATATATTGGAATAGTAAACATTAAACAACTCCAACTCCAAGTCTCCAAAGTACCAAAGCAGAAAACAAAACACTAACCGGTCCAGCATAAAAAGAATCCATGAGAATCAAGATAAAACCTACTGTTGCAGAATGGAAAGAATCTGACCAGCCAACGAATCGTGAGAATTGAGAATCGAGACCGCGAGACTCGAGAGTGGAGAACCCGAGAGAAAAACTTAGAAGAAGGGATAAGCAGCGCCTGCATTGCGAGCAGAAGAGAAGAGAAAAAGAAACAGATGAATCATGAGCAGTCAGAGCAATTCGACAACTACAAGTCTACGTGTCCAGCGTAGTCAAAGTGTCAAACTCGAAGAGAAGAGAAGTAGAGAACATCACATTCTTTGAACAAGCCCGGGCAATGGGAATATGGGATTGCCTTTGGCTTTTTGCTTTGCCCTCTCCCTTTTCGCCTCCCTAGTAAATCTAAATATCTATCGCTTTTAGTTTTGCCCAATTGCCCTAATCGACTCGTGATGGCGGACCAAGGGGACGAGTCAGTCCGGTCAGACTGGGACCGACGGCTAAATGCCTTAATTTTGGATTTTCGGTTTTTTGGATTACAAATTTTTAAATCCGATCCATAATCCAAAAACCGAATTTAGCTAAAATTAAATCCAAATCCAAAATAAAATTAAAAACCGATCCAAAATTAAATTTTCGGTTCGGTTTTAATCGATTTTGGTTTAAACCAAATTATTCACAACCCTAGCTTCTACCCATTTCTCTTCATTGGGATCCATGGTTATATGTTTGTAAGTTAATGGGTCATATTTGTCATCATTTGATGCAACAATTCATCTTCGCCATTAAGTTTAGAATGAAAGGATAATCTAATAATCCTCCTATGATGATAAGACAATAAATATTTTTGATCTAGAATGTTGGCTTCTTATTTTTGACTTTTAATGACAACTGTTGGTTCTCTTATGATTGATTTATTTAGCAATTTCTTGAATGATGTCAAACTTTGATGTTTGAAATTTATCATATAAATATGTTCAAGATTGTAGCATTAATTGAAGCAAATATTTTCTTGAGGGCTATAGAACAATCATTCCTTTATATCTTTAGGGTATCCAAGAAACAATCATGCTTATAAGCATAGTTCCAACTTATTAGCTTTTGCTTTTAACACCTATTTGGATTCTCTCATATACAAATGTGTCATGAACTTAGATTTACATCCATTCCATAACACTAAAGGTGCCTTGGCTATTAATTTTGAAGGTATTCAACATGTATATCATAGTTTGTATTTCAAATCTCCAAATTAAAATTTTGTTAAGGATGGGTAACTCATCATTGACCTAACTTTTTTCTTTGTATAACACAATTGGTTATGACGTTAAAGGTGTAGTTCGGGGTGTACTATAGTTGGTTTAAATCTAAAAGCCAAATCAACACAAATATATTTAGTTTGTTTGATTTAGTTTATTAAATGATGGCTCGATTTTTTATTTGGGTTGAGTAATAGTTATTTAAAATTTGATTATTAATTTAATTTTTTTTAATTTAAATAGAATGATACAGAGCTAAATGCTATTTTTCTTTTCCACTTATTCTTAATAATAATAAAAAAAACGTAGAACTTGGCCGCACTCAGGCCTCACAGAGCCATAAAAAAGCTAACACAAAGGGAAGCAGTAGAGCAAGATTTGAATCCAAGATCAAATTGAAACTAATGGAAACTAATGGGATTCCTGGGTTGTGTTCTGCTTAAGTTGTAGTTTTACCTATGATTTAGAATTTTTTAAACCAAAACAAAACTGAATTAACAAATCCATTATCCAGCTCTTTTAAAGGGTCATCCTTAAAAGTATACTTATCCTTCATAAGTTTATATGACCAAGTCTAAGGATTCATAGAGATGTATCTTGATAACAAATATTTAGCCCTTGTTGTTTTAATTCTTTTACCTTCAATGTTTCAGCATTTAATAGTGTATTTTCAATAGACTTTAGCATGAAAAATCTATTTTCATAATGATAAAATAATTGTCAAATTGTTTTTATCATTAAAACCGTTTGGTTTTGGATTCCTAAAAATATTGAACCAAACCGATCAAATAAAATGCAAAACCAAAAAAACCGAATAATAATTTGGTTCGATTATTTTGGTTTGGTTTTGGATAAACCGAATTTACATTTAAAATTATTTAATTTTTTTTGTATAATAATAACAAGCAATAAAAAAAATAATATAAATATAATCAAAATTAACTACTTCATGCAAAAAAAATATTTAAAACTAATTTTACTTATCGAGCGATGTTTTGAACTTAGAAGTTGATGAAACTATATTATATATGAGACCAAAATATTTTAAAAAATTGGATAATTGTCCAAAAAAAAACACTAAGTATTCAAAAATAAATAAAAATAAATGTATAATAGATAGATAATACATAAATTAATCATACTGTATTATATATAATTACTTGGTTTATTTTGGTCCATCCAAAATTTTATTTAGCAAACCGATCCCAAAACCAAAAACCAAAGTTTTCATTAATTAAAACAAAAATCCAAATTACTAAGTTCAAAACCGAACCAAATTACTCAAAAACTTTAGTTCGATTTGATTTTTTGGTTAAAACCAAATAATGCACAACCCTAGCTATTTATGTAAATATAAAAATTTAAGTGTTAGATATGTAAATTGATATGACATTGAAAATTTTACTAGTTGAAGTACGAATCTTGATGTCGAAAGCAATCTGATTCTCAGTCAAGATTAACCCAGATCAAACGCTTAAAATATAATTAAAAACTTTGAGATATCACAAATCCTAAATAGCTCTAAATATAGAGTGTTTATAAATCTTGGATCTAACAAGCCTAAGATCTCTTAATTCTGACTTATTTGAGCATTCAAATATTTAAAATACATCAAGATGATCAAATGAATCATTTTGAGCCGTCCGATGGAGTGGTTTGAATTTCACATGTATTTACAGAAATGTCACTCTTCTAATCTATAAATAACCCCTTATTCTTCATATAAGGGCCCCTCGGGAAAGCAAAAGAACGGAGAGAGTTCTGAGGCTTGAAAAACCTCAAAGCATAATCGTACCCGGTAGGGCCTTGCATGCGGTCGTCCGTCGACTACCATTGCTGCGTAGTCCTTCATGATCCGCCTCGACCACGTTCGTCACCCGACCAGCGTTATGGTCGCCGCTTGTGCGTAGCCATCGACCACCTTACTTTGTCGCCATGACCGTCGCCAACCATCATCGCCATCATGCATTCTGCGTATTATTTATTATTGGTCGCGTCATTGTCACCGTCTGTTACCACCACCCAACGGTCGGATCATCATAATAGTCGCCTGCTCTATGTTGCCACCAGCTTTATAACCTAACTTCTGTGCATAGCTATTGTGCGATCGGATTCCCATTATCATGCTTTCTCACATACAACTCTGTAATCCCATTATTGGGAAAGCTTAAACTTTGTACTCCAAAGCAGATATATAGTAGAACATTTTTACTAGGCTAGGCCCCATGGCTTTTTCTCTCTTTTAGGGGTTTTTCCGCGTAAAAATCCTGGAGTTTTTTGTTCTCTCTTCAAATATCTGTATGTGTGTTGGATTTCTCAATAAGGCTAAGGCGTAAAGTTTTATTCTACCGTGCGATTTTCTACAACATAAATATATAAGAATTATATGTTATGTATTTAAATGCCCCTTTTTCTTTTTGTTGACTTTACTATTTTTGCCCTTTCATCCTTAATTTTTTTTATTATTCTCTTTCTTCTTCTTATTCTTCTAGATAAAGGAAGGTCGAGCTTTAACTAGGGGTGTGCAATTAGTCGGTTTTTTAGACAGATCGGTTTTGAAATTTGTTAAACCATATCAATTTTAAATCCAAAAGCCAAAAAATTGATCCGTTTAATCAATAACATAACTGATATGGCTCAATACCACCGTCAGCACAAATCTTGATGTTGAAAGCAATATGATTTTGAGTGAAACAAATCGAGATCAAGCACTTAAAATATCATTAGAATCTTGGGACATCAATTAAATCCCAAAAAAGCTCTCAAATGTGGAGTGTTTATAGTCAAATCGGCGTCTCGAGCGGATCTAATGAGCCTAAGATCTCATAATTCCGACTTCATTTGGGCATCAATGCTCAAAATACATCAAATGATCGAAGGAGTCATTCCGTCAGATCGAGAGTGCAGGCTTACATGAGTTTACTAGAATACCCCTCCTCCCATCTATAAATAGGCCTCACTCCCTCACATGGGGAAGCTAAAGTGAAGGGAGCCAAGTGAAGAGTGAGGCTAGTGAAGAAGAAGGAAGGCGAGCAAGTGAAGAAGAACAAGGAAGGAAGAAGAAGAGTCCAAGAAGAAGAAGGAAAATGAAGCAAGGAAGAAGGCAAGGAAGAGGAAGAGGTCCGTCGAGGAAGAAGAGGAAAAGTGAGGAGGAAGAGAGAAAGCTCTAAAGCTTGAAGATCCTCAGCAGCATGACCATGGAATTATTTACATTTCCACGGTACCCGGCATCTCAACATCGACAACTATTATAAGCGATCGTTGTTACCCTTTCTCTAGAATTTAATCCGTTATCGGGAAGATTTTGTAACTGAAAGGATACATAGTGGAATCTTTTTCTTGGGCTAGGCCATGGTTTTCCCCTCTTTTGAGGTTTTCCCGTTAAAATGTCTCATGTTCGTTCTTTAATAACTTTGTTGTGTGTGGGTAATCAACAAGGCTAAGGCATAAATTTTTTACTCTTGGCGGTTTTCCGACCTGAGGTTTGGCTGCGTGGGAAGCAAAACTCTTCAACCACAATTCGTGAACACGTTATGGCCAAGCCAATAGGCAGACTTCCTAACTCAGCTCATTCTCTCAAAACCCATCCACTGAACCAAGGGGGCCAAGTTGAGGCGCGGGGAATCTCTTTGGAAGATGTGTCAGGTCGAATGGAGGAGTCTCAAAATAAAATGATCCGACTTTTGCAAGGACTACAACGGCCTACTCGGCAAACATATCTCCCCAAGATCGGTCAGGAGGTCAAAAGCTAATCCTCCGACTTGGGTTCCTCCATGGAGGCGCCCGATCTCCTTTGCTAGTTCCACTCATCCATCGGCGTGCGACTCAGCGGTTACTAATCCACCGATCGTTGTTGATAGCTTCACACATCTCATCATCCCTTTCATTGTAATACAAGATGAATTTCACCTTCAAGATAGAAATCATCTTCACCCACACAGCGGTTATGAGGTCCTCACCTTTGAAGCCATTCTTGACATCCAATTCCGTAGGTTTCAAGCTTCAGAGCATTGATTCTATGATGGACCCGAACACATCGACCATTTACGGGGTATCATGCATATCCAGCGAGCTCGACACCCTTTTGTCGGGTCTTTCTGTTACCCTCAAAGGCAAGCTGCTTGGTTCTATTCTCTTCGAGGGGATCCATCCATACCTTTACGAACTTTTCTTTGTGGAGCAGTTCATTGCAGAATCATTAAAGATTCCTCCCATCTTTCCGTATTCCAGCGAGGGTGAATCACTCAAAGAATACTTCAGAGGTTCTCTTTAATTCGCCAAATACACAGGGTAGACCACGAACTATTAAGAGGAGTTTTCCTTGGAGGACTCCGTCCGAGAACCATTTTAATGCGGGACCATTCGTATCGGTTTCATGTAAAGCAAGCCAAAGCTAATGTGCTCATGAAACAATTTGAAGCATAAAAACACCCGAGGAAATGTGGACGTGGGCCCATCAAAGAAGCGACAAGGTAGTCATGATCTCCCTCCACGACCCCCATATCAACAAGCGTGAACCTCGGGAAAAGACATACACACTGCATGTTAACCTCACGATGGCTATTGCAATGAAGAACATATCAAGTGGCCATTGAAACCGAATTGAGGAAATCGGAGCAATATTGTCATTTTCATGAGTGGACATACTCTTTGAAGCATGTATACAACTCAAGGAAGAAATCGAGAGACTCATTCAACAAGGATACTGCGTGGTTTTATGAAGAATCGACCACCTCGAACAAACACACCTCCGTTTGGGGGCAACCGGGACAAACATCACAAAACAACCAAATAATCATCAAATAATTGGAGAAATGAAACAATGGAGGATCGATACTACATAATCAAGTTCGTTCGCCTCCAAAGAACGAGTTGAAGAAGTCGTATTGATCATTCCATCACTTTCAATGGCTCGGACTTAGAAGGAGTCCATATCCCTCATCAAGATCCACTTGTCATCGGTAGCGGATCGGTGATCCTTGTTATAACGTTAAAGAATTTTGATCGATAATGGGAGTTACTGTGATGTCTTATTTTACTCAACTTTTCTTAACATGGGCGCTAGACAAAAGCTCCAACCAGTTTGGACTATATGGGTTTGATAATCACCCGATGCAGGCGAAGGGACAATCACTCTTCTGTTACCCAGAATTCCCTCGACAAGTGACTCATTTAATACAATTCATAGTGGTGAAGTCGGATGCATATAATGCAATCTTGGAGGCCTCCTCAATTTTGGTCTTATCTTGATTGCCTCATCGAAGATAAAATTTCCTACCCGGTGGTGGGGTGGTTTGTGGAAATCAGCGGCTGATCATGTTATCTCGAGACAAGCTCAACAGCGCCCTTCCATCACCTTGACATCGAAGATCTTAACTTTGAGATGAAAGAGTACCTCAAAAGCTTCCCTGTAGAAGATTTACTCTCGATAGCATTATCGGATGACCAACCATTACGAGCGATTGCAAGTGGGATCTTTACTCTCGAAGAACAAAGGGAAAAGTATATAAATTTCTTACGAGAATCAAGACATATTTGCTTGGAGTCGGATATGAGACCCCGATGTAATCACTCCCTCAAAATTAATCCAGCGTTCAAACCAATCATCCAAAAGAAGCGGAGTTTTGCACCCGATGTCTATTGAACAAGAAGTTAACAAGCTCATAGATTCATACGAAGTGCATTACCCACATGGCTAGCAAATGTTGTCATGGTTAAAAAACAAATGGAACATGGAGGATGTGTGTTGATTATCTTAATAAGGCTGCCCAAGGATAGTTTTCCTCTTCCTCGAATCGATCAATTGGTGGGCCTTTACATGGGACATCAAATGCTTTCGATTTTGGATGCTTATTACAATCAAATAAAGATGAAGATAGATGAAGACTCTGACGTTTCAAACATATAAAGGTTTATATTGTTACCAAGTCATGCCATTTGGATTAAAAATCTTTGGTGCTACTATCAGCGCCTCATGAATAAGGTTTTTAAAGACTGCTAGGCCACCTGATGGAGGAGGTGTATGTGGATGACATGTTAGTGAAAAGCTTAGAAAAGTCACAACATATTTCAGACTTAGAAGCATGCTTTGACCTCCTTCGGCCGCTATAACATGACTTAACCCAACCAAGTGTGCTTTTGGGGTTACGTCAAAAATTTCTTGGATTTATGGTAACTCAACGTGGGATAGAGGCTTGCCCCAAGAAAATGCCATTCTTTAAAATATTGAAGGGAGCTAAAATAATAATTTTCAATGGGATGATTATGCAGCAACTAAAGAATATCAGCATCTCAGCTATCAAACCTATTCAAGGAGAAGCGTTATACTTATATCTTGCGGTTTCTTCCCGCATAATAAGCTTCGGTTTTAGTGCGAGAAGAAGATGGGGCACAACAACCAATTTATTAAAAAATTCTCTCGATATAGAAAGTTATCCATTTTGCGGATAAAGTGGCTCACGGCGTTAATTTTCTCGGTAGCGAAAATTCCATACTTTCAAGCTCACACCATGGCGTTTACATTTACCATTAAGGGCCATCTTACGAAACAGCATCACGGAAGATTGATCAAATGAATGCAGAAACTGGGAGAATTTGATATAAATTTTCTACCTGGCCGCCATAAAGTCTCAAATACTTGCAGACTTTATAGTGGAATCACCCCAACTCTAGAAAGAGCTATCTACGTGTCTTTCATCTCCTCGATGGACTCTCGTTGATGGAGCCTCAGAGTATCGGTGCGGGAATCCTACTTTCCCCAAAGAAAATACCCTGAGTATGGACTCGCTTAAAATTCCCCGCAACTAATAACATGGTCAATATGAGGCTCTCATCGCAGGGTTGAGACTCGCCATCGATGAAGCTCAAAACTTAGTAATTCACACCGACTCCCAACCTTGCCTCCCAAGTTGGAGGAGATTTTAATACTCATAATCCTCAACCGTGCAATATCTCCACTTGGTAAAATCTCTTCTTACTCATTTCAAGACACATCAAATCATCCACATACTATGAGAGAAGAATACCGGGCCGACGCTCTGCTAAGCTTGCTACCTCTACCACCTGAGATCTATTTAAGAGAAAGCATGTTGAAGAAATACATTTTCCTAGTATCCAAGGGCCATGGATAATTCAAACTATTGATGAGGAAAAGGAACGTGGATAAACCCGATCCTATCTTTTCTACAAGAAGGGACCCTTCAAGATCCAACTTCAAGCTCGCCTCAAGACAAGCTTCAAACTTTGCTATTATTGAGGTGAACTATACAAGCGAAGCTTTCTCGTCCATATCTCAAATGCCTTCCACCTTCGTAAGCCGACACGCTAAAAGAGGTTCACTCAGAATATGTGGAACACCTTGGAGGAAGAGCATTGGCCCTTAAAATCATGAGGCAAGGGTTTTATTGGCCTACAATGAAACAAGATGCCTTGAATTCACAAAGAAATGCTAAGTTGTCAATTGCATTCTAACCTCCCTCACATGCCGCAGAACTCTCATCCATTCAAAGCCCATGGCCCTTTGCTCGTGGGATTGATATCATGGGACCTTTTCCAAAAGACGCAACTTTATCATTCTAGCCATCGACTACTTCACAAAATGGGTAGAGGCCGAACCACTCGCTAAAATCATAGAGGCAAATACCAAACAATTTGTCTGGAAAAATATAATATGTCGATTCGGTCTTCCTGCAAAGATCATCACCGACAATGGAACTCAATTTCATCGGAAAAGTCTTTACGCCCAAAGATCTTCACATTCACCGCTGATACGGTAGAAGCACATCCTCAAACTAATGGGCAAACCGTTACCAATAGGACCATACTCAAAGGACTAAAACACCTTGAGAAGGTGGGGCAATGGGTTGATGAGCTCCCAATGTTCTTTGGGCCTACCGCACCACGCCACGCACTAACCGGGTGAGACACCGATAACTTGTGTTTGGTACGTAAGCTATCATACGGTGGATATCGGGTTCCAAGTCCAAGAGTCCGCTTTTGATCATGGAAGTAATGAAGAAAAACTCCGAAGACCCTGACCTACTCAAACTGATATGGCTTTCTGACGCTCTATCACCAGCGTGGCCACTTCACAAAGAGTGAAACCTCCCATATTTGTGACTTGGTCTGCAAGTTCAGGCAGTAAAAGGCCCTCGCCGAATAAACTCTCACCTCCGGGATGGTCCGAGTATCTGGACCAAGCTGTGAAGCTCAAGCTCAAGGATCCGTAAGGAAAACTCTACCAACTTGGAATACTAAGAATCTTCAAAATATTATCGGAACTCCGGCAATTATTATGACTTTATCTCGTGTCATTTCATCCTTGTAACTAACACCTACCAGGATTAAAGCTTGTTGTTGCGCTTGTTGTTATTTTCTCTTAAAGCCTGCACTGTCATGATTATATCATTGAACTGAATTCATTGTTCTAACAAGATTTGCTTTTTTATTTCTTTTCCTCCCACTTGAGAAATATACAACTCATGTTACATCTCAATTGGGACATGATCAATCGACTTGATCGGACCTCTTCCATCGTTAACGCCATCGTCACACTCGCAAACAACCTCGGATAGGTCAAAGATCTCCGTCGACTGCCGCTAACCACCGCCGCCAACCCTTGTATGGTCGCCACTATCGCCTCATCGCGCCACCATCGCCGGCAATCTTGATCACCATTGCTCATGTACATTTCATCCGACGCCGACTACCTCGAGATTCGACTCTTCCATAACGCATCAGTAAAACTTTTGACAACCCGGATAGGTCAAACGTCCTCAGGGCTTCCGACCTCTTCCATAGTTAACCATCGAGAAAACTCGAAACAACCCAGGGGTCAAAACGCCTTGGTGGACTTCGACCATACGGGTTAACGTCATCGAGCAAAAACTCTGACTAACAACCCGTGAAAGGTCAAAGGTCGTGGACTTCCGCCTCTCTTCCATACGTTAATGTCATCGAGCAAAACTCGACAAACAACCGTGAAAGGTCAAGGTCCTCATGGACTTCCACTACTCTTCCACGCAGGCCATCAATAATATTCACCAATAACCCAGGAAAGGTCAAAACTTTGTACCCTTTCACATGTTAATGTCATCTATCACTGAAAAACAACCCTGGATGGGTCAAAATCCTCATGGATCCAACTCACCCATATTTGTAACGCCAAATAATATTTCAATTATGAGAAGGTAAAAAAAAAAGAGAGAGGGTATATCCAGGTATCATTGACAGCATTAATATGATGATATAAGAAAGAATTAAGATCCCGATACATAATGACATTACATAACATGAATGACATCCACAATCGATGCTACATAATATCGATATCCTCATCATCACTAGAGACTCCCGAGCCCACTCACAACTCCTTCATCTTCGACGGTGAAGGATCTTGATGCTTGGCGGGAGATATATCCTCAATTTTGGCCCCGCTCCGATGTACGCATCTAATTCCTTTGAACCCTGGATGAAGCCTCCTCTAAACATGCCGCTCCAAGTCCTTCACTTCAACATCAAAGATATGGTTACGAGCCTCCCGGAAAAGTCTTCACCACGATAAGCCGTGGAATTCTTGAAGTCTTCCACGAAGCGATCGCTTGCTTCCGCTTCGACATTTTATGCTCCTTTCGTAAAGATGATCTTGTAATGCTTTCTTATCCACAGTGCTCCGATCCTCTTCTCTTATGACGAAGTCTCGCTCTCGCCTCAATCTCACTCATGAGCGCCCACCTCGACCGAGAGAAAGAAGTCGATATTCGCCTCGCTTACACCAATCCTCCAAGGTCACCACTTCTAGCTTTAGCATTCATCCTTCGCTCATACCGCCTAGATATTTTATCTTCACAAATTCAAGATTCCATTCATCTAGGCGACACCCAATGAGCCATCGCCCTAATGACGAGTTACAAAAAAAAAAAAAAATCATCATCGACTAATGTTACAGGAAGAATAAGGCGTGGGAAAAAATAACGCAATTCATCCGCCGTTGACGCCCGTCATATGTGATTTAATACCTCGTGAATGCCTAGAGAACGAACTCCCCATCATGACGAAGCTAAACTCTCGATGTTAAGTGAACGCCATCTCCACCGAGCCGTACAACCATTTCACGAAGTCCTCTTTTAAAGATGGAACATTGCTACCCGATTCTGATAGCTCGAGAGAACCCTATGAGTATGAGGACTCTCGCCACCCTTTCTCTTCAACGGAAGAGCATGAGACCTTCGCCTGGATGGAAAGACCAACCTTAAACATCCTATCTTCAACTATATTTATCGATGTAATGCAACTCATGTTGCAAGCTTCCCACATCGAATATTAAGAGTTGCTAGATATCATCCTCCGATATCGCGGATCGGAAGATCATTCAATCTTCCCCATCTCTCGTGAAGGCCCCACTCATTCTTCACATAAAAAAATCCGTAGACCAAGTTTTGACGGATCCTGAAAAAATTCTATCCGCTTTATACCGATAAGAACGCGCCCTTGAGCATCACATGTGAATCTACAGACGCACAAGTATATTCATGTTCAAAGTAACCCCATGCTCCCTGAAGAAGGTTGTCAAACCAATAATGACCATTAAAGCTCGAAACAAAAATTGCATCAAAGCCACGCCACATTTTTTGAAAATCTCAATCAGCTCAGGAGCCAAAGGGAATCGCAGTCCAGCACGAAGAGTCATCTCTAAATAAGAAAAGTACCGGCGAGAACGATTCGATCGACTTTTGAGCCACAATAGCCACCAACTCAGGGAAGAAAATTTCAAAACACCATTAAACTATCGATGTGACGTAGAGGGCATATCGTCCCTGGCCGCCATACTATGTGTTTTCTTCTGACCATCACCCTCGACGGACGTTTTTTTGACTCGGCCTGACGCTGAGTAAAAACGATCACCAAACTTTGAGTTGAGGACAATGGTTCTGACTCGCTCACGCCTTGGCAATTTTCAACTATGAGCCTTCCATGGTTTCCTACAAGAAAGTTACCGCGGCTCCGCCTCCCTACCCGACGATCCGACGGACGAACCGACGAGGCCGGAACTGAACCACGACGCACGTGGCCTGATACTCTAACGGACGATCCGACGACGAATCGGACGAGGTCAAACTGAACCACGACGCATCCAGCTGATCCTAACCCGTGACGATCCGACGACCCCGAAACCGGACGAGGTCGGAAACTGGAACCACGACGCATCGTGGCCTTGACGCCTCAACCCGTGACGATCCGACGGAAGCCGAAACGGACGAGGAAACCGAACCACGACGCATCGGCCTTGACCGCCTCTAACCCGTGACGATCCGACGGCTGAACCGACGAGGTCGGAACCGAACCACGACGCATCATGGGCCTTGACCGCTCAACCCGTGACGATCCGACGGATCGAACCGGACGAGGTCGGAAATCGAACCACGACGCATCGGCCTGACCGCTCCTAACCTGACGATCCGACGCTGAACCGGACGAGGAACCGGAACACGACGCATGGGCCTCGACCGCCCTAACCTGACGATCCGACGGCAAGAACCGGACGAGGCCGGAAACGAATCCACGACGATCGTGGGCTTGACCGCCTAACCAGACGATCCGACGGGACAAAACTAACAGGTCGGGAACCAAACCACGACGTATCGGGCTCACGCTTCCTAACCTGTGACGACGACGGCCAAGACCGACGAGTCCCAGAACGGAACCACGACGCATGGGCCTGATCGCCCCCCTGACGCTTGATCACCTCCAAAGAACCCTCACTCAAAGGAGAATGTGTGCCTCTCCTCTCATCCTGGGGTATTTATAACCCCTATAGCAAAAGGGTAAAACCCTCAAAAGGTTCAAGTCAAAACCGCCTATTCGGCCGCTCATGAAGACTCATAACCTCTGTTGACATACAGCCCAGCAATCGCGCCACATGCAGACGCTACAGGCAGGACAACTGCTTCCCTCTGCCCGCCATTCGACCCGGATCGTTCACAATGGCTCATGATCAACCGTTCACGCGAATGGCCGAATTCAACGATCGGAATGGAATTCGCTGCGACAGCGGAATGGCAATCAGTGCTGATTGGTACAACCGAGCTGATTCATGCGCTCTGCAATTGCCGCCACAAGGCATTCGCCATGCCCACGGTCAAAGCGACCGCTCGCTGGTTCGATTGCCGCCATCTTTCAACACTCAACCAGCCATACGCTGGTACATAGGCGCGGCTACCAAGTGCTACATACAAATTCATCGCTAATCTAAACTTAAAACTATTATTTTGAACATTTGACATATTTATTTTGGATGATGTAATGTCATCCAAAAAATAGAAGATATTTCTCAAAATACCACCACCAAAACAAATCTTGATGTTGAAAGCAATATGATTTTGAGTCAAACAAATCGAGATCAAGCACTTAAAATATCATTAATCTTGGGACATCAATTAAATCCCAAAAAAGCTCTCAAATGTGGAGTGTTTATACCAATCGAAGGCCTCGACGATATCTAATGAGCCTAAGATCTCATAATTCGACTTCATTTGGGCATCCAAATGCTCAAAATACATCAAATGATCAAGGAGTCATTCTGAGCCGTCCGAAAGGGGAGTGGTAATGCCTTACAAATTTACTAGAATACCTCCCATCTATAAATCCCTCACATAAAAGCTAAGTAGGGAGCCAAGTGAAGAATTTAAGCAAGAAGAAGAAGATGCAAGTTAAGAACAAGGACAATAAGAAGAAGAAGAAGAGTCCAAGCAAGTGAAGAAGAAAATCAAGGAAGAAGGCAAGAAGAAGAGAAGGGTCCGATCGAGGAAGAAGAGGAAAAGTGAAGAGAGAAGATAAAACAAGATCAGCATTTACCAGCCACCATCGTAATTATGATTTCAATGTATTACCCCAAGATCTCCAACATCAAGCCAATAAACCGATCGCAGTTACATTCCCTTTCAATAAGAATCCCTATCTGAAGATTGTACTGGATACATAGTGGAATTTTTATCGGCTATTTTTTTTTTCGAGGTTTTTCCAGCTAAAAATTTAGTTCTATGTTCGCTTCTTAATAACTGTAGACTAATCAAGGCTATATAAATTTTATCACCGAATTTTTCCAAAGACACAACACAACAATGATCCAAATTTTTTTGGATTTTGGTAAAAAAACCAAATTGAAAAATATAAATTTTTATAACAATTATTTATCAGAATTACATCACTTCAAATCATTTCACAAAATCAAGTAACTCTTAATAAATGAAATCAATAATATACAAATTTATCATTGAAATTGTTTTTGAGGAATTTTCTAAAAAATGGATTTTTTGTTTAAATTTTTAGCTATTTTGTTTAATTTTAAGATGATATAAAATAAAAATAAAATTATTACCAAATTCAAAAAATGAAATCAAATTTTTTTTTATAAACCAATTTTAAAACTTTGATTTAGATCGATTTGATTTTATTTTTAACCAAAAAATGCACAAAAACATTTGCTTCTTATTCTTTCTCTTTTGAAATAGATTCAAAGTTTGAAGCTCATTTAGTAATTAAAGATTGTATCACAAATATAAATCACATATTGTGCCTTAGACTTTTCATTTGTTAAGATTGTAATATTAAATATATAAAAAATACACATACTTTAGAAATAAGAATGTTATATCATTATATTTAAAGATCATACATTTAAAATGATCTATCTAAAAAATTTTTTATACTGATATGACACTTAAAATAATACTAGTTGAAGCATCTTGATGCTAAAAAAGCAAATCGAAAGTTGAAACTCGAGATCAAGCACTTAAAATATCAAACTTTGGGATATCATTTAAATCCCTAAATAGCTCTCAAACATGGAGTGTTTATAAATAACGATCTCGAAGTGGATCTAACAGCCAAGATCTCATAATTTTGACTTCATTTGAGCATTCAAATACTTAAAATACATCAAATGATCAAAGAATCATTGAGACGGAGAGGAGTGGTTCGATTTTTCATGTATTTACAAAGACGCCACCTCCAATCTATAAATAACCTCATTCTTCATATGAGGGGCAAAGGAGAGAGAGAGAGCTCTAAAGCTGATCCTCCAAGTACACCGATCCACCACTGAATCACGACCACCGCCGGTTGTCATCACTGCCGCCATGGCCACCGCCACCACGATCTCGCCGTTGATCCCCGCTGCTCTCCATCATCGCTACTACTAACAATTGTTATCACCAACGCTATTACATTGTTGTTCTCTCTCATACAATTCTCTGTAATCCCATTATCGAAGATTTTGTACTCAAAAATATATAGTGGAAGATTTTACAAGCAGGATTTTTTCCCTCTTTTCGAGGTTTTCCAGTAAAATTGAGTTTTCTTGTTCACTCTTTAAATACTGTGCTAGATTTCAACAAAGTGCAAACTTTCACTCTACCAACCGGTTTTCTAGCACGCAGCTTACGGTGGAAAAGAACCCTCAATCACAATTGAACACCCATCATGGTCAATAGCAATACTGTAACGAGCCTCCCGCCCAACTCGCCACTCTCAAAATAAATCCAAACTAAGGATGCCAAGTCACTTCTCACTCGATAGGCGGACTGCCGTGAAGCGCAACAGAATCTCTTTAGAAGATCGTGTGCGCCAATGGAAGAGTCTCAAAATGAGATGATCCGACTTTAGAGGAACACAACCACTACAAACACATCTCCCCAAGATCGATCATGGGAGGTCAAAATGCTAATCCTTGACATGAAGTTCCTCCGAGAGACCATGATGTCGATCTCGACATCGCTTCTACTCATCCATCACGCAACTCAACCTAACACTACTACCAATTATCGGTAGCTTACACATTCTCATCCCGTTGACTCACTATATGTTATATATGTGCATAATATGACGCTTAATGCAAGATGAATTTCACAAGATAGAAATCATCTCCCCTCACCGCTATGAGGATTCTCACCTTTAGGTTATTCTTCAACATCTATTCGGTTTTCAAGCTCAGCATTGATTCCTATGATGGGGAATCGACCCACATGAACACATCAACCATTACAGACTATCATGCATATCCAACTCTCCAACACACTTTGTCGTGTCTTTCCGCTACTCAAGGCAAGCAAGACTTGGTTCTACTCTCCAAAGGAATCCATCCATACCTTTGAACTCGCCAAGATTTTTGTAGAATCATTACAAACGAGGATCATTAAAGATTCCTCCATCTCTCGATTCATCAAAATGAGGTGAATCACTTAAAGAATACTTGAGATTCTCCTAAGCTCGCCAAATACCTGGGGACTCGACCAGAGGAGTTTTTCTTGGAGGCTCCATCCTGCCTTTCTACTCCACTAATGCGAGATACGGTCCGCTCATATTCTTGTTCATCGTGGAAGCACAAATTTCTATGATGAGGCTATTAATGCCCATCAAAATAATTTGAACAATCCATAAGAAAATGTAAGAGTGAAAACACATCAACAATCCCATCAAGAAGCAACAAGGCGAATGATCTCCTCCATGCCCCGATCAATGATGAAACCATGAATACACGCCAACACATCTCGTTAACTCTTGTTGGCTATTCGAGATGAAGAGACCATCAAGTGGCCACATCCACTAAAACCAAATTCAAGAAATCATGAGCAATATTGTCACTTCCATCAAGTCGTATACATACTACAGACGTAAACAACTTAAAGAAGAAGATTGAGAGGCTCATTCAACGGATATCTACGCCAATTTGTGCAAAACCAACCAACTCAAGCAAACATAACTCCAATTGGGGCAACCGGACAATCATCACGTAAATAACATAATAGTCGCCAAATAGTTGGAGAAATTGAAACGCGTGGGCCACTACTATCTAATCAAGTCTTCATCGCCACCTTTGAAGAGTCGAGTTAAAAAAATCTTGTATTAATCATCCCATCACTTTTAATGACTCGCACTTGGAAGGAGTCCAAGGCATCAAGATCCTCTTGTCATCAAGGGATTGACCCTATTATGTTGTTAAAAGAATTTTGATTGATAATGGGAGTTCCATTGATGTTTTATTTTACTCCACCTTTCTTAGCATGGTTAAGGAAAAACTTCAACCCAGACCGTTATATGGGTTTGATAATCGCCTGCAAGTGGAGGGGACAATCACCCTTCCGTTCTCTGAGAATTTTCTCAACAAGTCACTCACTCGTCAATTCATAGTCAAGTCAAATTCAAAGATACACTATCTTTGGAAGACCCTCCAATCAATCTTCTGGTCACTCTGCATCTCATCTTAAGATGAAATTTCAAACTCCCATTGGAGTGGTCTCAGTGGAAATCAACAAATAAAGACAATCATGTTACCTCAGACAAGCTCAACCACGCTCTTCTGTGACCTTCAACATCGAATTTTAATCTTCAAGATAAAGAAGTACCGAGGGTTTTGCCTAAAAGACTTGCTCCCCACTTCATTATCAAATGACCAACCGTTTATGACCAAAGATCCAGGAAAAAATCTTCCTAAAACTTGGAACATGGAGGGTCTCTAAAAGTGTTATATGTAATCTTTGGTATAAATATAGTCTTTAATTTACCATGTTTATCTTTTCCTCCACCTCTTATCTTTTGTTAACCCTCTCTAAAAATGTATCTCGCCCATTTTGTTAAGTTATCTTGTGACAATATTGTATCACCAACATTATCAAAGTAATGAGTTTATGACTTTTTGTTACAAGCTTGTTTCTTCTTCATTTAATCCTCCCACTTGAGAAATATACAACTCACGCTTGTATCTCAATCTGCATGATCAATCCCAAGGGGACTTGATCACCTCTTCCATACAGTAAGTCAAGAACACTTCGGATAGTGGATAAATAAAGGTCCTCGCACATCTACGCCTCTTCCATTAAACACTGACAACAACCTGAAGTCAAAATCCTCATTCAATTCAACCTCATTTACAAGAACGCCATCGTAACACCAAAAACAATCTTGATAGGTCAAAATCTCAAGAATTCACCTCTTCCATACAAAGTCGCCAGGTAACACTGAAAAAATAACCTGGATAGTCAAAAATTCTCGGATTCAATTAACCTCTTCCACATAGGTTAGTCGAAAGACAACAAACAACCATGATAGGTCAAAGGTCTGGTGGACTTTCCATGGCCTTCCAAGTGTTAACGCTGTCATGGTAACACTTTATAAACAACCTGGGTTAAAATCCTCTATCAAACCTTTCCATACAAGCACCATCGAAGTCACACTCGACAAACAACCTCGGTCATCTGTCAGCCACCGCTTCATTATCGACTACCGCCGATCATGATTATCGCTGACACCATGTGACTACTGTCGGTCCGCTGAAATTATCTGGCATTCTCGCTTCACCACTATCATCGCCGATCATCATGATATTGATAGAATAAGTCGGAATGACCAAGAAGCCACTATCAGAATGGCCACCGCCAACCACGCTTATGGAAGCCATCTCAGCCATCGACAATCGCAGAATGAGACCAGCTGCCAACCAGTTGCCGGTTATCAAGACCATCGCTGACATCTCATTGGTCACCATCATCACACCATCTGGAGACTACCATCGCCGGCCATCCCCAGACTCATCATTCGCCACACCGCCAATCATATATCACCGAACGCTCCAAATGGTGTCCGACAAGTGAAGCTTTTCGAGGGAGCTCACCAGATGAACTACGCTTGACGCTATTTTCTCTTAAGAAGAAGAGGACACTCGATATGAAGAGGTTCTTCTGCCTAGGGGTTTTATAAACCTATAGAAAAAAAAACCACAAAACCATAAAACCGCCAAAACTACCCAAAAAAGAAATTAAAACGGACAAATTCATGCCGTTTGAGGAGCCATGGTGTTATTGCTCACATCGCTGCTCAGTTCACTGAGACCCCGCTGCTCAAGTCATCCGCTCAGAAAAGAATCACATCCGCCTTTCAAATGATCTTTGAGACCAGCTGTTCGTTGCTCACAAGGACAACCCGGCCACTCAGAACGACGACTCAGGCCGTTCAAAATTCCCAAACCATCAAAATTTCGTGAGCAGATGTTAACTCATAACGCTTCGCCTCATAACTCAAATCTCATGCGTACCACATACATCCTAGTACGCCCGCTTGTGATCATAATCTTGTGCTCATGAAAATCTATTTTTCAAAATGTATGATTAATGGACAAATTTCATTGAAGAATTTGCTATTTTCAAGTATTTGACATATATTTTTGGATGATTAAAATAATGTCATCCAATAGGGCAAATGATATGACACTTAAAATACTACTAAGCACTAATCTTGATACTAAAAGCAAGTTGATCCGAAGTTGAAACTGGTCAGGATCAAGCACTTAAAATATCCTTGAAAACTTTGGGATATCAGTTAAATCTCTAAATAGCTCTCAAACATGGAGTGTTTATAGTCAAATCGAGCTTCTCGACGAGCTGGATCTAACGAGCCCAAGATCTCATAATTCTGACTTCATTTGAGCATTCAAATACTTAAAATACATCAAATGATCAAATGAATCATTTTGAGCCATCCGATGGAGAGGAGTGATTCAGATTTTCCATATATTTACAAAGACGCACCTCCTCCAATCTATAAATAGCCCCTCATTTTTCATAGGAGGAGGCAGGAGAGAGGAGAGAGCTCTAAAGCTTGAAGATCCTCCGAGCATAATCGATACCACTGATGATCGCCGACACCCCGTTGGTTGTCAACCGCGCCGTGCCGCTAATCGCTAATCCTTGTCATCGTTGATCGTTCTCCATCATCTCTACCACTAGAATTATACAACGCGGACTACATAGTTGTTGTTCCCTTCTCATACAATCGTAATCCAGATCGGAAGATTTTGTACTAAAACAAATATATATGTGGAAGATTTTTATAGGTGATTTTTCTCTTTGAGATTTTCCACATAAAATTCGAGTTTTCTTGTTCACTCTTTAAATACCTGTGTGTGTGCTGGATTTTACAACAAAGCTAAGGCGTAAACTTACACTCTACTGCAACTGGTTTTCTAGCACGCAACAATACTAATTTTATCATTAATATGTTATCGTAGGTTGAGTCGTATAATTATTAAATAGTTTAAATTTATACTTTATTAATTAAAAAATAAAAGAAGGATCTACATACATGCCACAATTATTTTATGAATTTATATATCTAATATCTAAACTTTTATTGTTACGCTTATACCAATTTAGTATCTAAATCACATGAAATCAAATGCATGAAATTATATATTTTACTTCAGATATATTAATAGTGATATTTATTATATGATTTAAAATTTTGAGTATTACAAAAAAAATATAAAGATTTTGATGTTAGACATATAAATACATAAGAAGATTTTGACATATATGTAAATCTCTCGTAAATGTATTATATTATATTTATTTATTAATATCTATTTATTTGATCAAGATATGATTCACATATTTAATATATATCTATATAATGTGTCCCACTATGTCAATTTTTAAACACTTAACTAAAAATTGTGGCTATATGGGAAAGAAATATATGTATTGTGAGTCATCACCTAAGGGTCTGTTTGAGTTAGTTGTAGGTTTTTGAAAAATTGATGTGAAAAAAAATAGCTTTTTAAAAAGTTGTTGTCGGTATTACAAATACTTTCTTTTTAAAAAATTTAAATAACATCTTTTTAATAACTACCACACTCTAATAGCTCTGGTTCAAAATCAATTTTTTACTACAAATTTTTTGAAAAATAACAAAAAAATTGATAGCCAAACATAATTGCAGTTGCTTTCTGACTACTTTCTAAAAAGCAAACCAGCAAGAAAATTATCTTAAATGCACCAAAGACTCACACTATTTAAAGATAAAAGCTGTTATTGTCATAACATCGTTCATACTCATTTATTTCAACTTATTATATATATATATATATATATATATATATATATATATATATATATATATATATATATATATATATATATATATATATATATATATATATATATATATATAATGCATTTGTACTCTTATATTATTACGTGTCTTATGATATTTAAAGAAGATTATTACTCTCGATTTTGGCAAGAAGTGACTTTGCCAAAAGACGGCATCGAAAGCAAGCCGCGATGCATCAAGTCTCCTTCAACTCGTGAGGCCACAAGTCGTGAGTCCGTGTAGATGGCTAAGTTCGACCTCACCAATGGCGAAGCCTTAGTCCCGCTACGAGGGCCTCAGATTCGCCGACATTATTGGTCGGAACTTTAGTCGGCCCGCACTCTAAAGTTATTTTACTGGGGAGATAAGCAAAATTCCCCGCTCGACCTGGTTAAGCTCCATCAACATATAATGTCCATTGATTTGTCATGGAGTGATGAATGATCCGCTCGTGGTGATGGATGGTACATTCTACAACGAAGTCACAGCACTTGTGACTTTATATCGACGGAAGAAAATGGATGTCAAACTCTCCAAGCTCGACCGACCACTTCATCAACCTTCCGATACATCGCTTTGCGTAGTTCTTAATGGAAGATGAGTGTAGACGCTGATGGTGTCCGAAGTACGCAATTTTCGTGCGTAATGCACTAGGCCAACGCCGCCTTATCTCGCTGGATAGCGCCCTTCTATCGAAAGGATTTTGCCGACATAAGAAATGGGTCGTTGTAATGAATTCCTCGCCAGACGACGGAGCTTACGGCATGAGAAGAAACAAGATATATGTACGCCTTCTCTCGATAGGCTTTGATAATGAGGGGAAGCTAAGACTGTCGCTTGCTCAAAAGTACCGACATTCATCCGTCCACCGGAATCCATTTCTCTGCACCCCTTAAGATTTTGAAGAATGGTAGATACTTATCTCCGAAGGGCCAAGAATCGTGATAAAGCCGCAATCCTTCCACAAACGCTGGACTTCCTTGATCGCTCTTGAGGTGACATGTCCTGAGTGCTTTTATCTTCTTGGCCTCTATCCCGCCGAAAGTGACCATGAAGCCTAGAATTTCCCGAGGAAACTCCAAAAATGCACTTGCTTGTTGAGCCGCATCTCAGTAGTGTCAAGAATGTCAAAGCATGCATCGTAAATATGTCGTGATATTTCCAAGTTTTCACCAAAGATATCATCAACATACACCTCCATATTGTGCCCTATAAGATCCTTGAAGATCTTATTCATAAGGCCGATATGTTGCTCCAAAGATTTTTTAGTCCAATGGCATGACCTCGACAACAAGATAGTCCTTATCTGCTTGGAAGGATGTTGCTTCCTCATCCGCTTTGTTCATCCCGATTTGATTGTATAGGCATCCATGAAGCTCAGCATCTGATGTCCTGATGTCGCATCAACTAGTTGGTCGATACGAGGAAGGGGAAGCTATCTTTGGGCATGCACGACAAGGTCGCAGGTCGATGCACATTCTCCAGAACTCGCCTTCGACTAACACTACGTTAGCCAACCGTGGGGTAGTAGACTTCGAATGAACTTGACTTCCGTAAGTTTGGTGATTTCTTGTTCTATGACGCAATCGCTCGTAAGCCGGTTCTTTTCTTCATCACCGCTTGAGGTCGAGTCAACTTTGAGGGAGTGCGTAATGACTTCCGTCAATGCCCGTAATATCGAGCGCGCCCGTGCAAAGATATCTTGATTTTACGCGTAAAATCTACGATCGATTTTGATCAGACAAAGAACCATCCCACCTTCACCTTCGCGATGGATCAACTTCGAGATAGAAGACAAATTACATCTTCAACCTGGAGAAGCCCTTCGTGAGGCATCCTCATCTCGCATCGGTTCTCGTCGTTGAGGGTTACCGACGAAATGGTGGCTTGTTGATATAAAGACGCCAGGTTATTCGTTGATTCCCACTTACCACCGATGCCACCGGTGCCTCGGAATTTCATTCGAGGTGAGGCACGATGTGACCGCTACCAATATGACCGAGAGGCTATTGCATTGTCTGGACTTAGACTTGACTACAATAAATTGTATCAAGTGGGTTGCGTCGAAATTCTCCAAGAGTTACGGAAGCGATTGTCCCTTCCATTAATAACGATTATCAAATCCATATGGGCCGTTGAAGCTTCTCTCTTTATACCCATGCTAAGGAAAGTGGAGTAAAAGAACATCAACAACTCCCATTGTCGATCAATATCCTCTTAACATTGAAGCATGGATCACCGACATGACAAGGGGATCTTGATGTGGATAGCCTCTAAATCTAAATCATCAAGGTGATAGAATGGTCAACCCGAGACTTCTTCGGCTCGAAAGGCGGCAATATATTTGGCTACCCTCACGCAATTGTTCTATCTCTCCACCACTTGGCGATTCCTGTGGTTGCCCAATTTGGGACGGTTGGTTATGTTGTGAATTCACTTGAGTAAAAAAATTTAAAATAAAAAATACTATAAAAGTAACATATAAAATCTTATATTTTGATCACATGAACAAAATGCCTTCTCAATCTTATGCATACAAACCAAATCTAAATAAATCATACAATCATACAAGTGAAAATAGTATAATAAAAAACAGTACTGATATCACTTGATAAATTTCTAGCATCCATTTGAAGAATGCTAAAGCAAAAAAATAATAATAATGATAACATATGAAATTTTAATTAAATTTAGACTTTCCCAATTAATACACGTGTATAAAATTGGTACCATATATATAAAATAGTTATTCAAAGAAGTCTTCTTGTTCTATCACTACAAATATTTTGTGAGTGGACACCTCAAATTAATAATTGATGAATATTTAATATTTAAAAACCAATTTGTGTTTTCTAAGGGCTTATTTTGTTATTTTATGTTTTTCTGAAATATATTTTTTGATTTTTTTTATGTTCTTATATTCTTTTTTAAATGATAAATCACATTATCTTTAAAAACACTCAAAATATCTTTTGGGTATTTTTTAAAAATAACTATTATCATCAAATATATTTTATTTTAAATCAAGATTTAAATAAAGTATTAGTTGTTTTTAAAATATAATTATAATATTATGTTATAATTGTGATCATAATCTAACATTATATTATGTCACATTTTTAACAATATTGTTCAATTAGTTTATATCAAATATAATTTCATTTAATGTATTAATTGCACGTTTATTATTGCATTTGAGGTGAAGAAGAAGAGACCTATAGACCTATATTCCAAACTCCCTTAAATTTGATTATTAATTTAACTCTAGTTTCTATATGTGTATATTAATATTTTCAACCATTTGTTTCTTGTGTTTCCATAATATAATGATTGAGTATTATGTATTTAAAATTATTTTCAAGTGAGTCAAGAAATCTTGTCATAAATAAGTAATAACTAAGGTATAAGACTACTTTATACATAAATGATCATAATTATAATGAATTTTTGAGTTATATATATTTAGTATAGAATTTATTAGAGAATTCAAAGTTCATCTATTTTATTCTTATATAATCATATTTAATTAAATACCTTCAACTTTGATATCTCTATATATAGTAATTAGGATAAAGACTATTTCATTTTTAATGCTTTATAGGTTTTTTGATATAATTAATAATGATGGTTCATTTTAGATTATTATCCATAACGCATTCATCTATAATTGCATATTGAATTATGGTTACATAAATAATTATGGAATAAATATGATACTAAAATATTATATCAAATAATAATATTCATACATTCAAAATCTTATCATTAAATATTTTATTCAATAAAAGATCATTACATTAAATTTTCTTTTAGGCACACTTCCTAACAAAAAATTGTTGGAAATTATGGTATTTAGGTTAGCGATTTTTCTAGTCTCTATTGGATCAAACAAAATGTTAAAAACATATGGTGTAATTTTTGAGGTGATTATATAAGAATAAGTTAGAGCTAAATTAGTTTAATATGAGTGATTCAATCATCCAAATGACCTAATTGTATTCATGAAGACATGCTCAAAGTATTTGTGAGCTCATAAAACCCTAAATTAGGCTAACTAGTCAACTTGATCAATCAATCTTTAATTAGCTAAAACTCAATTGTGTTGGCCAGGCTTGAGCCAATCATCTTCTTCATTTATGCATGATTGTACTAGAAAGAGAGCCAATAACTTATGATGAGATCATTTTTTATTGATTATTTGTTGACAAATCAAGCCCATGAAAGTGTCCATCAATTTAAAGCTCAATTGAGTTCATTTGAGTGCATTCGTATTTGTTGCCTTCGTGTCCCACTTTTTCACCCAAAACTAAGCAAGCCCAAATCTTCTGCTAAAAAACTATCATTCCTATGCTAATTCAACATTTGCAAATCACATCATTAAGGATTAACTCATTCTAATTATTTTTAAGATAATACTCATTTTTATCGCATATAAAATAAGTTACTAACTTATGAAATATTTATATATATGTCAGATGAATTTTTGAATCATTGTTACCAATGAGATCAACATGCTATTTATAAATATTACAAATGTTTTGATCAAAAGTTAGAGATGATAAAGGAGGTTCAAAGCATGAGAAAATCATTGTCTAAATTAAGATTGATGTGCAAAAACTAAAATACATACCACAAAAGCAAGTAAATTGATGTGATCTTTATCATCTTCAAGAATCTTCACACAATAAATTTATCTTTCTTTCTTTCATCTTGAATAGAGGTCTTGATGAAGTGGCTTAACTCTTATTTATCATCAATGCATTATTTTTTACTACAAGACTAAAGGTCTTTATATGGATTTAATGCTCATGACACTTGCCTAAAAAATCTTAAACTAATGAAAAAAAGAGGATATCTTGTGTCTTTATTATATAACATAGAATAATTTTAATATATTTAAAATTGATTGATCATTTGAGAGTAAGCTAAATTGGAGTGGGAAGGTGATCTTGGGGTATGGATGTAGATGTGGTGGACATGATGCTTTGGAGAACTAATCACATGAGTATAATATGAAGTCAAGCTTTATTTTAAATCTTTCCCAAACAACTATAGTCCCTATTCTACCTCAACATTTGCAAATCACTTCAGTTAGAGTTAATTCATTCTTATTATTTTCAAGAGAATACTTATTTTTATCACATTTAAAATAGACAACTAATTTTAGAAATTTTTCTATATATATATCATATGAATCTCTGAATCACTGTTAATAGTGAGATCAACATGTTATTTCTAAATATTACAAATGTTTTGATCGAAGGTTATATATGACAGTGGAGGCTCAAATCATGATCAAAATTAAGATTGATGTGCAAGAACTAAAATGTATACCGCAAAACTAAGTAAATTGATGTGGTCATAATCATCTTCAAGAATCTTCACACAACAAATTTATCATTTTTTTCTTTCATCTTCAATAGAGGTCTTGATGAAGTTGCTTAACTTTCATTTATCATCAGTGCATTATTTTTACTACAAGTCTAAAGATATTTATATAGATTTAATGCTCATAACGCTTGCCTAAAAAAATCTTAAACTAATGAAAAAAAAGGAGATCATGTGACCTTATTATATAACATAAAATAAATTCAATATATTTAAAATTCATTGAGCACTTGGTTGTGAGCTAAATTGGAGTGGGAATGTGATTTAGGGGGTAATGAAGCTTAGCAAGTGGTATGCATGTAGATGTGGAGGACATGATGCTTTGGAAAACTAATCACATGAGAATAATAATGAAGGCTTGACCTCAAAGGAAGAGCCATGATCTTGGAGAATTATTTTAGGGTTTGAAATGGTATGGTGAGGGAGGCAAATATAAGGAAAACTTAATGTTTGGAAAGAAAGAGGTTGATTATGGGAGATGTGTGAAGGCTGGCTTATTGAAGCATGAGAGATGTGAAAACAAAGAAATTATAGAAAATTAGAACAATGATAATAAAATTTACCCTCAACAAAAAATTTAGGTTGGTTGTAAACCACAATGCCTCTAACTTTAAAGAATCATGCCACAAATCAAGATCACAAGAAAAAAGATAGCACTAATCCAAATTTTCTTTTAAAAAAAAAACATTCTTATAGCCAATCTTACATCATTTAAAGTCATCAATTCATTCAAAATTGAAAAAAAAAATCCTCAAGGAATGAAGAAAGTCAATGATTCCCACAAGAAGTGGAGGAAATGGATGATCTAGCAACACACAAGAATATGAAGGGAGAGGGCTTCTTATTGCTAACTTGATTTGAAGGCTTATTGCTACTAATGCAAATAAATGTATTTGAACTTATTTAGAGACTTCTTGAAAGTATTAAAGCATATCATAGTTTTGTATGAGATGCTCTATGGGAAAATGAATTCTGGACATCCCTTCAATAAAAATAATAAAAAATAAAAAAGCTTAAGCCATACACTTACTCTTTGGTTCATTTTCATTAATAATGTTTGCCTTCTTAATTTCATGAGCCAATTGTTTTGATGATGAATCAACTACACCTAGTCATTATTAATAATAATTTAATAGCAAGCAATATTGTAATATTTACTAATATTATAATATTTATTTTAATAATCATAGAATAAAGAAAATAATAAAAAGATTACTTACAATCCATGGAATCCTCTTATTGTGTTACATAGATAAAACACCCTTGGCATCATGTTAAATTACATGTTTAGCCTTTTGTGATGTGCATGGAATGTTGTAACGTGTAACTTTTGAGATAGATGATCAAATAAATAAATTGCATTTATAGAAATATCTCTTACTTCAATTCATCAAATTTTCATTTAGATGTCAAAATAAATGCTCATGCTCTAAATGATATATGTTAGTTTGCCCTTAACGTAAATAAAATATTATTTTATAAAAGGATTTAAAAACAAATATAAATTATGGATTATCATCATTATATACTAGGCATTTACATACAAACCTCACAATTCTTATATATTTACATATTTAACATCTAAAATTTCAAATTTATATAAATAATATCTAAATTTTAAATATTATATAAAAAAATATCATTATTAATACTTTAAAGTGAAAGGAAATTTTGTCATGCACAGAAAAATTACTATATTTATAAATATCAAATATTAAGTGTTAGGTATATAAATGCATATAAATTAAGAAGATTTATATACATATCACATAATTTTTATGCATTTATATATTTAATACTTAAAAGTTTGATATTTACTTATATAATTTTTTTTATTTGAAAATGTATATTTTACTTAAAAAAGGTATGATGATATTATTTTTGATGTGATATTTAGGATTGATGTGTCTTAGATATTGCTTTACATGAATTAATATTAGTGGAAATTTTATAATTTTAACTGCATAAAATATCGTGAATATATAATTATTTATTAATTTTTAATAATTTTTTATGTAAATGTTGGCTGAAGGATGATAAAGATGGACATATGAGCAGCTGTTTTATTAGGATTTTAAGTCAAATGATATATATATATGTAAATTTAAGTAAGAACAAAACTTCTATATAATATACGGAATTACAAGAAAATTTAAGGAGTTGTTTGGAATTACTTTCTATTTATTTATTTATTATTTTTTTGTTTTCAATTTTTTTTTTTTTTTGGAAACAAAAATACGTTTGATAGTTTTATGAATTTTTTTATTTCTAAAAATAAAAAACAAAAACATGTTTAATTGTTTTTTTTTCAAAAATTTTAATAAAAATAATAAAATAATGAGATTTATTATTATATTTTAAAATTGTTTGGGACCACTTTGTATTTTTTATTTTTTATTTATATTTTTAAATTTTTAAATAAAATAAAAATATGTTTTAAGACGTAGATCGATGACGATGATGAATATTGATTTACATATTTATCTACACTTAGATTCGAATTAAATAGAACGAAATCAATAATTGATGTAAGTAATGCACATAAATTAGATTTAAATAATCTTAATCATCATTGAAATAACTTGAATGATACTTATTCATAAAGAGAATTACTTAGATAGATTCAAAATATAAAAATTTATCAAAAGAGAATTTTTCATAATTGATTTAATTGCGCACAATGAAATTGATATGCTATAGATTTAACGTCATGCGATTCAAATCAATATTATTTTGGCCAACATGGATGCTACTCAACATATATGTTTGTACGACAAACTCTTATGATGCATTTAAAACATAAAAAATCGTAAAAGATACTCATTTGTAAGAGTTGATGTATAAACTTGAAATATAAAATATCTACCTACATATTCAAAATGTTTAAGAAAAATTAAATTTATTAAAAGATATAAATATACTTTAAATAATATTTGTTAACTAATTAAATTAAATTAAAATTAAATTTGATTAAATTAAATATTTTCTAAATATAATTAATTAGATATATTTATGATTAATTTTAATTAACATTACTGATAATATACACTCACACACACACACACATAACATATTTAAATTAATCTATTACTATCCTACATTGAAGATACATTTTGTTAAATTAAACTAATTAAAATTAATATTTTTATATAATGTAAATTAAAAAAATTAAAAAATCAAACCTAAATTCATAAAAATCTGAAAAACATAGTTGAAATGTTTTAAAAACACAAAAAATAGAATTTACATATTTTAATGTTCTTAGAAATTAAAAATAAACTTGTTTTAAAACAGAATAAAAAAACAGATAAACAACTGTTTTTTGTTTGTTAAAATAAATACAAAAAATAGAAAATTAAAATCGCTTGGTAAGAGTTATATATATATATATATATATATATATATATATATATATATATAGCAAATATTTAATAAAATGTAAAACCATAATAAATGGGCAAAATTTTTAAACTAAGTATGATTAAAACTTTAATTAGCGAAATAAGCACATTTTTAAAAAAATTTAAAATAAATAATTATATATTGTGTATTTATTTAGTTTTTATATATTTAAATTATATAAATATTTTTTAAGTTATATAAATAATATAAAAATATTTAAAATATATAAATAAATAATTAGTTATTTATATATATATATATTTATTTAATTAGCTATTTATGTATTTAAAAATATTTATTTATTTAAAATATATAATTAGTTAAATAAATAAATAAATAAATTTTAAATTATATAAATATTTTGTTATTTATATATTTATAAAATATTTAGTTATTTATATATTTAAATTATATAAATATTTTTAAGTTATATAAATAATTTAAAATATTTAAAAATATAATTTAAAAATAATTTATATAAAATATTTTAATTATATATATATATATATATGTCTATAATAATAATAACAAAAATATAAAATATAAAAAATATAAAAAAATAAATAAATAAATTTTTTAATAAATAAATAAAGAAAGGAATAAATATATAATAAATAAATAAATATATATATAAATAACTAAATATTTTCTAAATATATAAATAACTAAATATTTATATAATTTAAAATTATTTATTTATTTATTTAACTAATTATATATTTTAAATAAATAAATAACTAATTAAATAAATATATATATATATATAACTATTTATTTATATATTTTTTTAAATATTTTAAATTATTTACCCTAAACTTAAAAATATTTATATATATATATATATACTTTATTTAACTAATTTATTTACTAAAATTATTTATTTATATATTTTAAATAATTTTAAATTATATATTAAAAAAATTGAGGAGAAAATAATGACGAGAGAGAGAGAGAGAGAGAGAGAGGAATACGTTCCGCTGCCATTTTAGGATAGATATGTAAATATATAAGAATTGTGTGATCTGTATGTAAATTTCCTTTAAAAAAAAAAAGTTATTTTAGACGGGCGACTGACGCTGACTGTGCATACACAGTCACAGCCATTAACCACCATTTGTCTCAATTTTTTGAAATTTTTTAAAACACTTATTAATTAAGATTTTAATCATACTTAGTTTAAAAATTTTGCCTAATAAATGTATTTTATTATTTTTTAGTTGAATTTGAAACCTTTGAGTAGCTTTAGAATTAGAGTACTTTGAACAGAAATGTTTTAAAATAAAATTATGCATGGATACATATAAGTAAAAAAAAATTGTGTATTCAACTAAAATAAATTTTCAAGATTAAAAAAAAAAATCAAAAAAATCAATTTTTGGTTCTAAATTAAATCTAATAAGCAATATATAAACTTCAACCAAAATTAATTAATATCAAATTTAATGACTTTAAACCCTAAAAGTCAAATCAACTCAAGATCAGTGTTAATAACATTTATTCTAAGCATTTCAAAACCCACACATAAAAGTTTGATTGATGCGTTTAGAATCAGATTCCAAATGTCTGTTTTGAATATTTCAGCGCGTTTGATTCAGTAAAATTCCAGGTCGTTTAATACACCGAAGGCGTTATGGAAATTCAAAATGGCGAATTAATATCTGTGCCCGATGAAGTGATGCGACGGCGCTAGCCTCGACGCTGGGTGCCGCCCGCCATTGCCCGCTCACACCATGCGGCCATGCCGCCCGCCGTCGATTAGCGGCGTATCTGCGCATACCTGCACACGCCACGCCCAAACCTTGATTCTTTTCATTACATTTTATCAACCAAACAAAAAATATAAAATCGTGAATTAGAAAGTACCAAACAACTATAAAGTAATAATTTTATTTTGAATTCTTTTACATCGTTCAATCTGCGACCCAAACTATAATATATGTGTATGAGGTAGTGCACGCGTCACGCCGAGTGCGCGTGCGCATCGAAGTGCAGGTGGGCAAAGGATCAGTTACAGCCTCAATATCAATAATATTTTTTCTATCCAAGACAACAACCATAATAGATGACCAAATGGCTTAATTACAATACTGCTACATAAAGAGCTCCAAACTCCAATCTTTATCTACAAAACTAAATTTGTTCTCATCTTCTCGCAGTAAAAGGCAAACTGTACTAATAAAACTTGGCAATATCTAATGATTAGCAACAAGCACATCGGCTGATGATCCATTCTCCAGTTTCCTGATGATCAGTTTAGCCTTCAGAGCGTCGATCAGAACCGAGTCTTCCTCCATAATGTCTCCTCTTAGAAGTCCGAGAGCAACTTCGTTCTCCACCATTTGCTGAATAACTCTCTTTACAGGCCTTGCTCCGAAGTTAGGGTCAAAGCCTAAGGTGCCCAGCAGCTCAACTGCTGCTTCAGTGTATAGCAGATCAATCTTCTTCTGCTTCAGTCTGTCTTTGACACGATTTAACTGCGATAGTCACATTTGAAGTTCGTCCAATTCATTTCCATTGAATGAGCATAATTTGTATATAGAATTTAAAAACTTTAAACCATTAAAAAGAAAATCAATTTTATAATTATATTACCTGGATCTCCACGATATGATTGATTTCTTTTGAATCAAGTGGCTGGAAAACAATATATTCATCTATTCTGTTCATAAATTCTGGCCGGAATGTTTGCCTGGCCAACTCAACCACCTGCTTCTTCATTAGCTCATAAACTGCTTCTTTGGAGTCATGGCTGCTGCGTAGAGTTTCAAGGATGTAATGTGATCCAATATTAGATGTCATTATTACGACAGTATTTGTAAAGCTAACAGTCCTTCCCTGTGAATCAGTTATCCTTCCATCGTCCAGCAGCTGCAACAGGATGTTGAAAACATCATGATGAGCCTTCTCAATCTCATCAAACAGAACAACGGAGTAAGGCCGCCGCCTCACAACCTCAGTAAGCTGCCCCCCTTCTTCATAACCAACATAACCAGGAGGAGCGCCAACCAAGCGAGAAACTGCATGTTTCTCCATATATTCACTCATATCAATCCTCACAAGCGCATTCTCTGTGTTGAAAAGGTAGCCTGCAAGCGCTTTAGCAAGCTCGGTTTTACCGACGCCAGTTGGACCCATGAACATGAAGCTAGCGATCGGACGATTGGGATCCGAGAGTCCAGCTCTCGATCTGCGTATGGCATCAGCCACGGACTTCACGGCAATATCCTGGCCGGCGACCCTCTTGTGGAGAACCTCTTCCAGTGAAACCAGCTTATCCCTCTCTGACTGCTGAAGGTTGGATTGGAATGCCGGTCCATTTGCTCACGATTTCCGCAATATCAATGTCAGTGACCTCTTCCCTGAGCATAGAATGTCCTGATTGACGGAATTCTTCGAGTTTAAGCTCAGCTTCATCGAGCTGTCTCTGAAGGGACATGAGTGTGCCATATTTGAGCTCAGCCGCACGGTTCAAGTCATATTCACGTTCAGCCGCTTCCATCTCTAAGTTCACCCGATCGATCTGGGATGGACCATACTGATTAGAAACCAAAATATAGTGTCATAGAACCTCAGGACACCACAACAATTTCAACTTTACCTCCTCTTTAATTGAACGTATTCTAGTCATTAGGTTCTTCTCATTCTCCCAATGCTCTGCAAGTTCCTTTTGCTTTTGCTTAAGTACAGCGAGATCAGCTTCCAGCTTGCTTAGTCGTTCCTTTGAAGCTTTATCAGTGTCATTTTTCAATGAAAGCTTCTCCATTTCTAACTTAAGTATTGCTCTATCCACCTCGTCCAATTCAATAGGCTTGGATGTTATTTCCATCTTTAACTTAGCAGCGGCTTCATCAACAAGATCAATGGCTACAACAAGCAGGTATAGTCTACTCAGATGTACAGTGAGAATAAGACAATTTCAATGATTTAAATTGTAACATACCTTTGTCAGGCAAGAAACGACCAGTTATATAACGATCTGATAGAACAGCAGCTGAGACAAGAGCACTATCTGATATTTTAACACCATGATGCAATTCATAGCGCTCTCGGAGTCCACGTAGGATGGATATTGTATCTTCCACAGATGGTTGACCACAATAAACCTGCTGAAATCTCCTTTCTAAAGCAGGGTCTTTCTCAATATATTTCCTGTATTCAGTCAAGGTGGTCGCTCCAATACAGCGAAGCTCACCTCGACCTAGCATTGGTTTAAGCAAGTTTCCGGCATCCATTGCTCCGCCAGTAGCTCCTAAAGATATTGGAAACAAAGACTTTTTGGATAAGGTTTATGCTAAAGAAGCCAACCACTAGAAGGCTGCGGAGAATTGAATTGCCACCTCCATGAAACACACAGCAAAATGAATCATCTAAAATTGGACTTGAATTTTCATTTAAATCAGCTCAAATACCGTGATGCAGACTAATATTAACTTTGTAGATGCCAAAACTGAATGATCATTCCTAGATCTTTTGCTTTCCACTAACAGCACCTTAAATTTTTTATGTACAGCTAAGGATGAGATTTTAACTTGAAGATCAAGTAATGCTCAAAGATTCAATTGATTTTAGGTTGGATCAAACTCAATCAATCACACCAAATAAACAAATTCACAAACCAACTTTTGGCTTTGACTGATCTTAGAGCTGATTTCAAGTTGGACCTAGATTGGAACAAAAGTATACATGTGTAATACAAGGTATGTATATCAAGTCTGCTCAAAATTACATTGATTAGAGCCAAAACAGCTCACAATCAAATTGATTTGATCCACCGTATATGCATGTGTATGTATGTATGTATGGGTGTGTGTGTGCATGTATGTATATATACATGTATATGAATTTGTATGTGTGTGCGTGCGCGCGCACACACACACACACATATATATATATCACAAATATGTGTGTTCGCATTATTGCATACATATTAAATATTTTTTGAGACTACATTCAAATTCAAATCAACTCACAATCAATTTGATTTGATCCACGATTTAATTTCACCCAAGTTATGTATGCTCATGCCAATTTCGAGTTGATGCTAAAATAGACGGGACGAAATTGGATTGATATCAGCCTATGTATAGTGCCTATATAGGGCGATGAAATTTGAAAATTCAATTTCAAAAATAAAGTCCACAGACATTTATTAACTTAATGTTATTAAAAACCTGGTTGGCATAATTGATGCCTGAGGCTCAGAGCAATTTAAGATCAGAGATGATGATGATGATGTAAGCAGTTACCCTGCATAGCTGAAAGGTTTCTATAATTTAAACTAACGGCCACTTGATTACTATAGAGGCTATCTGACCTGCATTCTAATAACCATATTGATTTATTCTAGAAATGAAGTAGCTGCTTTCCTTATGCACGGTTCTTCTTCAGATCACTGATATCATAAGGCCACATAAAATAAAAAATTTTAAAATAACAATACATTTCTACATAGAAAATATCCAAAAAAATCAAATTATTTGAACTAAAATTACACTAAATGAAAATCGTATTACCTGCACCAACCACTGTGTGGATCTCATCGATGAATAATATAATTTGTCCATTAGAAGACGTAACTTCTTTCAGAACAGCCTTTAATCTTTCTTCAAAATCCCCACGAAACTTGGCTCCCGCAAGCAATGAGCCCATATCCAAAGAGATCAACTGAACATGGATAATGTGTGGTGGGCTTTACAGTTTGGTCATAATTTTAAACGTGCTTAGTTTAAAAACAAAGAAATAAAAGGTAAATTTCTTTTCAGTTTGCCATTGCAAATAAGTGATCCAATGGTTTGATAGGGATGAGACTAATGACATTAGAACAAAAGGTTAAGAATTCAATTATTCGCCCTTCATATAAACTTTCTAGAAAGAAAGAAAAAAAAAAAACTCCTGACTAAGATGGAGCTTCAAGTCCTTGTGGCTTCAATTACGACAAAGCTAAAAACAAAGAGCAAAGTGGGGATTTCTCCCTGGATGAAGTAAAAACTAGATGGTTTCTAAAAATTGAACACATTGGCTTAAGCCAAAATAAATTGTAGATGAACCTAAAACTTGAACTTCAAAAAAAAAAAAAAAGCAATAAGAATCTAATTTTAGCTGCTTGAAGATCAGGTGAAGTTCAGGGCGTGGGAAGAACCCTAGTACATATCCTTCCAAATTTGAAGTTTTCTTAATATAACATACAAAATTCTCATTATTATATATCCTAAATTAAGATTTAATTTAAATTATTTATAGGAAGAGAATAACCTAAAAATCAAATAATCAATTTTGGGGGATTTATATGGCAAATAAAGTGGAGTATGAAATTACTAGAGGTTTATTCCATCCTTTGAATGTTATCTATACAATCCTAAAAGGATTGCATAATAGGAAGTATACATAATCAAGAGCAAAATTTAGCTATACAATTTGTAATTTGCACACACAGATTCATAAGGTGGCATGAAGATAGCTGATCTAGCCATAATCTATGGAGATTAATTCTATGGGCACAAAGATCGATAAAATGACATGCAAGTAGTTGATATCCCCTCAAATTGATGTTGGTTGGCCAAAAAGCATCAATTCTCTTACAACAAACTAATTTCTCTATTTGGTTAATACCTTTGTAAATATTACAATTTGAAGGCTTGTAGAAATGTGAGGAAGGGAAATAAAATGAGTATCAAAGGCTTCCAGAATTTAGTGATGATCAACTTCAATATGCTTGGTCATCTCATGACATAATGGATTGACAACAATTTAGATAGTACTCTTATTATCAGCATGGAGTAAGACATTTCTTAGGACAAGCCACTTCAGATAAAAGTACACATAACTAGATAATTTTTTAATGTTGTGAGCATTGCACAATATTCATATTATGTAGATGATCTTAACACATGAGTTTATTTCTCACTCTTCCATGAGATCAAAGAACAATGAAAAAAACATACAGCATCATATAACTGATCTCAAGCATCAGGACATTTAGCTGAATTTGCATCACTATATCCCACCAGCTAAAAATGAGAACTCTGGAAAGAACAAACCATGGCTTAATGTTTCGATAATATATTGAATAATTTGCCAAACAAAAGCCGAATGTAAAAATGATAGAGATTCTACATAAATTGACTAACTTGCTAACTGTAAAAATATCCCATCAAGTAATAATCAAATAGTTTAGACTACCTACGAATGTCTATATGTGGTGGATTCAGAGAGCTCTCATTCCTCATCATGATACTTTGTATTTACTTCTAATGAAGTATTTGTATGGAAAGTATTTTATAGATCCGTTAAAATAATCAGATCCTATGTAAACATACATTAGTTTAGGAATGTATTAGAGGGATTGGTGTGTGCTTCCAAAACTAAGGAACCCAATATTCTTGATATAAAATGGGATCGTGAAGTGATGTTAAAGGTGATTAATTAGAGCTAAATCTGTCCTAAAATTGAGTGATGTGGCCAATGTAAACTAAAACTAAGATCAACTCTTAAAAATTAAAGTGATGGTTCAAAAAGTTTTTGAAATGGAGGACAAAGATGCAAGGTTTTCTAATCCAACAAGGACTTGTGAAAGCACTGAATAAGTGCTCAAAGTTGCTTGCAATGATGAGTGAATAGCACAAAGCACAACAACAACAAGCCTTAAACCCACTAGGTGGGGTCGGCTACATGAATCCTTCGTCTCCATTGTGTCCTATTATGTGTCAAATTCTCATTTAAATCAAGTATACTAAGATCATTTTTATACATCTTAACCAAGTCTTTTAAGTCTACCTCTACCTTTCTTAACATAAGGCAAATCTAATGCATCTACTCTCCTAATCGCTCATGGACGACCGACGCTTTATGTGGCCAAACCATCTAAGCGACTCTCCTAATCTTATCGCCACCGGAGCTACTCCAACTTTTTCCGAATATACTCATTTTGCATTCTATCTCTTAGAGTAAAGCCACTCATCCACCTAAGCATCCTCATCTTTGTAACACTTAACTTAGTCTTATGCTTCTCTTTATTGGCCAACATTCTGCACTATAAGTCATCGTGGTCTTACCACCATCTTATAAAATTTTTCCTTAAGTTTAAGTGAAACTTCTATCACAATAAAATGTGCATTCTTCCACTTCAACCATCCAACTTGAATTCTACTAATAACATCTCCATCTATTTCACCATCATTTTGAACAATAGAGCCTAAATATTCAAACACTCACTCTTATTAATGACTTGATCACCTGATGTCACAACACTACCACTAGAACTTCTACAACTAAAATTACACTCTATATATTCAGTTTTAGATCTACTTAAACGATAACCTTTAGACTCTAGAGTTGACCTCCATAATTCAAGTTTCTGGACTCCCTCTAATCTTATCGACAAGAAGAATGTCATCAAGAAAAGCATACACCAAGGTACATCTTCTTGTAAATGCCTAGTAAGAACATCCATAACTAAAGTAAAAAGATAAGGGCTTAAAGCTGATCCTTGATGTAATCCAACTGAAATAGGAAAATATTGTGTCAATCCTCCTTGTGTTTGGACACAAGTAATAGCTCTAGTATACATATCCTTAATGACTTGAATATAACCAATATTAATTCCTTTCTGTTCTAGAACTCTCTAAAGAACATCTATTGAAACTTTATCATAAGCTTTCTCTAAATCAATAAATATCATATGTAGATCCTCCTTACTTTCTCTATGCTTCTCCATCAAACCCCTTAACAAATGTATAACATCCATAGTAGATCTACCTGGCATGAAACCAAACTGATTGTGAGAAACTTATATCACATCGTAACCTATGCTCATTACTTTCTCCCATAATTTTAATGTATGACACATTAACTTATTTCCTCTATAATTTGCACACTCTTGTGCATCACCTTTATTCTTAAATATAGAACCAACAAACTCTTTCTTTCACTCATCTCGATATCTTTTAGTCTTTAAAATGACATTAAAAGATTTGTAAGCCAAGAAATTCCTTGATCTCCTAAACATTTCCACACTTCTATTGGAATATTATCCGTTCTACCGCTTTTCACATTTCATTTTCTTTAAAGCTTCACTAACTTCGATTTACTAATATAATAAAATGAAATTCTCTATTTTTATTTAGATTAAGGTTTAAAATCAATCGTCTTTCGGATCTTTCAAAAAAAGTTTATCAAAATACCTCATCCACATATTTTTCAATATCCTTTTCTAAAAAAAAGATTTTATTATTTTCATCTTTAATACACCTCACTTGAACTATGTCTTTACTTCTCCTATTTTTTTTGGTTATAACTTATACATACATCTTTCACCTTCTTTGGTATCTAATCTATTGTATAAATCATTAAAAGTTAAATTTTTTGTATCATATATGGATGAAAATGTTCTATCAATTAACGATACAACCATATTTTACATGTGAGATTTTGACTAAGCTCTTGAAAGAAATAATGCCGAAGGTTTATGATTCAAGCTGGAGTTTATGTGCATGACCAAAAATATCTTCAACAAATTGCACCTGAAACAAAACTTGATCCTCATGCAAGGTATGCCAATCAAAATGCATCCAAATGAATTCAATTCTATCATTCAAGATTTAAAGAATATTAATATGATTTTAATGATGAGAATCAAATGTTACTATAATCATGCTCCTACAAGTACATATAAAACATCATATTGTATGGATGTGATATAATAAGCCTAAGAAATATCAAAAAATCACTTCTTTACAAAAAAGGCAAATGGTTCACCTGAACTCGAGTAAAATAATAAACCAACTAAAGATGAATAACAATTACGTGAAATCATAAGATTCCCCTTCTGATGATGGCTAAAGTCAATTGGCAATTTAAGTAGATTACCTAATTTGATTGAAAGCAAAAAGAGAGCATAAAGAAGAATTGCTTAGCCTAATTATATGAACATGAAGTAAATAACTACAAGAAGTATAAGTTACCAAATACAAGTGTAGCTGCAAAGTGGTTTGATCCTGATAGTGGTGACACACTTTTGATGGTTGATGAGATAAAACAAAAAATAGCCGACTGTCGACTCAACTTGTTCGAATCACACATATTCTATTTTAGAAATGTTCTCATAGCCAAGTCTCGGTAGATATGCATGCTTACCCAGGAAATGAAGTTGTGTAAAACTAAAAGCTCTTACACTATGAAGTTGAGGACACATGATAATGAGACTATTTCTCCAGCTAGGTTAGATATGTATTTGATCTGTTAAAAAATATTTAATACTACTAAGTGACATTAATATTACATGATAAACACTTTGTTGATGTTAATACCCTTAAGGTTGTAAGAATAATGTTTGTCTTGAAGGCAAATTGAGTTGATGGATTCTTTGTTGTAAAGTGCAACAACGAGTAGTGATGTAATTGATTCAATGGACATTATAATGAAGCCTAGTAAAGTTTTAATACATTTTTATCAACTAGTTTTGATGATAAAAATGTTTGCACTATTACCATGATCCTAAATTCAAATCCAATGAGATGTAAAAAAAATCATGCAACACACAGAAAATTCACAAGTCATAAAGTCTTACCTTTTTTTAATAATGATTCATTAGTTCATATGAAAAACCAAAAATATAAAGGAAACCTATAGGAAAGAAACTTTGATGACTTTCTAATGAAATATCAACTTGATATTCAAATTTAAGAAAGTCATGAAAAATATTTAAATCCACTTAATGAAAACCAAAATGCATTAATTTTGACTAAACGACATTATCAAAGCCATAGCTAAATTTCAAAAAAATTGAGAGAATTTATAGAAAATAAGCCTCATGTTTATACAAAGAGATAGCCATCTAATAAAATCTTCAAGTCTCTCAATCAAGAACTAACTCACAAAACTAGAAGAAATATCACATGAAATTGAAATTTTATTCAAACATTATAGAATATAAATTATAAAACTCCTTGGAATTTCACATTCACAATCATAGAACCAACCAAGAGCCCAATGATATAGGAAGGTTTGTCCCCTCTCAATGAAAGGTGAGGAAGGATCACCAAAGGCAGCTACACAATCAAAAAAGTCCGAAGAGGCAAAGATCAATCATAAAAGTCACCAATCTCATGAGAATAACAAAAGCTACCAAAGAAAGTCACATGAGGATCACCCATTAAGTACCAATAGGAGACAAACAGATAATGATAAAAAAAAAGCCCAGAAGAAATTGATCAACATCGATTCCTCATAGTCTGAGCAAGCTACCTGATATTTCATTTCACAATTTCTCAAGGTTATTCATATAAAGAGCTAAATCCCAGAAGGATCCCCAAACTATTTGCAATTGTCCAATTTAGTTCCAAAGTATCAAATTACTCCAATTTAGTTCCTAGCTATACAAATTGATTTAAAATGGACCCTTGAGGACTAAATTGGGATCAATTTTGTATTGTATCACTATTTCTATAAGAGGGACTATTTTTGATTAATTTTATATAGACAGGAACTAACTTGGAGCAATTGATACTCCGGGACTAAATTAGCCACTTGCAAATAATCGGAGAACCATTTTGAGATTTATTTCTTCATACAAACATATAGTCTAAATGAAGTATGCACTATTTTTTAATTAATGAACATTTCTAGTATCAAATAATAACAAACTTTACACTACTTAACCCAATTTTAAGCTAATAAAAAAAACATAACTAAATGTGGCATCAAAGTACAACTAAATTACATAACAATGAATGGGTGAAAAGCCTAGCAAAGATGACAAAATCTATCTGTTTTAAGGAAGCAAGCACATCAAACTTGCATTCCATCTAATTAATGTAGCATGTAGTAGTTGTCCTTGTTTTAACATTATTTCCCTATATAAATAGGACTTACAAGCAGCACATTAAGAGAAGTGCTAGAAGAACTAAAATCAAAGCTACCTAAATATTTTTGACACAACTTTGTTTGAATTGTAAAATCTCAGATTTGGTTAGTTCAAAGGATGCTTAGTTAATCAAGTAGAATGCCAGAAAATGTCTCTTCTGTAGATTAGATATCATCATTGATATGCTGGCTAGTAGTGTACAGTACAAGAAAAGCCTTGTAGTCTAAAGCCCATGTTGCACTACTAGTCACATTAGGTTGAGGAGAGGTTATAACCTTTCTATTCAACAAAGGTTCAGGCACATCTCCACGAAGAATTCTTTGAGCTAATCTGTGGAAAACCAACAGTAAAAAAAATTCAAGACTCAGAAGTATTGTAGTCCCGTAAGAACAAGTGACAGAGATAACATGAATATTCAGGCATCGCAGTTAACAAAAGATTCCACTGAAATTTAGCCAACAAATTCTAGATGACAATAAGATCAAAATGATTACTCTAAGAAGACATCATTTGCATCTCAGATATGAAGATGGCGTGAAAGGGAGTAGTTGTGCATTATCAGTATTATTTTACAGCGATAATAAATCAAGTACAGTTCAAGAAAAGTACCCTTCAGCAATAGCAGTCTTCCCAACACCAGGCTCGCCAATAATCACAGGATTGTTTTTTGTTCTCCTACAAAGTATCTGAATACAGCCGAATTTCATCATCACGGCCTATGACAGGATCTAGTTTACCACTTGCAAGTTCTGTCAAGTCATTACCATACTTTTCTAGTGCTTGATACTTTCCCTCAGGATCTAAGATGAAAAAAATAAGTGTAAGCCACAGTAGAAAATAAAACATCCCAAAAAACAGTAACAGGAATAGGACATTAAATAATGTCACCAATAACAATTTTTAATGAGAAACAAAGCGGCTAAAAAAACTAAGTTAAATAGCACAACTCACGCTTAGAAATTCTCGTCAGATTAGGTGGATTACAAAAGTTTTAGAACATGAGATAAGACACATAAAATCATATTTCAAATACTTTGTCAAATAGAGATAAATTTCTGGCTAGAAGAAAATATGGCATTACAAATTTATGGCCCAGAACGGATATAGAATCCAAAAAGACAATTGGCATCAGAACTCTGAAAAATATGAGCCATGAAATGCCTAACAGACACGATTACATGAGCATTAGTCCACGAAATAGTAGTTACATGAAAATATAAACTAATATCTGGACAGAAAAAATGGGACTGTTGATTCCAACAAAAACTTAAAGATAAATCTAGTGAAAAAATATTAATAGTAAAGAGGGATTTAGAAAGAACCTACAATATGATTGATTTGTGATGAATCCAGATTAAAGTAAAAAAAAAATGAAAAGAGTGCATCTAGCTTACACTCAATGGCTGAGTACCCAAGAAACATTGTATATCCTTCGAACTTAAAAGTTAGGATGGTAAAGGATAAGTTAAACACTTCTACTCGCAGTTATTCCTTGAATAACTACTTAACATATGCCAGCAAAAGAACTGATGACAAATGCAATAATAATAGGAGTAACGTTCCAATGATTAAAACTGTGTGCCTAGCAGAGAAAAAGGTTGCAATCTTCATTTGTTTTTTAACTAACGTATATACTGCAAGAACTCATGAAACTTAAAAATATTTTGCTGCTCAGAATAAAAACCTATACATAATCCATGATTTTACATAGCACAATTGTGTCATCAATATCTTCTCTCTATTACTTTCTGCCATTTTAATGTATTTGCAATTAATCTCCTGCAACAGTTAATCACATTGCAGTTGAAAAGGGTTAAATCTAAATCTAGGTAAAGAACTATCCGCAGTATCAAAGTTATTCCCATAAAGGTTGAAGACCAAACAACGTTTATGGTAAGGGGTGCTGCAAGAATGAATGCATGTAAGAGACCATTTTAGTTTGTTGGCGTAAGAAAACATGTTTTGGAAGACAATCACATTTGCAAGATCCATCATTTGGATGGATCTAATTAGAAATAAGCGGCGACTTTAAAAGCACCACAAATCCTCTCAAAACTCCCCCAAAGTTATGATTTTAATTTTTACATGCAGAGCGTGTGAAAATTAAGTCATAACTTTTACAACATATTTTTCAACTACAGCCAACAAAACAAGCCCTAATGCAATTTAGGATGCCTTTGGGGCAACAGTACGATACAAAAAATACACCTAAGTGCTATTCAAGAAACAGCATTCAGTTGCATTTTGGTGAATCTACGATAAGAAAATTGTGTTTTCCAACTTGAAATAATAGAGTACGAAAAAATAATGGTCTATTTTTTATAAAATAAATAAAATTGTACAGAGAGAATTGATAGATAAGTATAGAAAAAATAAGGAGGATCTACATATGATACTTGTTGATTTAGAGAAAGCATATGATAAAATTTCAAGAGAAGTGCTTTGGAGAGTTCTAAAAAAAAGAGAGTTAATATCGGTTATATTCAAGTCATTATAGATATGTATACTAGAGTTGTTACTTGTGTTCAAACACAAGGAGGATTGACCAAATATTATCCTATTTCAATTGGATTACATCAAGGATCGACTTTAAGTTCATATCTTTTTGCTTTAGTTATGGATGTTCTTACTAGGCATTTACAAGAGAATCTACCTTGGTGTATGTTTTTTGCTGATGATATTATTCTTGTTGATAAGACTAGAGAGGGAGTTCAAGAGAAACTTGAATTATGGAGGTCAACCTTAGAGTCTAAAGATTTTGATTTAAGTAGATCTAAAACTGAATATATGGAGTGCAATTTTAGGTGTAGAAAATCCAATGTTGGGGTTGTGACCTTAGGTGATCAGGTCAATAAAAAGAGTGAATGTTTTAGATATCTCGAGTCAATTATTCAAAATGATGGTGAAATAGATGAGGATGTTATTAGTAGAATTCAAGTTGGATAGTTGAAATGGAGGAATGCATCTGACCTACTGTATAATAGAAAAAGTACCGCTTAGTCTTAAGAGAAATTTTTATAAAATAGCGGTAAGACCTGTTATAATTTATGGCACAGAATGTTGGCCAAAAGATGTTTACTCTATGAGCCTCATCTCATTTGAAATTGATTTTGATGACAACAAACATATGTTCAAGTGCTACTAATTAGTTTAATTCAAGTGATGCAGGAAATTCTTCAAACCTAGATGTTTCAATTAAATTTAAAAAGCTAAACCTACTCGACTTGAACTAATTGAGAATTTTCTAGGACTTACAATACTAAGGCAAATAAGAGCTCAAATAAAATAAAATTAATAGCTTAATCATTTCAAAATATTTTATTTAAATTTCTTCATATTTTTCTACATTTTAAAATTGCATTATTCTTTAATTATTCCTTGAATTATCCTCTTTGAAAAATTTAAATCACTTACATAAGTTTAATTATCATCTATTGCACTTTCAAGTAAACTGAATTATTTCATACTTCATTTTACTATTTCCATGCTAAATTACATTAATTATTCATTTATTTTTATATGAGAATAAAATTATTCTAGAATTATCCTAATTATTTTTCTCTCTACTATCCTTTTATTTTTCTCTCTCATATCATGCTTATTATTTTGTTAATATTTTGGCCGAATTTTTTGAAGATTTTAAAATGATAAATCATGTGAGATTTATTCAAATTATTTCTATAATATTTCCCTCATTTATTCAAATTTAAAAAATCCATTTATCTGAATTTTGATTTTAAATTATTTTAAATATTAATTAATTAATCATTACCATATTAATGCTAACTTGAATTTATTCATTTATGACATGATTTGGCCAACCCTATCATGCTTTAATTAAGCTAATTTGAGTTTATTGAATTACTTTAAGTTAATTCAAATGAGCCATGAATTTATACACTTTTCTTTTTTACATTATTGTATTTTGTAAAGTATGTGGTTGGCCCTATTTAATTTAATTTGAATTATTTTAAATTATGCTTATTATTCAAAATCTCTTAATTACTCTTCCTTGATTTGAATTGATTGATTACATGGATTGAAGATCATTTTAATTAAGTGAAGTCCCTTTGGTCGAAAATCCTATATAGATTTTTCTTATTTATTTTATTTGAATTAATTCATATAGTTTCCTCTTTAATTTCTCTCTAATTTATTCATTAAATCCTTTATGTATCATGCATTAAACTTAATTGAATCCATGTTTGGAATGTGGCTTGGCCGACCAAATCAATTGGTTACTTCAAAATTTCAAATTAATTCAAATAATTCCCTCTTGAAATAAATTTCGTTATGGACCATGCTTAATTTGTTAAATTTTTATTCCTCCCTATCTTTTTTCTCTCTTGGCCAACCTACATGCACGTGAAGTCAATTGAATTCAATTTTGCATCATGTGCTAATTAATTCAAAGTTCAAACCATTGCTTAATTTGCTTTTCCCTCCTTTGGCCGATTCTCTTAATTTAACTTCTCCTCTCTCTCTCTCTCTCTCTCTCTTCAATATGGGATCCTTAATTATTTGATTGAATTATCAATTCAAAATTGAATAATTTCCTTAATTAATTTTTCCTCTAACTCTTTTCTCTTGCTTGGCCGACCCCTCCTTTTTCTATATAATATGGTTTAGACTTAAGTAAATCTCTCTTAGCCTTCTCCATCTTAGCCAAACTCTTGCAATTTGATTTCTTGGAGATCTTAGTGATTCAAAGTGCAAAATTTCTCTCAACCCTCTCTTAATTTCTCTTGGCCGAAATCCTCTTTTTTTTCTTGAATTTTTCATTTGGCCAAATAGCTCTCAAATCAAGAAATTTTTTCCGAGGTGTTTAAGCTCTCTTTCTCTTACAAATATTCCCTTAAATGAAACTTGGTGTGGAGTTGAATTAAAGCCTTCTTGAAGATTGGAGAGAATTCTTCCTTAGCCAACCCTCCTTTGGGATTACTTGAAGCTTGGTGATAAGAAGTCCTCTCCCTCCTTGCAAATTATCTTCAATCATTAAGCGGAGATCCTTCTCCTCTTCTTTTAAGTTATTCTCAAGATTTTATAGGGTTTGAATTGACTAATCATTCCTAATTCACATACATCAAAGCCTTTGTGAAAAAGGTTTTCAAATTGATTTCGCATATAAGAAATCAACATTGTTTTGTTCTTTTGAATTTATCTACTGCATAACATATTTTGGTTACACTTTCATGCAAGTGTTTTAATCATCTTTGTGTTGTGGTTTTATATATCATTTCAAGTTATTTTGTTTTCAAGTCTTCATCTCTTTTAAAGTAAAACAATTTCTTTTAAGACTTGTTCGCTTCAATTATTCCATATAAAATTCATGTTTTTATTTTAACTTTAAATCAACAAGAAAGTTATTCAACTTGAGCTCTCTTTAATACTTGTTTTAATAATATTTTAGTTGAGTTGTGTAAAATATTTTTAAATTGAGAATTAGATACTTTGTATCTTTTCTTTCTTTTTCTCTTATACTTTGTTGGAGTTGTACTTGCCCATGTAGGAAAGTATGGTGTTGGGTTATACTTGCCGGTATAGAAAAGTATTTGTTGAGTTGTACTTGCCCGTGAAGGAGAGTATGGGAGATTTGTTGTAAACTCAACTTTTATTTAGTGAATTCCTAACTTGAGTTGCAAGGCGTGGAGTAGGTCGATTTTTTAGTTTGGCTGAATCACATAAAAATCTCTGTGTTCTCAGCTTTACTATTTCCTACACCTTACTTTAAATATAATTTTTTGAAGCTAAATTTTTTATAAAATTTTAAAATTAATTTTTAATATGAAAATATTTTGAATACCCAATTCACCTCTCCTATTGGGTGTCGTAGCCTCATAACAAAAGAGAAGCATATAATTAAATTAGGTGTTGCAAAGATGAGGATGCTCAGGTGGATGAGTGACTTTACTCTTAGAGATAAAATGCGAAATAATTATATACGTGATAAGGTTGGAGTAACTCCAATGATAGATATGATTAAAGAGAGTCGTCTTAGATGATTTGACCACATAAACGCGTCGTCATTGACGGTTAAGAGATATATTAGATGCATCTTATGTTAAGAAAGGTAGATGTAGACCTAAAAAGATTTGGTTAGGATGAATAAAAACAGTCTTAATTTATTAGAATTAAATGAGAATTTAACACTTAATATGACACAATGGAGAAAATGGATTCATGTAGTCGACCTCACATAGTGGGATAAAAGCTTGTTGTTGTTGTTATTGTAAAAAAAATTTTGTACTACCCACTATAGCTTTTAGATAGCAGCTTCATCATTGTAATTTCATATCATTGCAAATACCCCAAATAGGCACTTAATCATATTGGACAAGTGCACAATATTGTCTTTAAGCCAAGATGCCAAATAAGAATCAAGCTTAATAATTAGCATCATTGATTGTATTTTGCTTCCTAGAAAATAAGTAAACCTAAGAAGTTCAGAAAGAATTTAGTAGAACCAAACTACTGCTTAATGTTTAACTGATCAATGAGATCACATTTAACTTTGTTGAAATTGAAGAGAGAAGAAAATAAATGATATAGAGAAATAAGTTGGGGTTTAGGATTTAGGGTGATATGATGAGAAATTTGTGGACTTTAATTGATATGTTAAATCGAATCATCAAATGGTCAAATCCTGAATATTATTTATTGAAAATTACAGAAAGGTTGCAACTTTTAGAAAATGAAAGATAACATTTTTAGAGTGAACTTTCTAGTTTCGTGGAGGTGAATTCATTGTTAGACTCTTGTTATGGGCATTAAGCAGAGAATTGCTTTGAGTCTCTATGTTGAGATGTTGAGTTTGGATTATTTCAATGCATACTACTTACCAGGAGCTTTTGTCAGACACACTCACCAATGCAGTGACTCTATTCAGTATTGCCTCAAATCGGGTTTCTCTAATACATTAAGATCTCGAGCATAGCCTCATAGCCTTAAGATCATATCAGAGAGAGCTCTCCCAAGCTCAGATCGAGCTTCCTGACATATATGTTGAATTAAGAGAGCTACAATGGAGAAGATAATATTTACTAGAGAGGATATCTATGGTGAGACAAATTGTTACAGCTATAAAAGAACATTGATCATATATGGACACTCAAGTGTCTAAACTAGAAGCAAGCTCTTTATTAGTTCATGAAAAGGAAGCCATTTTTAAATCTTGTTGGAAGAAGCGCTAATATGGCTTATCGATCTCATTACGTTTGTATTAGAGAAATTCAGACCTATTATCTATAGCTAACTTTTCTTTTAATAATTGTCTCTCCATCACTTCCATCACTTGGATGTATGATATATGGATCTTATGATTAGTGACTTCCTGAATACTATGTTATTTCTCTCTTTTAACTTCTGATCATAATAACATATAAAAATAAAGAAGCAATGGATGCATCATGTCAAATTAGCATGACACATTCGTTGAGGGTTAATTTGTTGGCAATAAAAAAATAAGAAAAAAGAAAAGGAAAATTTTCAAAATCCTAGTTGATAAGCACCTTCCATCACCCAAAGCTCAAGAAAAGCGGGAACGATTAGGGTCAAGCAACTATAAGAAGAGGGAGAGAGGAGTCCACCTACATTGAACAACCTTACACACACATCGAGAGAGAGAGAGACGCCATCCCATTCACGTGAAAGCCTAAGTCAATCGACCTCCATTGCTTGTCATGTGAAGTCATAGTCAATCGATCCTTCTTCCATGAAAGAAGCCATGGATCCTCCTTACGTGAGCAAGCCACCAGCACCCTCTCACATGAAAATTCAAGCCTCCTCATTTGTCATGTGAAAGAGATCGGTCAAGCCCCTTGCTCGCGTGAAACACTCCGACTGAACTCCCCCCTTGATCCTGTGCATTTTCCTTAATTGATCCCCTTGACTATTTAAGTAAAATAAAAGCCCACTTTCCTATTTTGCCCCTCCCTCCAAAAGCTTACGTGAATTCGATTAAGGGGCTTTTTCATCCAATTTGAAGAAAATGGCCATTTAGGGTTTCGATTTTAGGTAATTTTCAAAAGTAAATTTTTTTTAAATCAATTTATTGCCCCATAGGCCAAATTCAAGGCCTCCATCGTTGATCTTGGGTCCAGTATGAGATGAAATTATCTCCGTCCATCGATATTGGATTCGGAGCAAGTGGAGTGCGCGAGCACGCTATTTCATAAAAAAACAATACCATTGAACCATCGTTTAGCCAAAAACATAATAATTAACTTGATTATTTGAAATAAAAATAAATTACAGTCCAACATTTTGAAGACTTGTGTTCGTTAATCTGAATCCACCATGAATTTTATGAAGCCCTCTCATCGATTTTGGATCCAGGTGTGAGATGAAATTACCCCATCCATCGATCTTAGATCAGGAAGAGTGTGCATCACACTAAATTTTCTTGATAAGCCGTCATCTTTTGAAACTTTGTGAAATTTATTGGATTTAAAATCTTAAAAATTTCACATAAAATTGAGATCAAACAAATAATGGAAGACTTCAATCTTCATAAGATTTCCCAAAAATTAAAATTACGCATAATCATTCAATCTCTACTACGCTCACATTAAAACCACAAGATCTAAGTGGAAGACTTGAACCTAAGCGATTGACTCTCTAAAGGATTTTTATGTACTAATGAATTTGAACTAATACATTAGTGACAAATCCTATGGAACCAATGATCATCAATTATTGATGAAACTCCATAATCATCAATCATTTAAATTGACCAAACATGATATATCAAGTATCCAAATACAAATAAATAACCTAACAATATCAGGTTATTTTTTAATTAAGAAATAATCACAAAATCAATTGAACATTTCAATGAATATAAGCACAAGTGCAAATATTGCACTTATATGGCATTCTAATAGATATAAGTACAATATATATTCATGAATCAACATACTAAAGCAAATGGCATTCCAATGGATATAAGCTCGGTCACTTGTTGTAATCTAATCCAAAATATTCCAAAGGGATGTAACTCCAATATAGATTCATAAATTGAATCCAATTTAAATCAATGGCATTCCAAAGGGATGTGAGTCTAATTGAACGGCATTCCAATGGATATAGGTTTTAATCACTCAAATATGGCGTTAAGGGAAGTAAATCCAATCACTTAGGGTGGTGTGTTTGAGATACTTTTCTTTCTTTTAGAAAGTAAAAAAATAACTTCTGATTACATTTGGCTACCATTTTAGCTATTTTTTTGAAACTTTTGTGGTGAAAAGTTGCTTTTGAGAACCAAAATTGTTAGAGTGTGGTGGCGATCAGAAAGATGTTATCGAGTTTTTTAAAAAAATAAATATTTCTAACATCCACAACTCAAAAGTTATTTTCTCACACAACTTTTCAAACTTTCAAAAGTTTCTACGCAACAAACCCTTATTCACAATGTGAACCTCAATCCTAAAATTTACATCCCAAAGAAATGTAAGTCCAATCCATATGGCATTCCAAAGAATGTAAGTCTATAAACATTAATGGATGTAAGTCCAGTCATATGTTCGCCATGCGAACTTCCCTAAAACCTGGCATTCCAATGGAAATAAATCCAGAAATTTATTCATCATGCGAACTTCCTAATATTATGGTCTTCTAATAGACGTAAGTCCAACTCTTGTTTGTAATGCAAACATCATTCCAAATAATGGCATTCCAAAGAGATGTAAGTCCAATATAAATTCATAAATTGAATCCAATTTAAATCAATGGCATTCGATGTCCGAATTGTTCGTAATGCAAACTTCCTTAATATTATAGTCTTAATAGATGTAAGTCCAACTCTTGTTTGCAATGCAAACCTCACTCCAAACAATGGCATTCCAAAGATATAAGTCCAACATAGATTCATAAATTGAATCGATCCAATCATGGCATGCCAATGGATATAAGTCCGATCATCACTAGTTCGCCATGTGAATTTCCTTTAAGTTATGGCATTCCAATGGATGTAAGTCCTATGTTTGTCGCCATGCAACCTTTAATCACTAAGTATTAGAAGGGATGCAAGTCCAATCACATGTTCATCCTGCAAACTTCACTAAAATCATGATTTTTCAATGGATGTAAGTCCAAGTAGTATTTGCAATGCAAACATTACCTCACACAAACTGGCATTCCAATGAATATAAGCCCAATTAATCACTTGTTCACAAGTGAACTTCTATAAAACACTGACATTCTAATAGATGTAAACCCAATTACTCGTTCACAATACGAACTTCTAAAAATATAGCATTCCAACTGATGTAAGCCCTACATACGTCTATCATGCAAATTTTATAAAAGCCCTCCCCAAAGTTCAAGCTTTCTTAACAGAAAAGCTGATGTAGAATATCACATTCCGTAAAAATGGAGCTCCACACCATATCGGAAGCCATTCAATTTAAAGTGTTATTGACCACGTAAGACATTTCCATCAAGTGTTTAACAAGGCTATTGATGAGTGTTGTGAATCCTTTCAATGAATTTTGGTGCTAATACTCTATTTACGAGCTTTCAGAGCCCAAGAATAGCATGCGAACCTTAGGAAGAGCAGAGTGACTCATTACACACTATATCACCTGATTTAGCAACAACACTCTTTAGGTTCAAGTTCTCAAGTCGATGATCATATACATCACATTCATGCACGCACTATGAGAGGGGATATTCCTATTCTCCCTCACCAATTTCCTTGATCATGTTATTGGAATTTGGAAAAGTACAAAAAGAATATCAACAACAAAAGTCCACAATGAGGCTGCATCTTAAGAACTTTGTAGTATAAATGTTCTTCTTTGCTCAATAAATACTTGAGTTCACCCAAATGAACCAGCCCCGACGTACCATTGTGAAACCAATTAAAGACATGGAATTTTCTAATAGCCTTCACGGATGAACTTGGCACCACCTACTACCAAAGACTACATGTATATAGGATCGTTGCAACTAGATAACTTGACAGAGGATATGATCTGGGCCAAACAGTTAAAGGATTCTCATCTCACGTGGGGCGTCAAAAGCTTCGTTGTTACGAGCATGTTATTTCGATATTTGCTTCGTGTTAACGTTAGTTTAAATGGCCGAACAAATATTTCAAGCTCGATTTATAAGCAGAAACCGGCAATCCTTTGTTCGATCATGTTCGACTCGATTTAGCTCGAAATAAAAAAAAATTATATTAAATTTTATTTAAAATATAATTTATGTCATTAAATATTTTTAAAAATTATATTTAATTTAATAATTAAATTAGTTAATGAAATTTTAAATCAAATAAGCTAAAATATATTAATAATTATAATTGTAGGAATTTTTTTAATTATGTTTAGCGTTGAGAACGACAAAACTTCAAGCATGTTACCACTAGTGTAGGAGTAGCGAACCATACAATTTAATAATCCATATGAATTTATGTTAGGGATTTAAAACAATCAAACGATATATGAATAATATCTCGACTCGTTCGCATTTTTCGGCCTCTAGCGACTCTCTCTCGACTCTCTGTCTCTCGACTCTCTCGACTTCTGTCACGTAAGTCCCTCGACTCCTCTCTCGTCGGTGTTTTTTGGCAATTTCTACTCTTCCTAGCAAGAGTCTTGCGAGTTGTGAGTCTGCGAGTTCTGATAGTAATATCTCAGCAATAGGAACCTGGATGCGATCTCACGGTTTTCTAGGGTTTGATACCCATTATTTTCTTGTTTTTATCAATCTACTTACTTGGGACTCTTGACTTTGCATGTCTGTATCATTATTTTCTTCTTTTATCAAGCTTGGTTTTTTTTATGTTAAAGGAGAAATGCTCTTAACTTTTACAATTTGTGACTCGATTTTCATTTGTAGATTTGAGTCACTTGATATCTGTCTTTATATGTTGTTGTCTCGGACCTCTGGTATTGAAATGCTTGAAGTGCTTATTTGGTTATGCCATGTAGGATATTCTACATCTTATGCAACTATGCTTGTTGTGGATGATTGGTTATTCCTTGTAGGTTATTGAAATGCTTGAAGTGCTTTTCGGTTTGTCTGTCACCATTACATTTATTCTCATTTATTTGGGGTATATATTATTGTCTGTTTGATTTTTCATTTTCTTTTACTCTTCTCATTCTAATTTGTGTCAGGATTATTGCTCATATTTGGGAACTATATATTACAGCTCATTAGATTTTTCATTTTTTTACTCTTCTCATTCTAATTTGTCTGTTGTCATTATTCATGTCTCTGTTATTTTGGAAATATATGTTCTTGTCTGTTTGATTTTAGGTTTCTTTTACTCTTCTCATTCTAATTTGTCTGTCCCATTATTTTGTTGTCTGTTGGCATGGATACTATTTATTGGTGATTTGGTCGATAGTAGATCGATTAATTATGTATATCTTGGAGTTTCAATTTTTTTTTTTGTTTAAATGAGAAGAGTAACAAACATTGAATATGGAGCTTAGTATGGAGATTGGAGAGTGTATGTGTATGTGGTCCTAACTCATATTTTCTTTTTTATTTAGTGTACAATCATATCTAATATGGATCATTTCAGTCTGCATCATGTGGTGATGATTTAGTTGTAGGTAATAATATCAAGTACTTCACAAGTTGAATCGAGGCATACACTTGAGACTACTAGTGTTGATGTTAACCTAAAGAGGTAGGAAGAGTATCTTCGGTGTGAGTATTTTATAGAAACCACTTACGTATTTAAGGAGAACACCTCTTTCTGCATATATTATGTAGAAATTTCATAAATCAAAAGCGTGCAACTTCACAACTTTTGAGGCATGTGAAGGAATGTGAAAAATCGGCCAAGAATAAGTAGGTTGTTGAATTGGCGGAAAAAAGGCAAAAAAATTAAATTTTATGCCATGTCAATCGAAATGAATTCCATTATTCCATGACTAAAATTATGATCATCTTGATTAGGAGATAATTGCAAAGATGATTATTGTGCATGAGTATCAGGATGGTTGAGCATATGTGGTTTAATATTCTTTTGAAGGTATTGAATCAATTACGAGAGGGTATCTAGAAACAATTAGAAGTGATTGCATGAAAGTTTATGAAAAGAAAAGAGAGATTGAAAACTTTTCTTAAGAGCATTCATAGAGTTTTTTGACTTGATTGTTGGACATCAAATCAATAGTGAGGCTACATGTGTAACAATTCACTTTATTGATGATTCTTGGGTTGCATAAGAGAATCATCGCTTTATTGAATGATCCTCCACACGGTACTTTTATTTGTGATGCTATATGTGATTGTTTGCTAGATTGGAATTTGCGACAAGGTATCTACTATCACTGGATAATCTAGTAATAATGATGTTCTTTGCAAATGCTTTAAAATTAATTTTTCAAGAGGAAGTTACATTTTTCTGTTAGATGTTGTGCTCACATCTTGAAAATCTTGGTTCAAGATGGTTTGAAAGAGGTGCAACAAATAGCAGTTAAAATAAGGAGACAATAAAATACCTCAAAAGTCTCCTTCGTTTACATAAGTTTGTTGAAGTGGCGAAAGCAGTTAGGGGTCCCTACTTCAAAGGGATTATGTATTGATGTTCTACTAAGGTGGAACTCCACTTACTTAATGCTTTACTTATTTACATAATGTGTTCATTCATTATGTTGTCGAAACTTCTAGTGGTGCGAGATTGAATTAGTATGAAGCAGATTAGAAGGTTTTCTTTTTCCATGTGACAAAAAATGATTTGAGTTCTTCTTATCCAACTACCAATTTGTTTCTTCTCGTCATGCATGTTAAAGCTGCTTAATGAAAGTGCAATTCCTTGGATCAATTTGTCAAGCAAATATCTTATGAAAATTAAATTTGATAAATATTGGGAGAATGCAATCTACTCATGGTTGTGCTGCGATCTTGATCCACGCCAAAATGAAATTCATTACTTTTACATTTCTAAAATATACTCTAGTTTTGAGGTAGAGTCCAAGATAAGGCGTTGAGGATGTTATTTGGGAGATATATAATCAATATTCATAGATAATAGTGCTTCAAGCTCTTGGTTAGTGGATCATCAGCAATAGTTGATGTGCCTTTTCATCAAACTTTGGTTGTATGTTAGGATTTGTTGATTTTGTTATTGCTTGAGGTTCTATTACCATCATGATTTGCAAACATATTTGGAGGAAGGATTATTTTGAGCAAAAATGATTCTTTTGATGTTCTTGAGTGGTGGAAGATGAATACTCTCAAGTATCTATTTTGTCCAAGATGGCTAGGGATGTTTTAACAATTCATCACCAGTTGCATCAGAATCGCATTTAGTCTTTGGTGGTAGAGTTCTTGATGATTATAGAGCTCTTTATTACCAAAAGCATCATGCATGTACTAGTTGGATTAGAGCTCAACCCAACATTAAAGATCCTTTGGTACTTTTCCAACTAAATTTAGTCTATTTAAATAAATTTGATAAACTTCATTCTATAATGTCATTATCTACTTTTATTTGTGAGTTAATGGAGGAGAACCTTTATGTTAAACTATCGGAAAATATTTAGCTTTGGAGAAGGATACTCATCTCAGCGGTTTTATTGCGCAATTTTACAATGATCTTTATTAAGGTTTCAATTTTCAATTTTCAATATTTTCAATTTCTATTTGAAGGGTCATTTACTTGTTGACTAAAATATTTTTATAAAATGATAAAAGTTGTTAATTTATAATGTGTCGAAATAATCAACATTTAAAACCCTATATTTTATAAGTTAAATTTTTTTGATGATTTTATGGATTCCATTTATTTTATTAGATACATGATTTTTTTTTGTTCTTTTTTTGCAGTGCTTCAATGGACAGGATTGGTGAACTGATTTTGCCTTGTTGTTCATGAAATTTAATATGCAACTCGAAAATTGATTTTTTATTCAATAGCTTTTTTTAGAAGTAATTACAGAAACTCGGAAATTATGCAAGAGAATTTTCCTTAATTGCATCTTTGTTATTTTGAGTTAAAATGTTACAGGAGAGGTTGTGCTTCTTGCGCATAATGGAGTTTTCAGAATGCAGTAAAGAAACTTTTCTGTGCAATAGTGTAAATTTATACTCTAATATTTAGAGTTTCTCGAAAGAAAAACAGATGGCTGCTATTGCAAGTAACTATGAAGTCTGTCTTGCTTATCTGCTTATGGCTTGTCACGTTGTTCTCTCTCATACTGTGAGGTTATTTTAGTTGCCGATTTTGTTGTCAAATTGTTGTTAATTCTTTGTTTTTTAATGAGTTTTCTCTCTCTCTCTAAAATCTCTTTCAAGAATGAAATTTAGTTGACAAATGGTTGTCTTTACAATATGGTTCTCAAGAGAAATTTGGTGTAAGTCTTATAACATTGAATATTAAAGAAATAAATATTTATGCTTTTATTTTATTTAAAAAGTTTTGAAATTTTATTTTGGTTCAAAATGATCTTATTTTGATAGTGGAGTAGTATTTATTTGTAATATGTGCAGCGATTGGCATTGATTTTGATGAGGTTTAAATCTTGCAGTATGGTTGGATTCAACTTTTTAACCATATTTGAATTATGTTCTACACTTAAATTTGAGTTTTGTTTCAAACATGAATTGAAGTATAGCAAGCTATGAAGTTGATATAATAATGGGAATGGTAATAACATAGTGTAGTATAGTAATTCATTATTCTTTGATTGCATTGAAACTCTGGAAAACTTATGTTTATCTTGTTTCTCCGGAACCTTTTCTTGTTGAACTTCTTGCTGCTGTCTTAGGATTGACAATAACTTATGTACATTTTTTTGAAGTCCCACTTTACCTTATCTGATATTCATTTCTTGATTCGGTGTTTGGCTTGTTTTATCATCACCTTCTTATTCTTGTTCCTTTTACATGTTATTCTCTTCTTTTGGAACTACTACTATTTGGTGTGTTTTGGCTAGGAATTAGGTAAAATCTAAATATTACCTAATAATTAGATAATGATCGGCCTTTTCAGTGTATGTATTTACCATTTCTAGCTTGAATCTGAGGGTTTGATGGGAGAACCAGAGCACTTGTTAAAGGAATGAACTTAAGCGTGCTTTGTTCCATTGTTGAATTTTGGATAACTTCGGAAATGTCCTTTGCAATCGCATTAAATCGTATTACGAGTTGGTTTGGTTCTTTGTTCTTTGGTGGTTTTGGTCGGTTTGGTTCTTTGTTTGCTGGCTGAGTTACTGGCTGGTTTTGGTCGGTTTGGTTCTTTGTTTCTTGGTAATTTGGTTCTTTCTTTCTTTGTGGTTTGGTTCTTTGTTTCTTGTTTGGTTTTTGTTCTTTGTGCATTCTACTTGGCTTTGGTTAGTTTTTGTTCTTTGCATCCTTATTAAGTATGATAAGATCTTTTGATCTTCTGATGGTGATTTAGCAGAATCTTCTGTTATTAATATGTAAGATCACTTGTGATATTACATTAATGGTATGATGAAAAACTAAATAGATGTATGAGATCTGGCTCGATATTTGGTTGTATGTATTTTCCAAACATTTAATTTATTTTTTGTGATTATATTTTGTCAATTTTCTAAATGTATCATTTATTCAATATTTAGCTTAATAGTTTGGATTCTTTGGACAGAATCTTCACTTATTTTTATTTTTTTGTGATTTCATTTGTTATTTTTTGTGATTTTATTTTGTCAATTTGGAACAAATCTACTTATTTTCATTTTTTTTTCTGGATCTTACTTACTTTAATATTAATCTTTCATTTTATCTTTTTTTTTTGAATACATATTAAATACGTATCAATTTATTAATCGATTATTTATTTTAGTTTACTCATTATTTATTTTATAATTTTTCTAGTTTGTTTTACATGAAGTCGGTCTGATTTTGAATATTGAATTGGTTGAACTTTGAGGATATGAAAACTAAAGTATAAAGCTTGACATTAAATCTGAAGCGATTGATTTGATTAGAAATTGATATTGAAAATTGTATGATTATTTATTTTAGTTTCAGACTCATAATATTTATTTTATAATTTTTTTCTTAGTTTTGTTTACATGAAGTGTAGATTCGGTTTGAAGATTCAAGATAGGTTGACTTTGAGGATATGAAAAAGAATATAAAGCTTGACATTAAAGTTCAATTGATTTGATTAGAAATTGATATTTGGAAATTGTAATTTCATTATTTTCTTAGCTTTTATTTTTTGAAATTGTAAGTTGTATATGATCATGTAAAATTTTAGGTTGAATTTATTTTAGAAAGTCGTAAATCAGAATTTGTAAATTATGTAAGTTGTGAATTTGTAAATTTGTATATCGTATATGATCTTGTAAATTTTGTTGCTATAAATTAGTATTTGAAGTTTGTGTTCAGTTTTGTGTAAAAAATAATTTTTGAATCTCGATTGAAAATCATTTAATTTAATAAAATAAATTTTGATTGTATATAATTTTGATTTTTGAATCTCAGAATGAATCTCTAATTTTAATTTTTTGTGTAACAAAGTTTTTTTTAAGTGCAAAAATAATAATTTTGATTGTATATAATTATTTTGTATAATTGTATATTTTTTAGTTTTAATTCTTGTCAATAGTATTTCAACTTTTCACTGTATAAGATTTTAATAATTATTTTAAAATTAAAAATAAAAAAATAAAATTATTAAAATATAAAATCAGTCAATTTCGAGAACACGAGCTAAAACTAACACGAATATTTTTTGTAGAAACCTACATATAGCTATTTCAACACGGCAATTTGACAAAAAAATAATAACGAAGAATCTGACAATATTTCGGCTCGCTCAAGCTCGGCTCGTTTACACCCCTACTCACAGGGAGCTAATTATCCAAACAAATGAAGTAGATCACAGGAGCTGATTTTGTCAATAAAGATATCGTACTTACACCTGGCATCTTTGGAGAGGGTGAGGTTTCAACATGATTGAATTTAAAGCAGCTCAAAGTATAGGAGGCATTCCTAACAAAGTGTTCATAACCCAGCTCTCCAATTGTCTTCAGTATCGGTGATCTGCCTCCCATACACAACCACTATAAGGATGTTATTGTCATTGAGGTGATGATATAAAATATAAAGTTTGTGGAATTAATATATATATTGGAAGGCCAAACTTATATTAGATGGATGGCTTCCTCCACATGATGCTTGATAGTAAGATTAAGGTGTTATTTGTCTTCATTTTGTGAAAGAAGTTTTACTTTAAGTTCATGACTTATAATTTTAATTTCAAGAAATGTTTAAATAGATAAGTGAAGAAAAACTAGTAGTGGTGTAATATTACTCCCATGCAAAGGTGACCATGCAACAATCCACATTATTTCAAGCCATGAGGCTAAAGAAGGTTTAAACTCGAGTTATTTTAGAAGGTTCCAAGACGTCTCTCTCCATTTCTCACGTGCCTTTCCATCTCACCAAAATTCATTCATACATGATAAAGATTTGAACCAAGGGATATAAAAAAGTCAAGTTTTTCTTCTTTTTTTTTTGGAAACGTTGAGCATGTTGAAACACTAGACGGACGGGTACAACGTATCAATCAACCGGGCAGCCACTCAAGCGCCAAAAGTCAAATTTTATAACCTTCCAAGCATTTCTATGAAGAAAGTCTTGGTTTACATCCATAAAGCGACTCTTCAACCCCATTGCTTCCTGAAGTTGTCCCACTTTAACTGATTATCTTTTGTCAATTTTTATGTAATATTTATTTTCTTATGTAATGTAATATCTTTATAACCAAAAAAAATGTAATAAAATGGATATTATATGATTTAAAATCAGATGGGACCAGTTAACTCTTTTTAGAATTGGCATGTTGACTTATTCCCTTAGTTTGGTTTGGTGACTTTGCCAAAACTCATTTCTTCAATGAGAAGTGATTTATCTTTTATTTTCTTTGGCTATAAAAAAAACCTAAACCACATTCATTATCCACTTGCCAACATCCTATCATCACTTAAAGTTTTTCCGCCACTGATCTCTTTCAAAATGAAATGTGGAGAGATAAACGAAGAAGACCCTTATAAATAAAAAATGAATAATAAATTACACAAACTATCAAAAACAAACAGATCATCTATGCAAATCATTTAGAAATGGAGTAAAAGTATAACATTACCATTTCAAATCACACCTACTAAAATGCATCATGAAATCCAATATTTTTACAGAAAAATCAAACCAAATCAGATAAATTCCGAAGTCCATCAAAAGAATAAATTCAATAAACAATCAAATATAACATCCTCATAATCACCACCACCACCACAAGCCTTATGACAATTCATAGGAGTTGCCTATATGAATCCCTCTTCTCCATTCACTCTTGTTCAGACTAATATGTGGTCTCAACTCTAGTTCCAAAGATCAAGCATAATAAAATACATGCATGCCAAAATTAAAAGAGTGTCTAATTGGATGATGTAAAAACATAGATCAAATCATACTTAAGCATCTAGACAATGTGAACACAAAAAAATAAGTGATGAGCAGTTAAAGTATCATACTCTGATCTGTGACTCTTTGGCTGCCTCGTACAGCTAATACAGCATCCTTTAGATCTTTCTCACTCAAGCCAATGTTTTTGAACAATTGTTGCCCAAATCTCTTGTCTGAGCACAATGCTAGTATGAGGTGCTCAACAGACAAGAAGTCATCACCAAATTCTTTTTTATACTTCTTTGAAGTGTCCAAAAGAGAGACTAAATTTTGTCCCACAATTGGCCCACTAGTATCACCAACTATCTACAAAAATAGGCAAAATCATAACATTTTGCTAAAAAAATTATTTCAACACTCTACTCTTGATATAATAAAAAATAGTAATTGCCTTGGGTTGTGAGAAGATAAATTGATCTGTTGCTTGCAAAACTGTAGTATTGTCAATGCCAGCCTTCGTGAATATTCTTCGAGCCAAACCATCTTTTTGCTCCAAAAGGGCTTTCATCAAATGCTCAGTCTCCACCACTTGTTGTTTACTCATTCTCGCAGCATCTACAGCACCAATAATAGCCTCCCATGCCATTTCAGTGAATTCCCCCTGATTAATCTGCTCAAATAAAGTTAAGTTTAAAACTCTATAAATATTTTAGGTGTAAACCTATTGTAGTGATAAATCTTTGCAAATTTAAAATATGGTTGTTTGAGATAAGATTCTTCTTTTTTAAGTGCTAAAATAAAATTATACCTACCTTAGTTAACTAAAGCAAAATTGATGGTTCTTAGTATCTATTTTTTATCTTATTAGTAACCTAAACTTGACTCAACTGAGTAGATGGTAGCTAGTTAAGAATAACTATAATATCTTGTGCATGCAAAAATAAATGTATGCACTATAATTAATATGCTAGCTATTGCAGCAGTAATCTAGGCATAAAGCCAAGTTGATCCATCATAAAGTGAAAGACAGCTAAATTTCTTTTAAAAGCGTATCAATGCATGCTATGCAAAGTGCACTCTTATGTGTGCTTTAGACTATCGCATGTGCTTACTATTTAGTAATTATAATAGAAAATCTTCACAATTATTGTAATGTTTTTTTTTATTAAAAATACTCTTCTTAATTTAATTTTACTTTATTATCCTTCTTTCTTGTCTCTACGTAGGCACATATATGCCTGTACTAATATGACAATTGAGTAATTAAATAATCATTTACAATTTTCTCTCATTTTAATGCATTTTTTTTTCTAAAAGACTCTAAGCAAATGATTTATTCAAACAACTAATTTTTTTTCTTGCTTCATTGTTCTTGAATGAATAACTATTGTCAAATTTGACATTATTATAAACTGGATAGGATTAGAGAGGGAGTTCAAGAGAAACTTGAATTATGGAAGTTAGCCTTAGAGTCTAAAGGTTTTTGTTTAAATAGATTTAAAACTGAATATATAGAGTGTAATTTTAATTATAGAAGATCTAATGGTGGGGTTGTGATATCGGGTGAACAAGTCAATAAAAAGAGTGAACGCTTTCAGATATCTTGAGTCTATTGTTCAAAATGATGGTGAAATAGATAGGAATGTTATTAGTAGAACTCAAGTTGGATGGTTGAAGTGAAGGAATGCATTTGGCCTATTGTGTGATAGAAAAGTATCACTTAGTCTTAAGGAAAATTTTATAAAATGTTGATAAGACTTGCGATGACTTATGGCGTAAAATGTTGGCCAATAAAGAGAATCATAAAATTAAGTTAGGTGCTATAGAGATAAGGATGCTCAAGTGGATAAGTGGCTCTACTCTTAGAAATAAAATCTGAAATGATCATATATGTGATAAGGTTGGAGTAGCTCCAGTGAAGTAAGATTAGAGAGAGTTGCCTTAGATGGTTTGGCCACATAAAAGCGTCAGCCGCTGATGACCCAAGTAGAAGAGTAGATGTATTAGATGTGCCTTATGTTAAGAAAGATAGAGGTAAACCTAAAAGACTTGGTTATGATGTATAAAAAATGATCTTAGTTTTCAGAATTAAATGAGAAATAATTAAATGAGAATTTGACATTTAATAGGACACAATGGAGAAAAAGGCATCATGTAGCCAACCTCATATAGTGAGATAAAGGCTTGTTGTCATTAAAGCACATACTTTAGTAATTTTGTTGGAAAGCAAAAAAAATTCTTCTAAAAGTAAAGATGGTGGTACACTAACAAAAGATGAGAACAAAGGCGCATAAGCTCACCATTAAAAAAGTAAAAACATTGAAAGGTAGATATCACCATTGATCATAACTAAAAAGTGGTATTAGAGTTAACATGATAACTACATCTTGGTCAATAGAAGCCCTATTTATGAACATATCAACAACAAACAATTTAATATAATTGACACTTTGACTTGTTGTATTGCCCTTCAAAAAGAAAGATGAATCTCCAAGTATTGCAATAGAATTCAATAGAAAAGCTGAGATGGAGTGCTCGACCAAGCTAACAAACAACTTGGCCAATCCAACTAGACCAAGTTAAATTAGATAGGATTTAGGTCTAATTTAGTTGGACTAGCATTGAATTGATTCAACTTTCAATTGGATGATGATCTATGTCGGCTAGGCTCAAGAATGATTAAGTTCATTTTTGAATAAATATTAGGTTAGCTTTAATTCAAGCAAAACTATTAAGGTTGGAAAAGGTTTGTATATGATTTTATTAATGTGTTGTTTATAATTTTTTAATATTAGAGATAAGACAAATGATAATAATTGTTGCTTAGTTAGATAGATGTTGAGGTTTGAATTTTGGTATTGACTTTTTTAAAGGGTACAAGAGGTGAGCTATTAGTGGATAATAATGTTGCATTGGTGGTTAGAGGTGATCAAGAAAAAAAAAGGCTTTAATGGTGATGGCCAATGGTTGACATGAGAAATTAATGAAATATGATAAGAATGAGAGTAAAATGATAGTGACAAAATGCTATTGTATTTTAGTGGAGGATGTTGGCTTACATTGATGGTGGTCAATTAAGAATTTTTTGTATAAATAAATGTGATAGAGAAAGAAGCAATATAGAAATTATGCACTAAAGCTACACAAGTTCTCATGCTTGAATGTACAATTCTTTAAAATGTAAACTTAGTGCACAAACTTTGCTCTAGTATCTAATTGATGGCGCAGTAGAATAGGGAAACAATTACAATGAGGTCAATGAAAGATTAAGGAAATAGTTGGAAGAAAGGAAGTCATTGTTGTTTTTGGGAACAATGAGGCTGTGAAAATGTTAAGGAGGGACCAAGACATGGAAACAAATCATATAAGATAAATAGTTGAATAATCATATTAGTCATTATTGATTTCTAACGATACTAGATTTAGAATGAGAGTAAAATGATAGTGAAAAAATATTATTTTGTTTTAGTGGAGGATGTGGGCTTACATTGGTGGTGGTCTATTAAGAATTTTTTGTATAAAAGATATGAGATAGAGAAAGAAGCAATATAAAAATTATGCACTAAAGCTACACAGGTTCTCATGCTTGAGTGTACAATTTTTTAAAATGTAAACTTAATGCCCAAACTTTGCTCTGGTATCTAATTGATGGTGCAATAGAATAGGTAAACAATTACAATGGGTTCAATGAAAGATTAAAGGTGATGATTAGAAGAAAGGGAGTCATTGTTGTTTTTGGGAACAATGAGGCTATGAAAATGTTGAGGGACCAATACATGGAAACAAGTCGTAGAGGATAAATAGTTGAATAATCATATTAGTCAATGCTGATTTCTAAAAGTACTAGATTTGTCAAATCCTCAATTCATATAGTGGGACATAATCTAAAGCTTGACAACCTTGACTGAATTTCTTAAAATTTCATTTAACAAAATCTAGGTGCAATAACCATGAAGGGATCTTTCATGATAACTACATCTTGGTCAATAGAAGCCCTATTTATGAGCATATCAACAACAAACAATTTAATATAATTGACACTTTGACTTGTTGTATTGCCCTTCAAAAGAAAGATGAATCTCCAAGTATTGCAATAGAATTCAATAGAAAAGCGAGATGGAGTGCTCACCAAGCTAACAAACAACTTGGAATCCAACTAGACCAAGTTAAATTAGATAGGATTTAGGTCTAATTTAGTTGGACTAGCATTGAATTGATTCAACTTTCAATTGGATGATGATCTATGTCGGCTAGGCTCAAGAATGATTAAGTTCATTTTTGAATAAATATTAGGTTAGCTTTAATTCAAGCAAAACTATTAAGGTTGGAAAAGGTTTGTATATGATTTTGTTAATGTATTATTTATAATTTTTTAATATTAGAGATAAGACAAATGATAATAATTGTTGCTTAGTTAGATAGATGTTGAGGTTCGAATTTTGGTATTGACTTTTTAAAAGGGCACAAGAGGTGAGCTATTAGTGGATAATAATGTTGTATTGGTGGTTAGAGGTGATCAAGAAAAAAAAAGGCTTTAATGGTGATGGCCAATGGTTGACATGAGAAATTAATGAAATATGATAAGAATGAGAGTAAAATGATAGTGACAAAATGCTATTGTATTTTAGTGGAGGATGTTGCTTACATTGATGGTGGTCAATTAAGAATTTTTTGTATAAATAAATGTGATAGAGAAAGAAGCAATATAGAAATTATGCACTAAAGCTACACAAGTTCTCATGCTTGAATGTACAATTCTTTAAAATGTAATCTTAGTGCACTAACTTTGCTCAAGTATCTAATTGATGGCTTATAGAATAGGAAACAATTACAATGAGGTCAATGAAAGATTAAGGAAATAGTTGGAAGAAAGGAAGTCATTGTTGTTTTTGGGAACAATGAGGCTGTGAAAATGTTAAGGAGGGACCAAGACATGGAAACAAATCATATAAGATAAATAGTTGAATAATCATATTAGTCATTATTGATTTCTAACGATACTAGATTTAGAATGAGAGTAAAATGATAGTGAAAAAATATTATTTTGTTTTAGTGGAGGATGTGGGCTTAAATTGGTGGTGGTCTATTAAGAATTTTTTGTATAAAGATATGAGATAGAGAGAGAAGCAATATAAAAATTATGCACTAAAGCTACACAGGTTCTCATGCTTGAGTGTACAATTTTTAAAATGTAAACTTAATGCCCAAACTTTGCTCACGGTATCTAATTGATGGCAATAGAATAGGTAAACAATTACAATGGGTTCAATGAAAGATTAAAGGTGATGATTAGAAGAAAGGGAGTCATTGTTGTTTTTGGGAACAATGAGGCTATGAAAATGTTGAGGGACCATACATGGAAACAAGTCTTAGAGGATAAATAGTTGAATAATCATATTAGTCAATGTTGATTTGAAAGTACTAGATTTGTCAAATCTCAATTCATATAGTGGGACATAATCTAGCCCCATTTACCATGCTAAAATATCTCTAACTTCTCTTGCCATTGTTCAGCATCAAAATGCAAATGATTGTGAGGTTAATGCTGGTTTGTGTACTGAACCAAGGAAGGAAGAACTCCCAACCACTTAGCCACAACTCTAAAATGTCTCTAATAATAAGTAACAAGAGAAAGAAAAGAAAAAAATATGTTTTAGAACAAAATTAAATAAATCATTGAACTGATAGCTAAAATAATTTCCAATTTTAAGTGAAAAAGGAAAAACAAAATAAAAAAAATTATCAATAAACTTCACCATAAGGTGAAATCTGACTAAAGGAGCAAGATATAAGTTAATAAGTTGAAATTCTATGATTTCATTGATTAAATACAACACAATAAATGAATAATCAATTTTTTGAGGAAGATATGACTGCAAAAAGAATCATAATGACTAATGTGAGAGATTCATGGTGTTATTGCACACACCTTGTACCTTTGTTAGCATAGTGAAAAAAGTCTTTAATCATACTTTGGATGCTGAATTTTTTCATCAAAATTTTTGCCGACATCATTTTCCACCTTAATTTATCTATATTTTGGAACAAAATGGACTCTGCATCAAAACAAAAGATCTCAAAACCCACAAGAAATAAAGGCTACGCCAAAGAAACTTAAACTCCAAAAGCAAGAGTAACAAATATTTTTCATTCACCTTTTTTTATTTCACAAATCTAATTTATTTATGGCAACATTTCCTACAAATTCACAAAGCATACTTATGTTACACAAGAAATTCATGAAATATTTCTAAGAAAAATACTCTTGTAAAAATTCATTGTTGAACCTATGAACCCATCTAACTCATATATAGCTTACAATTTTATTTAATGATAATAAACCTTATGTGATATCATATGATAATTTGCTATGCATTTCATTTCAAGTTAATCTTATTATAACAACCATAGAGATGATGCATGCTTTCACTAGGCATAGAAAATTAGTCACTTTAAGAAAACTCAAAAGGTGAATTAAAGATAACTCAAGTGAAGAACCTTAACTCCAAAATGAAATCAATCTAGTGCATGTATTCTAACTTAAATCTCATTGTATTTGATGGAGTAAATTTATCCAATGGCTACAAGAATAAACACTTCATTAAATTTTGCTTAAAATATCTTAAAGGTGTTTTCAAAATTAATTTTTGAGAAATTATTTGAGATGTATGTGTGGGTGTGGGTGTGTCTATATATATAGCGTCAATAGGTCTGTGAAATCATATATTTGCCCTTGGCATAAATTATTCGCAAATGTACAAGCCGTTGATCTTCATTTGTGTAAACCTACCTCTACCAAAAATTCCACATGATTATTGGATTGCCACAATCACTCTATTTATTTTCATTTTTGCATGTTACTTGCTATTGCACACACACATGCATCTAGGTTTATTAAAATTCTCGATATCCAAGAAATTGATGCCTTATACTTATGATTTTGGAACTACAAATCACTAGGTTCATGCATTTATATGCATAAACCTATGCTTCCAACATTTGCATATATTGCTTTGTCAGACTCCACAAAATTTAAGAAAAAATCATCAGTCATTTTGATGGCTAATCAACTAGCTCTTGGCTACCTTTTGGCTAGCAATTTTAAAAAGGAAATTTTTTTGAATTATTGTATATGTTATTTGTGGCTATATATAATGGATATATTGAAGAGTTTTAGGGTAATGAAAAACAAATTAGGAATTTACAAGAAAGATTATTTCAAAGGTTTTTCAAGAGTTGTTTAGTGTTCATCAAAACTTCCATTCATTAAGGTGCTTAGTTTTGTTTGGTAATACTTAACTTCTCTCATTTTTTAGATATGTTGTAATTGCGTTCTTTATTTGCAGATCATCTCCTTTTGTGAAATTAAATTTGAATTGTAATGATAGGAGATAGCCATTAGGTCTCTTTCAAAGCTCTAAGAATATGATTTTGGTGTTTTCTCTTATTTTAGATAGTGGGTTGCCAAAACCTATTAAACCATAAAGGTTTAGCCATTCGCATTGCAATTATCAAAAAGAGAGTTGTGGTTAAAGGTTCTTCGTCGTTAAAGAGTCGTTCTTGTAGAAGACAACAACAGTGACATCCTAATTCAAGGAGAGGATTAGGTATTAAGATGGGAGAATTAAGTGGTCAAATCATGTTATAATTATTGTGTCTCTTGCTATATAAGAGCGAAGCTTTAGAAGATTGGAGCATAGCGGCATAATACAGATAGCTCGAAAAAAAAAAATTTAAGAGTGAAGCTTTCAACCATTTATAACTATATGAGAAGAGTGCCAACTAACTTTGTTGGTAAAGATCTTTGAAGGTTGTCGCAAAAAGTTTGAATTGAGTATCACCTACATTAATAAATCTGGCGAGCAGAAAAAAAAAGTCATTTAAGAAAATGCATAAGTGCTTTTTTTCCTACAAATCTACCATTGCTTGAAAACCACGACTAACTTAAGCTTGAATGTTTTTAATAAGCTTCTTTAATCAGTTCAGCAACAAACAGGAATGAAAGCTAGTCCTGTTAAGACTCATGAAGTCAATCAGTCAAACAGGCTAATTTCCTCAACAAAAAAGGTTTAAAATATTTGTTTCTTTCTCTACAAGTAACATAAAATCAGCTAAGATCCCCCTGTGGAAGTTTCACACTTTGAGTCGAGAAATCGAAAATTTTCTATGGCGGAGTATCGACAGCATGAAAAACAACAGCTTTCAAGAGGAAAGCTCACGCAAAGATAACCTCTTCAACAAAAACTCAGCAAGAGGTCTTGTCTAAATAGACAATTGATATGAGAGGACCCTTTGAAGATATAAAATGACGTGGAAACGATACCTGGGAGGAGCTTCCATAACCAGACTGAGGAGGCGAGTTGTAATGACGAAAGAAGAAACCCTTATTTGCACAAAAGCCTGGAGCCGAGGCCCATATTCTAACTCCCATTAAGGGAGCTGCCCCTCGGAAGGTGGCAGCGACTTCCAGTTCAGGCGAGAAGAGAGACGGAGCGGCGCCAGCGGCGATTGGGCCCGCTGAGAGCCGGCGGCGCGCTGCCGCTGAGGCAGACCTTGTGAGCCTGGAAGCCGCAGTTCGAATTAACATGGGAAGGATGTATTTTGCCCACACCTTCGTTATAGGAGGGGAAAGAGGAGCTGCAAGGTTAGAAACAGTGAAGCAAATCGGCTGTGCTCGTGCTGGAAGAATTTGCCTCCTTAAATATGGAGAAAACAAAACCCACTGAAGGGCGTGGAACTCCTGAGAATGTTCCACGGGCCTCTTTGGTATGGAAAGTAAAGCCAACAAAAGAGGTTGGATTTAGCGGTGCGAGTCAAATTAGCTTATGAGTCGATTCCGTTTAAACTTGGGCGTCAAGTTCTGCTGCTATTGATTTTCTGGCATATAATAGTTTGGTATCATTCGTAGAAACGTGATTCTCATAATTTAATCATATCATACGACTAAGTTTTTTAACAAGATCAAAATCACTAGTATTGATCTTACTTTTTTGTGAGCTTTCTTCCAGTAGGACCATACAGGCATTAGAGTTCCTTGGTCTTAAAATCTTTAGTTATTAGGTGAATATACCTAACCAGGACTTGAAGAGTTAGCGTGAATAGGTTATCATGTTAGAAAAACTGCCTATACTTGGACCAAATCCTTACTTCCTTCTTTTCAAACAAATTAATTAACTTCAAATTCAAATCAACTTCAAATTTAAATCAAACTTCAAATTCAAATCAACTTCAAATTCAAATCAATTCCAAGTCAAACTTAAAATCAATTCCAACTTAATTGATTTTCTCAAATTCAAATCAATTTTAACTTAATTGATTTTCTCACATCCAAATCAATTCCAAATCAAAATCATGAATCAATTCCAAATGATTGAAATCTATGATCAATTCTAAATCTAAAATCTTTCCTAAGCCCTTTTGATTTCATCTTATGGACTTAGCTCAAACCAAATCCAAATCACTCCAAACTCAAAAGATTTTCTCATAATCCATTTATATTCTCATTTATATTCACAAATATAAATGAAATATAAATTCAAATAACCAAAACCGAAGTCAAAACTCAAATCCAAATCTAACATAAATCCAACCCATGCTCTTTCAAGTCAAATCCTTGAGCTCCTTCAAATCACTTCAAACTCAAAAGATTTTCTCATAACCTATTTATATTCTCATTTATATTCATAAATATAAATGAAATATAAATTTAAATAACCAAAATCAAATTCTAAACTCAAATCCAAATCCAACCAAAATTCAACATAAACTCTTTCAAGTCAAATTCTTAAACTTAGCCAAATCTTCTTCAAATCAAATCAAACCTTTAGATTTTCTCTCCAAACAATCATTCCTTCAATCACAAACTAATATAAACATAAATTTCAATCATCAAACCAAAATCAAACTAACCGAAGTCAAACTCATGTTCACCCTTTGACTTGAAATTGTTAAATGAATCAAAACTCATCTAACCCCAAATCATTTGCAATTAGAATTATATTTCAATCATAAGTCCATATGTGAGTTCAACCAAACTTGAATCAAGCTTTAATCAAGTCAATTGACCCACTTAGGCTCACTTGGCCCAAAGTGATCTAAATGACCTTTTTGAGCCAAATTCTAATCCTACCCAAATTTGATTGAACTAAGCCCATCTAAGCCTCACATTGTGAGCAACAATCATCCTAGGATGATCAATCACTCACATTGGGTCAAACCAAGTCAAACCTAGCCTTTGACCAAGTAAACACTTAGCTCAAATGAAATCGAAACTAGCCAAAATCCACCATAAACCAAATTGATTGAAACCATTGATCTAAATTAGTTCATAATTAATGATTGAACTTGACCAAGTCATCATTTGAGCCAAACTTAGCCTAATTGGCCACTTGACTTAAGTTGACCTAAAAAGTCAAAATAGGTCAAATCTTGATCTAAGCCAAATTGATTGCAACCAATAGGTCAAATTCATTCTAAATCATCTGTTGAACTTGACCAAAATTTTAATTGGTCAACTAGACCCAACCTAGCACAATTGACCATTAACCCAACTTGACCTAAAAGGTCAAATCAACTTGAAATCAAATCAAATCAAAACTTATTGAAACCAAAGCTTGCAATACATTTCAAATGATCAACCAAGCCTAAACCAACCCATGACCTAACTCAATTGGGTTAAATGGGTCAAATTGGTCAACTTGACCCATTTGACCTAAGTGAGCTTAAATGAACCAAAATGAAATCTAAACCAAATTGAACCAAACCAATGATACTCATAGGCTCCAAATGATCATTTGAACTTAACTAAGCCTATAATTTGACCCAATTTGACCAATTGGTCAACCTAACCCAAGTTGACCCATTTTGACTTAAATGGGTCAAATTGAATCAATTCAAACAAAATGAACTCTAAATAACTTGAAATTTGGCCCAACCCACTTTTAAACATCTCAAATCATCCCAAATTAAAATCAAGGCCAAATGACCATTTTACCCCTAGGTCAAGGGGTAACCTATGGCCAAATCCACTTGGAATTTGGTCAATTCCTTCTCATGGCCAGTTGACATCTTCCTAGTGGTCCACTTGGACACCAAGGGAGGTGGTGAACATGACCCTATGGATTTGGGTCAGCTGCGACCCAACCCAAGGCCAAACCGACACCTCCAATAAGAATTCTCTACTTGGATCACTCCATACACTCACCTAGCACATGTGCATTTTCTCTCCTTCACTCCTTTACCAAAAATGAAGCACATGGAGTCCCTAACAGGATAAACACCCTAATCAATCCAAGCAATTGAAGGAAAATTGTAAGATGGCTCTCGGCCGTCCGATCCAAGGATGGGGAGATATACTCCCCCTCATTCCAACTCAAACCAGACACATTGCATTCGATTGAGCTAGAGTGATCGAAAGTAAGCATCCACAAACTTCCCAAGGTCATTTCCAAGCTTCCCAAATTTCTCCTTATCGATTTTCTTCAAAGCCAAAATAAGGAGGCCAGGGATTTTCCAACTTACTCAATTCTCCACCAAACTTAAATTCACTTTGCAAGCACCATCAAGGGCTAGTTGAGCTCACCCAAGTGATTTCCCAAGTCTCCAAGCCACGGGAAGGGGGATTTCGATCGAAGCCGCAAGCCATTGAAGGGGAGCTTGGTCAATTAAGAAATCCACTTCAAATCAAGACTTGAAACCTTCAACAGAGCTTCGTCTCAACTAGATGAAGCTACCTCCTCCATTGGAAGTCGATGATAGCCTCCGGTGAGGTATTGTTCAAAACCGATCCTCATTTAAAATTGATTGCTCTTTTGTGATGGGAATTGTAATCCCAATAGATTCTGGCCATTGGATGATGTTCCCTATACCTCTTGATGGTGTGGGGTGAATCTCAGCCTAATCCGAGCTTAGGTGAGCTTGAATCAAGTAGTGGAGGACGGACGGCCTCCATCTCTCGCAGCTTAGGCAGAGATGAATCATGAATCATCCATCCCGCATGTTTTGGATTGACGTCCCTGATTAAATAGCTTAGATCCCTTATTTAAATCCTTTAGAACCATAGGATTAACCCTGGTCATCCAATCAAGTCGGACAGCCCAGAGGAAAGCATGTTGCACCGCCAACTGATGCGGCGTGTGATGTAACAACTTAAATAACCAATCCCATCATGCGTGAAAACGCCATGCCGTCCGCATTAATGATTAGTTAATTAATTAGGTTATTTTAATTATCCATTAATCATAGAAACTTCATAAATTTATAACTAAATATAGAAAAATCCAAAAAAAAAAAAATTGCAAACTCAAGTTCATTTTAAAGATAATTCAAAGGGGAATAATATAAAATTAAGTTTAATTAATTTTGAACAATAGATTTTAGTTAATTTGGGTTTTATTGAGAATGTAATTATGTTAATTACTTCTTAATTACTTCAGCAATTAATTCCATACTTCTTAAGGTTGACTAGTGGGATGATTTCTGTCTCCCATGATTTTCTTGGAATTTATTGTTGGATTATTAAGGAAATTGCTTGATTCAGCCCTAATCACTCTCTTAATTAATTAAGTGATTAATTAACCTATTAAATAGTGAGAATCCATTAATTAAGTTTGCTAATCACTATAAAATAGTGAATGAACTTAGGGAATGAGATTAAGATTCTTTTTCCAATCTCTTCTCCCTAAGTTCACTCCATTTGGAAAACATTTAATCAAGTTATAATTAATGGTTTAATCACTTCATTAATAAATTCAATTAATCCAAAATTCAAAATCAAATCATTCTAGAACTTAATCATCTTAATTCTTGGGTAGATTCTTAGGTGTTCAATAACCTAAGAGGCTTCAAAGAAAATCATAATCAAACTATATTTGTGGGAAGGTTATGAAAGTACTTAATGAAAACCCTTTAGCTTAATTAATCAATAATTGTGAGCCAATTACATTAGGCAACTTTATTTCTTAGGTGCATTATTGATTTAAAGTGGTGTAGATATTTGATAATTAATGGATTTAATTCACACCTTAACCTAAACAAAATATAAAATCAATCTAATTGTTTTAAAATTAAACTAAATCAACTTACAAAAAGGAGAAATGGGTTAGGACCAGCAAACTCTTTTCACATTTTCTAAGCCAAATCAAATTCAAAAAATAAAAATCTCTTTAAAAATTTTTAATTCACTTTGAATAATCTTATCTTATAGGATTGTCCATAAGAATTAATTTGAGTGAATAAAGTTACATACTTACATCTCTTTATTTCCAAGCATGCTAAATGTTGTTTGCCATATGAAATCATGCATTCATTTCTTTTGAAAAATTAATTAAATAAAATATTTTCTTTATGTCAAATTACATATTTTGGCTAAAATAAGAATATGAGTGGCTATTATCACTATTAAATCAAAAATTATTTTCAAAACCTATAAATTCAAGATTATAAATGAAGTGATGCTACTTATAAGTACTTATAAGCTTGCATGTGATTATAATATAAGTTATGTTATGTGATTTTCTTCCCTTCTCTTAATATGGATTTGAATAGGATTTACAAAGTGTATAGTTCATTTGAAAATAACATAACACTTGTTTAAATTTATTCTTATACACTCCCATGTTATGACTTAAGAAGGATCCTCATATTACACATGTAAATTATACAACCAAAATCAAACATAAACCTTTTGCATGTTTCTTCATCCATTTGCTTCTTTTTGTACATGCACATATATTTAAGAAAAGTGGTATATTAGTTTGAGCATCCCAGGATTGTGAGGCCTTAAATAGCCCTAAGTATGTCTTGTACCTTACACCCCTTGTGTAGAAAGCAATGACGTCGTACTCACTTATGTCTTTTATACATGTGGATGTGCATTTAATTAATGGATAAAAGAGTCCCTCTTTTCTACTTAATAAAATATGCATTCATGGAATATCTAAATTTTCTTAAGCAACATCTCTTTGCATTCATCATTAAGGTGTGCTAAGATTTGCATTTTATGTATAAATATGCTTAGGATTATTCATATGTATGGTATACATGGTGGAAAGAAATAAATGGTTGTGTTATGTGATAGTAATTCACCTTAACTAATCCTAAGATGCCTTTCTTATTGAATAGGTTTATTTAGAGCAAATTTAAATTTAGGGTTAATTAAAACACATAATAAAATATTCACCAAAGAAAAATCATTAATGAATCTACCTTAGAAATTACTTAAGATAGGGATGAAAGAGAAGTTTTCTTTTCTTTTCTTCTCTTTATAACATTGAGTAATTAAGTATAGGTTCATTAAAATCAAATCAAATCATCAAATAAAATTGACAAATCAACTAAATCACTTAAAATGAAACCACACTCAAAGTTGAATCCTTCACACTTAGAAAATTCTAACCTTAAAGCCTAGTTAAGACATACCACACAAGCCTTAAATGACACACACATTGGGCCAAGTCAATATTTCTAGCTCTATGTTAGGGCGGTGCATGGTTTGATGCCTGATTTTATTTTGTGATGTAATATTTTTAGACTGAATGTTAGGGTGCATGTACGTAGATTAGATGGTAGGACGATCTTAATCTAATCATGTATTCTGATTGTGCTTAAAGGGTGTTATAATAAAAATATAAATGCTTTTACTGCAGGTTACTTATATCCTTAAGCATGATCCAAATTAGGACAGGTGGACTTGGTTACCCATGTGTGGGGTGCTAAGTTCAAATTATTCCTATAACTACTTGGGTTGTGTGGTATGTTTAGCTAATCTCTATTTTGCAAGTTTAGTTAGATTTATCTTTCATTTTGATGTAAATTTTTGCAATTAAGATTTGAAATGAATGTTATGGGAGAGTTAAGGTGAACATTGGTCATAAGACCATGTCTTATGTACCATGTGAAGCTTGGAGCAAACTACATCCCAAATCCAAAGGAAGAAAGAAGTGAAGAAATGAAGAAAGAAAGAAAGAGAGAAATGAAGAAATGAAGAAATGAAGAAAAGAAGAAATGAAGAATGATGACCCCCATAACATGAATTCCTTTTTGATTATAATTATTCATTTGTAATCTGAGTTGTATAAGGTAGAGCTTCGACTACCCATTTTTCTTTTCGAGTTTGTGCAATGGAGCCAGACCACATCGGCCATTTATTCTTTTGCACTTGCTTTATAAAATTGTTTGATGTTTGTTTAGCTTGTGCATTAAGATGACATATTTTTTCTAATTTATTCATTGATTGATGAATGGCCTGGATGCGATTAGGCTCTCAGAAAAAAATAAATTTTCTATCCAATTAATCAACTCAAAATTAAAATTAACAACTCATAACCTCACATAAAGCCTAGGACATAAATCAAGATAATAAAAGATTTAGCAACCCCTCAGTTGGATGATGTATGTCTCACATCATGCATAAAATCATCTTACTTCACTCTTGCTAATGGAGGGCTTTCACAGAGAAACTGGCTTGACCTTTGAGAGCCATGGTGAAAATACATCTACTTCTTACTGATTTGTCCCATAACCAATTCCTCATGCATTAGGCATACAAAATCTCATAACCTCTATTAAATAAATTATCCAAAATCAAAATAAAACTTAATAAAATTTGCATTTGATTTAGGCCATTATTCATGCCTTACATGATCTAATCTCGTAGGGAGTGAGTTTAAGGACTTAGTCTCATTTTAAATAAATAATATCCTAGCTATCTTGCAAAAGTATATGACTTGCCTACATGTATTTAAAATCGTAGGAGGAGTTAGTTAGCGGCCACTCCTAGGCAGTTGTAAGCCCAATAGTTGGGTGGTTTATCCTCTCTTGTGGAGGTAAACCATATACCCATTTTCGCCTTAGATTTAGGTCGAACCTTGGCCTTCGCCAAAGCTCTCTAGATTTAGGATCTGAGGTCACTGTTTCCTTTTACGGGCTACAAGCATTAATCCTCACCTCTTAGGCATTTCTATGATCTTATGTCGTGAAATTGTAAGCCTAGATTTCTAATAAAAAGTCAACTCAAACACATAATTCCTCTCAAATTTCAAAAATATAAAGCCCAATCATAAGATAGTTTGGGATGCTCATTAGGTTTCCTAGCATCGTGAGCATCCCCTACTCATCTCTCATTGGTTTTGATAATAACTCCATCTTTTTGATCAATCCTACTTGATTTTCCAAAAAATAACTAATTTATTGATAGTCCTATCTTTGAAATCTTTGGATATAATGATCATTTACCTTAATCAAGAGTATTCTTAAGGAATCTCATTCCTTAAGATGTAATTAACTAAGAGGGCTTGCCTCCATAGGGAACTTAACGAACCCGATTTAAAATAAACCCTACTTTACTTTTCCATGTAAAGTAAGGAAAGAATCTTTGGTACATTCGAAGACCTATTGTCCTCAGGAGTCCTTATTAGGTAATTAGGTTCATTGTAGGATAGTGACTTCTGTCTCTCGAGATAGTACATCATTCCTCAATGTCGCACCCGATCACTCTAATAAGTACATCTGTGGATCTACGTGGTGTCCCAATAATATACATATATTTTATTTTTAAAAATTTCCCAAAGAGTTTGAGAGATAAAGATAAAAATAAACACCACAACTAGAGAGACAGTTCATACCTTTAAGGAGTGCATACAAAGAATGGAGGAATAATAGGCTCAAATCCTTCAACATTTACTAAGAGCTGGACAACTAAGAAGGGCACAACAACTTGGAGGAAATTGACAATATCAAAAATAAAATAGAGTTGACTTTGTTGGAGAAACTAATGAAGAACCCCCTCATGATCATGTGGAAATTTCCCATGTACGTCATTCTAATATGGATATTGATGATACTGCTAGTTCAATTCACTGTTCTTATGTCGTCTGACCAACTTTCAATCCCCATGCCTCTTTGATGGGGTTGAATCAGCCCCATTTTATTGGAACATCTCGTGAAGCTATTATAAACAAGTTATGATGTGTAGTCTAAGAAGAATTTTCTCAAAGAGATAGACAATTCATTCCTCATCAGAGCATTCAAGAATCTTCTTCTTTGCATGATACAATTCTTCAACAACCCATCACGGTGGGGTTTAAACTACTTAACATGGAGCCTTACGATGAAACTTCTGATCCTTATGAGCATATTGATCATTACATAACTATTATGCACATCCAACAAGCCTTCGATGCTTTACTCTGCCAAGTTTTTCTGATTACTCTCAAAGGACAAGCTCGTACGTGATTCTATTCCCCTCATCAGGAGAGGATTCCCAACTTCTCCCATTTGGCTAATATCTTTGTCAAATAAATCATCTTAAATCGATGAACAATTAAGGACCCATCTCACCTTTCTGGAATATGCCAGAACGAAAGAGAAACACTAAAAAAGTATTTTTAAAGATTCTCGAGTGAAACTCGACAAATTTCAGGAGTAGACCCTGAATTATTACGATGTGTTTTTCTAGGAGCCCTAAGGCATGGACCATTATACTCGTCATTGATGAGAGAAACAATTCTTTCTTATGGGGATCTCATACGGAGAGTAGAGGCATAGATCATGGCGGATGAGGTCATCAATGCCATAAGAAGCAATTCGAACATTCTTCTAAGAAGCGTAAAGGATAAGCAAATGACAATCTTCACACATCTCGACCAAAAAGCATGATCGTCAGAAGTTTCAGAACCCACCCCCTAAGCCTTCCCAATCATCGCATGAGCCTCGCCCGCAAAAAGAATATACCCTTAAATTCTTCTTGCACAAACATTTTAATGGCTATTCAGAATGAAAATAATATAAAATGACCTAATCCCCTAAGAACACAAAAAATTAGGATCAATATTATTATTTTCATCGAGGATACAAACATACCACTGATACCTACAGACATCTAAAGAAGAATTGAAAGGTTGTTACAATAGGGCTGGCAGTTTGTTCAGAATCAACAAAGAAATAATAATAATCTTATTAGAGGGAAAAACCAACCCCAACGAAGACAACAACCAAGACAACCACAAGAAATCGACAAATAGTTGGAGAAATCAAAACTATCGTTGGCGAATCATAATTTTCTTATCAAGTTCTACTCATTACACCCGAAGAGCCTAGGATGAAGAGGTCACAAATTGATCAATATATCATATTTAATGATTCTGACTTTGAAGTAATACAAACTCCATATCAAGATCTCTTAGTTATCAACGCAGGGATTGGAGATCCTTGTTATAATGTTAAAAAAAATTTAGCTGACAATGGTAGCTCTGCCGACGTATTATTCTACTCGACATTCTTAAATCCGGGTCTTGTAAGGTCAAAACTCGAACCAACTGTTGGGCCGTTATATGGCTTTGATAATCGACTGGTAATGGTAGAAGGAACTATAACACTCCCGATTACTCTTGGGGAATTTCCTAAACAATCCATGCATTTGATTCAATTTATGGTAGTTAAATCAGAACCAACCTATAATGCCATCTTTGAAAGACCCTTACAATCAATTTTTGGTGCTATCACTTCCATATCTCATCTAAAAATAAAATTTTTGACCTTTAATGGAATAGGTGAGGTTCGTGGCAACCAGTAGAAAACACAAACACTACTTGAGGTAGGTCCAATAACGACCCTCAATAACATTAGACATCAAAAATTTTGACTTGAGAGATGATGAAACACTACAAAGAGCTTCACCAGTCAAGAGTTGATCAGTGTCCTGTTATCAGAAGAATATCCCTCAAAAGCAGTGCAAGTAGGTTCATTGCTCTCTGAATGAAAGAAAGGAGTACATCAACTTTTTATGCCAAAACCAAGATATCTTTGCTTGGAATCCAACATATATGATAGGATTGATCCTGAGGTAATATCTCATTCCCTCAAAATTAACTTAGCATTCAAGCCCATCATTCAGAAGAAAAGAAACTTCGTTCGAGATCATTTACAAGCAATTGAACATGAAGTTGATAAGCTTTTGGATGCAAGATTTACACAAGAAGTGCATTATCCTATTTGGTTAGCAAATGTTAGCCCCGGTGAAGAAGTCTAATGGGGTATGGAGAATGTGGGTTGACTGCACCAACCTTAATAAAGCTTACCCAAAAGATAGTTTTCCTCTCCCGCGTATAGACCAGTTGGTCGATGTCACTTCAGGTCATCAAATGCTTAGTTTTATGGATGCTTATTATGGATATAATCAAATAAAGATGAATCTATATGATGAAGAAGCCACTGCTTTTCAGACTGATAAAGAGTTGTATTATTATTGAGTAATGCCATTTGGATTGAAAAATACAGGAGCCATGTATAAATGCTTAATGAATAAAGTTTTCAAAACTCTTCTTGGTCGTACTATGGAAGTTTATGCGGATGATATGTTGGTTAAGTATTGAAAGGATAAAACATCTCAATGACCTTGAGTAATGTTTCAAGCTTCTTCGACAGTATAATATACGCTCAAATCCCTCCAAATGTGATTTCGGAGTTACATCTGAAAATTTTTTAGGGTTTTTGGTTACTCATCAAGGAATGGAGGCTAACTTAGAGAAGATTAAAGTTATACAAGATATGATGCTCCCAAAGAGCATGAAGGAGGTGCAACGCCTGAATGGGAGGATGGTGACCTTATCATGATTCTTGGATCAATTGGGAGACAAATACATACGTTCTTTAGAATACTTAAGAGTGCTCGAAGTAATAGTTTTTAATGGACTGATGAATGTCAAACTGTATTCGAGCAACTCAAAAAATATTTGTCTTCACCACCATTATTATCAAAACTAATCTTGGGAAAAATACTTTATTTATATATAGCTATCTCGCCTCATGCGATAAGCTCAGTTTTGGTACGTGAAGAGGCTGAGGGGCAACAACCAATTTATTATATTAGTAAAATTTTATTTGACGCAGAAGGACGTTATCCTTTGACAGATAAAACTATTTTAGCATTGGTGTTCTTTACATGAAAGTTACACCCATACTTTCAAGCTCATTCTATTAGTTTTTATACACAACTTCCACTCAAAACTATCCTCCAAAAACCAAAAACTTTTGGCAAATTAGTTAAATGATAAGTTGAATTAGTAGAATTTGATATTCACTTTTTACGAAAGCCAGATATTAAATCTCAAGTATTAGTAGATTTTATTGTTGAATGCACCATCCCAGATTCTATTGAAATAAATTCTTCTCATTCAATATCACAACGTTGAACTTTAATTATTGATGGAGCATCTAGAAACTCTGGTGTTGGAGCAGCAATTCTCCTGATTTCTCCTCAACAGGATGTCTTTAAGTATGGACTACGTTTAAAGTTTTCAGCTACTAATAATGTTGCAGAATATGAAGCTTTAGTAGTAGGGTTAAAATTGGTTATTGATTGTTAAGTTCAAAGTCTTATAATTTACACTGATTCTCAACTTGTGGTTTTTCAAGTTGAAGGAAATTTCAACACTCACAATCATCATTTGACGTAATACCTCCACATAATAAAATATCTTCTCTCTCGAATAAGTAAATATCAAATCATTCATATTCCAAGAAATCAAAATGCTAGAGCTTATAACTCACCACTTCAACATCCTCTGACATTTATAAGAGAAAGTATATAGAAGGCATTTATTTTTTCAGCATACAAGTAGGGGTGTAAACGAGCCGAGCTTGAGCGAGCTTGGTACTTGTTCATGTTCGGCTCGCTAAGAAATTTTTTTGTTCAATATCGGCTCGTGTTCGTTAACAGCTCATTAACAATTGTTCGTGTTCGGCACGTGAATTTGTTCATGTTCGTTAACAGCTCGCGTTCGACTCGAATTAGCTCGTTAAGTATTTTTTATTTATTTATTAATATTTTAAAAATATTAAATTTAATAACAAAATGTTAATACAAAAATACAGCTTTATAATTATTTGTTTATACATTATGGGTATGAAGGACTAACAATAAAAATAATCTTTTCAAAAATAAATTTTATTACAACAAAATTACATATAGCATAATTATAATTGAATATCAGAATATGATCTAATAACATAATTTATTATTAACAAAAATTGCATTACCACAAAAAATTAAAAAAATTACAAATAAATAAATAATTGAGTACAATCCAATCATACACTTATACAAAACAAAATGAAACTTTAACATCTTTCAAACTCAAAATAATCTTGATAATCTTGACTTGATTATTCACTATCTAGAAGTCATCAAATTTGTCACATAAGATATGCTTTTTGCATCTTTATACTTGAATACTTCTTGCTGCACTATATAAACAAAACTAAACAAAATTTATGTTATATAATTATTGAATGGTCTCAGTTTGAAATTTTATATCAGATAATCAATAATACTGTCATAGCTTGATGGGTCATGGCTGCTTAAATTCTTAAAAAATACATAAATCCAAAATATAATGAAACAACAAATAAAATGAAAATAACTATTTTATCAAGGACCAAAATACAATGAAACAATAAATAAAATGAAAGCTACAGTTAAAAAATAATTAAAACAGACCCAACTAAATAAAATATATAAGCAGTCATTTATCAAACTATGTCGCATCTCATATTAAAAATGATTTAACATCATAGCACTTTAAACACCACAACTCTAAGCAATTCAACATAAAACCAAGAATATTATTGATAAACTAAGGACCAAAATATATTGAAACAATAAATAAAATAAAAAATCTGCAATAAAAAATAATTGAAATAGACCCAACTAAACAAGATATAGAAGCAGCTATTTTATCAAGCTAAGTTACATCTCATATTAAAAAAGATTTAACATCGCAACCCTTTAAACACTACAACTCTAAGCAATTTAGCATAAAACCAAGAATATTATTGATAAACTAAAGACCAAAATACAATAAAATAGTAAATTAAATGAAAGCAATAACCTGCATGTAGCTAAATCCAATAATCTGAAGAATCTACAGAGAGCAGCAAATAGCCATTTCTCATAATAACTGCTAGTATTTTTTAGGCTGCCTGTATCATAGAGAATTTGATTTCTTTCTAATGAAGCATTAACTTGCCAATTTATAAAGTGACTGAAATTTGATGGCATGGTGTGTATATAATATATACTCTATGTGAAGTTTCTCCCTCAGGCCTCATAGCTAAGAAATAGGAGAAAATAGCAAGTAGATTGATCTCAAAATAACAACAAAGATTGCCAAATAGTATTATGTAGTAAAATAAGCTCACAACTCACTAATATTGATGGCTGCTTTAATTATAAAATGGGCTCAGTTTGAAATTTTTTATCAGTTATTTAATGATGCCTTCCTAGCTCGATGACTGCTTAAATTTCTCAAACACCCAGAAATGATAAAACTAACTTTTTCAACACTAATTTGCATCTCAGTTTCTCATATTAAAAAAGGTTTAACATCATAAAATATCAGCTAATCAATGAGGCCATCATAGCTTGACTTGATGGTTGCTATCAAATTATCAAAAACCCCATGAATCCAAAATATTCAGCATAATATCAAATGTAGTGATATTGAAGTTAAGACCAAGTGCAGTATTGATGAACTAAGCAGCCATTTTATCAAGCTAAGTTGTATCTCATTTTACAATTAGTTTAACATCACAGGTGTTTAGGGTTTACTATTTATATGTAGTTGGTGTGGTACTATGATTTCAATTTCTAGTGTTGTATTTATAAATAAAATAACAAATAAAATGAAAGCTATAGTCAAAAAATAATGGAAACAGACCCAACTAAATAAGATATATAAGCAGCCATTTTATCAAGCTAAGCCGCATCTCATATTAAAAAAGATTTGACATCATAGCCCTTTAAAAACTATAACTCTTAAGTCTTAATGTAGTCATAATGGTGTAGCCCAATTGCTATATAAATAGTGTCAAATGGTCCTCATGAATGAAGACACTGGAGAGAACAACAAGTAGTCATATTTCAAAATAGCTGCAAGTAGATAAGTAGTCATATCTCATAATAACTACAAGTATTTTTTAGGCTAATGAAGCATTAACTTGCCAATTAACTTATCATTACGGTGTAGCCCGATTGCTATATAAGTAGTGTAAAATGGTCCTCATGAATGAAGAATCTGGAGAGAACTATATACAACAAAAAATATCAAATAAAATAACAATAAAATAACAAATAATATGAAAGTTGCATCATTCAATATTCAAAAATGAAAGGTATACCTTAATGGATTCATAATGGTGTAGCTCACTTGCTATATAAATAGTACAAAATGGTACTCGTGAATGAAGATTCTAGAGAGAACACTCAGAACAGCAAGTAGTCATATCTCAAAATAGCTGCAAGTAATTATTAGCCAAAAAAGTATTAAGAAGTTATAATGAATGGGCTCAGTTTGATATTTTTTATCAGCTAATCAATGAGGCCGTCATAGCTTACTGGCTGCTTAAATTCTTAAAAATCCCAAAATCAAGTGTAGATTGAAGTAAAGACCAAGTGTAGTAATGATGGCCAAAGGTCACTAAGAAAATAAGCAGCTATTTTATCAAACTAAGTTGCATCTCATATTAAAAATGGTTTAACATCATAGCCCTTTAGAATCTAAAAATCATAATTCTCAGCAATCTAGGATAAAACAATGCGTAGTATTGATCAAGTAAAGACCAAAATATAATAAAATAACAAAAAAAAAAAGCTGCATCAAAGATTCAGTTGCAAGTAATAAAATTATAAAATATTAAACATAGTGTTAAACTATGTTACTAATCCAAAGTCTAAATAAATTCAATTTCATATACATCGCTCCTCCATTCTCTTCATTATTCAGGAAGTTTCACATGCAAATTTTCTCCATCCATGATCTCTTGATGTAATAAATGGTCATTTATTAGACTCACATATGAAAAGGCAAAAACCTGAGACAATAATAAATTAATAATTAGAAGAAAAAATTAAATAAAGATGAAATTGATTCTTACCAAAGGATTCTTGATGTTGCTTTGGGAATCTCTAATCCAACTAACCGTACAAACAAGTGCATTAACAGTTTTTGTAGATAAAGAGATCCTGTAATCATCCAAAACTCTACCACTAGCACTAAAAGTAGATTCAGATGCAACCGTTATTATGGGAATTATCAAGACTTCCCTATCAACTTTGGATAAGTATGGATATTTAAGAGTATTCATCCTCCACCAATCAAGAACATCAAATTGTTCTGTACTACATTGATATAACCCTTCTTCCAAATATATTTGTAAATCTATTTTTGAAGGTTGAACGGAACAGTGCAACAACAAAATCAGTAAAACCTAACATGCAATCAAAAGGAGATGAAAATTATGACTCTCTTTATAGTTGTGAGGACTCAAGTGAAGTTGTTATTGCTGAACTATAACTAGCATTATTAGAAACATATTGATTATAAATCTCCAAAATAACTGCTTCAACTTTTTTAATTTTGAATTCTATCTCTGAAGGTGAGTATATTTTTGGAAATATAAAATTTATGAACTTCATCTTTAAGCATGGATCTAACATAGCTGTTACAGACATTAGCAAATTGCATTCTCCCAAGTACTTGTCAAATTTAATTTTCATGACATTTGCCATTTCTTTAATATATTCAGTTGATGAGTTGCATTCCTCCATCAACAACTTCTTAACATGCATAACAGTAGGTAGAAAAATATTTGTTGTAGGATATGCTGAATCAAAAATCATTTTCGTGATATTATGGAAAATAACAAGAAACTTCCTAATAACCTCATACCTTCCCTTATCAAAATCAGATGAAAACCACTTGTAATTGCTATCTCGTGCTGCATAATGGTGGAAGACACTACAAAAAATAAATGCAGATTCAAGCATAATGTATGTAAAATTTTATCGTGTAGGAACATCAACAGATAAACCCTTTGAAGCGGAAATCCCTAATTACTTCGCCACCTCAACAAACTTATGTAATATAGCAGGAGACATTTTAGATATTTTATTGACTCCTTGATTTGATAAATAATATTCTGAATTTCCTTTAAACCATCTTGAACCATTATATTCAAGATATGAGTACAACATCTGACATGGAAGAAATAACCCATTAAATGTAACTTACCTCTTGACTGAAAATTAGATTTGAGAGCATTAGTGGCAACATCATTATTACTAGCATTATCCAATGTAATTGTGGAAACCTTATCCTATAAATTCCACTCCAACAAGCATTCACATATTGCATCACAAATAAGAGTACCTGTGTGAGGCGGTTCAAGCTCGAAGAAACTGATAATATGCTTGTGTAATTTTTAAGACTCATCAATATAATGAATTGTTAAGCATATATATCCCACTATTTGATTAGAAGTCCAACAATCAGATGTTAATGAGATAACAGGTATCCTTTTAAGATATGCCTTTAGCTTTTCTTTTTCTGCTTCATAAACTTTCATGTAATCATTTTTATAATATTTTTAGAAACTCTTTCATAATTATGATTTAAGACCTTCAACAAAATATTGAACCAAGGATGCTCAATCATCATAAAGGATACTCATGCACAATTATCATTTTTGCTATTATTTCTCTAACCTGAAGATGATCATAATTCTTTGGATAAGTAAAAATAGGATTCTCAATTTCTGAACTAGCATCAGAAAGCATAAAATTTAACAATTTTTGCCTTTTATCTAGCAACTCCATAACTTGTTTATTTTTAGCTTTGATCTTATCACACTCCCTAACATGTCTGAGAAGTTGTGAAGTGATGTCAGTCTTGGATTTATGAAATTTTGTACCATAATATATGCATTGTAAATAGGAAGCATTGACACCTTTCAAAGTTAAAAGCTTTACGTAAAGTACTCCCAAAGCTAGACTTCTTTTTTTCTAGTCTTCTTAGGAGGGATTCCTCCAACATTAGTATCAAATGTAATTGCTTTTGTACAACTAGGTTGTGAAGAAAGATTAGAATTTTCATTACTATTTTCATCCTCTATAGTAATCTCATTACAAGATGATGGAGTTTGATATAGATCAAAATTTGACATTGTAGTGGACTATATTGAAAAAAAAATGTGTCAAAACTAAAGGTACAATCCATATGCTACAAGTAAGAACATTAAGATAATTTATTATCACATTCCATATAGAAATAGAGCACTAGTAAATTTGACATATTAAGCATACAAAGTCAACTTAAACATGAAACATGAGGCTTTTCTTCATGATCCCAGCTAAGCAAAACAAAATTAAATGAGAAGCCATTTACAAAATAACCTATTTTATTTGCTATTTTATTGTGTTTTGGTCTTTACCTTATCAAAAAAGTTAGTTTTATCATTTTTGGGTGTTTGAAGAATTTAAGCAGTGATCGAGCTTTGAAGACATCATTGATTAGCTGATAAAATATTTCCAACTGAGCTTATTTTATAATTAAAGCGACCATCAATATTAGTGAGAGTTTTTTGCATAATACTATTATATCTTTGCTATTATTTTGAGATCAATCTATTTTCTATTTTCTCTATTTTCTTAACTGTGAGGCTTGAGAAACTCCACATGGAATATATATTATATCCACACCATGCCATCAAATTTTAGTCACTTTATAAATTGGCAAGTTAATGCTTTAATAGAAAGAAATCAAATTCTCCATGATACAGGCAACCTAAAAAATACTTACAGTTATTATGAGATATGACTACTTGTCTACTTGCAGCTATTTTGAGATATGACTACTTGTTGTTCTCTCCAGATTCTTCATTCATGAAGACCATTTGACACTATTTATATAGTAATCGGGCTACACCATTATGATTATAATAAGACTTAAGAGTTGTGATTTTTAAAGGGTTGTGATGTTAAGTCTTTTTTAATATGATATCTCAACACTTGTTTCATTTATAAATAATACACCAAAAATCAAAATCAGAATACTACACTAACTACATATAGATAGTAAACCCTGAACACCAAAATATGCATGACATTACAAAATCAAACTAAGAAAATAGACTTCAGCATTTCATTGCACATTCCAACCAGAAACCGAACACTAGAAATCAGATATCCAAGAAATTTTAATAGCATATTAGCATTTTTGAGTCATCTAGAACCCAGGCACTTCAAACTCAAGAAGTTAGGCAAAAGATGGAGAAACTATAAAATAATAAATGATACCGAACCGTAGAAATTAGAAAAGCAGGTTTCGCAATCGGTGGTTCAGCTAATCGGCTCTACCCGTGGATTAGAGCGCCACAACTCATAAGAATATCAAGTGCTCATAGTAGTAGAGCCGTAGAGGAGGCCCAGGAAGGAAGGAGAATGGGATAGTGGTCAGAGAAATAGGGCAACAGCCAATAGTCAAAGACTCAAAGAGACAAATACGTCTAAGAGAAAGAGTCGAAGAGTACGAGTGAGCCGTAAACAGTAATGAGTAAACTGTGACCCATCTTGTAAGCTTAAATAGTTAGGGTTTAGGAATTAAGTTAAGAGAATAAGAGTTAAGATTTAATAATAAATCTCCTCAAATCTAAACCGTTCATTTCAACAATAGAGAATTTTAATGATTCTGATTTCATCCAAATAATTAAATTAATTTTAATTATTATAATGTGTTTAAATTTATTTAATTTAAATATTAATTAAAAATTAATTATTCAATTAAATAAATAATTTAATGATAAAAATATATATTATATAATTTTTATATATTTATTTATAAATATTTATTTGTTTTGAGCCAAATCGAGCCGAACATGAACGAACTAAAGATTGTTCGTGTTCGACTCGTTTATATATCGAGCCTAAAATAGTTATTCATGTTTGGCTCGCATACTTAATGAACGAGTCAAACACGAGCTACTTAACGAGCCAAACATGAGCTGCTCGTGAATAACGAGCTTTTTTGACAGCCCCACATACAAGGACCTTAGGAAATACAGTCCATTGATGAATCAAGGAAAGCTTCTTAGAAGTTCATCTTTTGGACTGTATTTCCTATCCAAAAGATCCAAGTGTTATCATCCGTATTCGATGATAAATAACAAACTTCAGCATTATCAGTGATGAATTATATAAAAGATTGTTCATATGACCATATCTCAAATGTCTTCCACCATTCAAAGCAGAGTATGCTCTTCGAGATGTTCATTCAGGTATTTATGGAGAACACTTGTGGGGTAGAGCACTTGCCCATAAAATCTTGAGACAAGGATTTTACTAGCCTATAATAAAAAAATGATGTATATATTTTGTAGAAAGGTGTAATAATTGTCAGATGCATTCAAATCTCAACCACATTCCACCGGCCAAACTTTCATCTTTCCAGAGGCCTTGGCCTTTTGCTCAATGGGGAATAAATATTATGGGGTTAATCCCTATTGCAACTGGATAGTGAAAATTCATCATTATGGCAATAGATTATTTCATTAAATGGGTTGAGGCATAACCATCAGCAAAAATCACAGAAGGAATGCTAAACAATTTGTTTGGAAGAATATTATTTATCATTTTAGAATTCCTACTAAAATCATAATAGATAATGATACTCAATTCACAAGAAAATAATTCACTTCCTTCTGCAAAGATTTACATATTCAATTGGTTCATACAGTTGTAGCACAGTCCAAAATAAATGGTCAAATTGAGTCACAAATTGAACAATTCTAAAAGGCTTGAACACACGTTTGGATAAGGCTATGGTGCAATGGGTGGACGAACTCCCATAATGTATTATGGGATTATCGTGCAACTACAAGAACACCAACGATGAGACACCCTATAATTTATGTTCTAATGCGAAGGCGATTATTTCGGTTGACATCGGTATCCCCAATCATAAGGTATAGATTTTTGATGCAATAAATAATGAGAAAAACTCTGATATCCCTTTGATTTCTTTCTGAAATAAGGGAAGTAACTTCAATAAAAAATATTGCCTATCATCAACAGATCACACGTCACTTCAATCGAAGAGTGAAGCCCAGGCCTATCAATGTTAGAGATTTAGTTCTACGAAGTTTGGTATATGTGGGAAAAAGAACCATAACGTAACAAACTTTCACCTCTTTGGAAAGGACCTTATGTGATGGTTGCTATGGTTAAACCAGAAACTTTCAAGCTCAAAGATTCAGAGGGAAAAAATCTTCCACGCACTTGGAATGCTGAGAACCTATGAAGATATTATCAAAGAATTTATGATGTAACATTTGAATTGAACTATATATTTTGATATTTCATTTTTTGTTTCAAAAATGATAAATCAAAATAATTATAATAAGAGAGAAAAATCAATCCCAAGTGGTTTTGATTGGACCTACTCTACACAGGTTAATATCATCGAGTGAAACTCTGACAAACAACCTCGGATAGGTCAAAATTTTGTACCTACTCCACATAGGTTAACGTCATCGAATGAAACTCTGACAAATAAACTCAGATTGGTCAAAACTTTATACCTACTTCACACAAGTTAATGTTATCAAATGAAACTTTAAGAAATAACCTCGGATGGATTAAAAATCATTACTAGATTTTTTCTTAAAACATACAGATAACGTCACTAAATAACTTTCTGACATACAACCTAAATCAGTAACAAATCATTTTAAACATCAACCATTTTATTTTAAAATAAAAATCCAAAGCACTATGACATATACCTAAATATGATCATATGTCATATACTAAAGAGATCTCAAATTGAAATACAAATATAATAAAAATATAATCAAATGACATCCACATCTTCACTATTATCACCAGAAAAGGAGAAAGAAGTGCTCTCTGCATCATCCCCTGGAGAAGAATCTTCACAAATCTAACTCGGTGAAAGGCCTTCAATTTGCACCCGTCTTATGATGAACTAGACGGGTCCCTTTCAGAAAATCACAAATAAAACCTTCTTCAAGAAATTGACATTCCAGATTCTTCACCTCAATATCGTAGATATGATCGTGAGCTTCCTGAACTTGATCTTGAATTATACTCTTGAAGGCTGTGGAATTTTTTATGCTCTCTATAATCTTCAAGTTGGTGTCAACTTCCATATTCTCCATTTCTAGATATGTGCTAATAATGCCTTATTCTCTGCCTCTAAGGTCTATATCTTAGCATTAGCAGCTTATAAGATCTTCGTAGTATGATTTATTTTAGCTCGTGCATCCACTAGCTCATCTCAAGTCCTATTGACCTCCTGATGCTGAAATGAAAGAGAAGTCACCATAGTTGACAGTTTAGTCCTACACCGACCAACTGATCCTCTGAGGCTATAACTTCTTTAACCTTAGACTCATATCATTGCTTATATTCACTAGAGACATTTGATCTTCACAAACTCAGTATTACATTCCTTTAAGATATCATCTAATTCGAGATCAATACTCGCCTTCTTCAATATATTAAAAAAAAGAAAGAAGAAGAAGAAGAGGAATAAGGAGATGAGAAGAAAATAAAGAGAGATAAAAGTTATAGAAAAAAAATGAAAAAATGATGAAAATTTCTTACCAACTCGTCAGCATGTTGGCGCCCACTGCATATGTGAGTTAACACTTCTTCCAGAATAGAAATTTTTTAAGGGATCATTTCACAGTTCTTATCAAAGGATCTATCTATGGGTTGTCTAACTTTTTTCCTCTTGGAAAGAATTGGTACAATCTCTTGCTAGTCTTTGGAGGCTACTATGGGAACGAGATCATATCTTTCTTACCCTTATCAAACTTCTTCAGCATAAGAGCGGGGGATCTCCCAATTTGAATTGAAAGACTAACTTTGAATAAGAATTCTTCCTTCACATATTGATTAATATAGCAGGTCTTATATTGAAGATCTTCGACTTTCGTAATCTTAAGAGCCTTCAATATATCCTCTTCAGACACTTGAAAGGAAGGATATCTCTTTCAATTTTTGCCATTTTTCAAGAAGCCCCCATTCATTTTTATAAAGAAAAATCTATTGACCTAATTTCTTGGGGGATCTTTTTTGTGCGAAAATCTAACCATTTACTTCTACAAGATATTCAACCATGCACATCACAAGTGAATTTACACATCTTCACCAAAATCTCTACAGTAAGCTTCGTAGCACACATTCTAAAGAAAATAATCAACCCAATAATGATTGTCATAGCTCAAGAAGAAAGTTGAGATAAACAAATCTCAAATGCTGATAACATGACGATCAGCTCAGGAGCAAAAGAAAATCAAAGACCCCCCAAGTAAACTCATCTCATAAATAGTAAGATACCCTAACGGAGGAGAATAAGCTTGTTGCGATATTTTAAGAGGAATAACCACCAAATTATTTGGAAAATGAAACTTCTTCCTAAAGATTATTAAAGTATAACTATTGATAGTTGGCATTAAATTGTCTGATCTCGCTATCCTCTGATGCTTCCGCAACCCATCATCTTGTGCAAGATTTGCTCAGGAATCTTTAGACATTTTGATATCTGTGGAAGGATGCTCACCCATGAAAATACTCTACATTTTTCAAGTTTGGAAGCACACTAGAGCTAAATTTGGGATGTACGCTGCCTAACTAGGTTAGTTGGAAACCCTTAGATCCAGGAGAATTGGAGCCTACGAGGGGGTTCAACATCATTATACAGGTTAATGGAGGCTACCAAAGAGAAGAAAGAAGCACCGAAAGCAATTGATGTGTCTAACCAGTCATGAAACTCCTAGATTGGGGAGAACTAGAGCTTGCGAGATGGTCGACACCATTATACAGGTTAGTGGAGGCTACCAAAGAGAAGAAAGCGGAAGCACACTATAGCCTGAATTCGAGATGCATGCCGGCTAATTAGGTGAGTTGGAAACCCAAAGATCGTGGAGAACTGGAGCCTGCGAGGGGGGTCAGCACCATTATATAGGTTTATGGCGGCTACCAAAGAGAAGAAAGTGGTTGTACACTGGAGCCTGAATTCGAGATGCACGCCTAACCAGGTCAGTTGGAAACCCCGAGATGGAGAAAACTAGAGCCTGCGAGGGGGGTCATCACCGTTATACAGATCGGTGGAGGCTATCAAATAGAAGAAAGTGGAACCATAATGGAGCCTAAATACGGGATGTCCACCGCCTAACCAGGTTAGTTGGAAACCTCGAGATTGGGGAGAAATGGAGCCTGCATGGAGGTCGGCACTATTATATAGGTTAGTGAAAGCTACCGAAGAAAAGAAAGTAAAGAAAGTAAGGTCTGAGTTTTTCATTACCCCTTGGGGGGTATTTAAAAAAATTAAGGAGGGGGTGGCTCCCCATCTTCTCATTATGGCTAGCAAAATGCCAACCATTTAATTAAAAAAATACTCTCTCTCTCTCTCTTCCACCTCTTCCTCTCTCCACACCTCTCCCTCTTCCCATCTCTCTCTCTCTCTCTTTCACGATTAAAAAATAATAATAAATTAGGGTGGCCTGAGGCCCCCTCTTCTAAGTATAATATATATATATATATATATATATATAAATCATAATAATGCTTAGCTAAAGTGATTTATTTTAAAAAAATTTAATAAATTTTTAGATGAAATGAGTTTTTTCATCCAAAAATAGGGGAAAAATGATATATCTATTTAAAATTTATAAGTCAAGCATGTATCTTAAGTTAAAGCATGTATGTAAATCGACTCAGTGGGATGAGTCCAATAATACTAGAATAGAGTCAAATCGAGCCCAAATGAGCTTAAATCAAGCCCAAAAGCTACATATGAAAATTTTGAAATACTAATTAAATAATCAAATGACTTTCAAATTTGACGCTTATAGTTGAATCAAGCGGCTTGACGAGATGAATCCAATGAGTCTAAGATCACTTAAATCAAAGATCGCTTGAAGGGTCAAATCTTCAAAAAACTATTTATGATCAAATGAATCAATATACATCGTCCGATGAAGTATTTTGGGATTTTGGCTACAATGACCAAAATACCCCTTTCAGAATTCTATAAATAGAACCTCTTTCTTAGAAGTTCGAAGTTTATCATCACCACCGTTGCCACCGATCACCACCTATTATCATCACCGACTGCCACCAACAACCGTTACAGTCCAACTACCACTACATAGCTATTGTAACCTGATTCTAGAATTCTCATGTAGTGTTTATTTTTGGTTGGTTATGTTAGGAGGTTTGTATATGGGGGGACACCACAGATCTGAGGATGTACTTATTGAGGTGATTGGGTACGATATTGACGCATAGCGTACTATCTCGAAAGATAGAAATCACCATCTTATAATGGACCTGATCACCTAAGGACCCCTGAGGCATGATGGGTCTTCGAATATACCAGAGATTTTTTCCCTATTTTACATGGATGAATAAAGTAGAGTTTATTTAAATCGTTCTAAAGTTTCCTATGGGGGCAAGCCCCCATAGTTAATTACATCCTAAGGAAAGTGAATCCCTTAAGAATACTCTCGATTAAAGTAGGTGATTATTGTCTCCAAAGAATTCAAAGATAGGACTATCATTAAATTGGTTAATCGAAGCTAAATGAGGATGAGTAGGGGATGCTCATGATACTAAGACAACCTAGTGAGCATTCCAAACTAGCCTATGGTTGGGTTTATATATTTAAAATTGAAGAGATTTTGTATGTTTGAGTTAACATTTTATTAGAAGGCTAGGACTTATACTTTAACAATATAAGATTGTTAGGATGCCTAAGAGGTGAGGATTTATGCTTGTAGCCAAAGGAAAATAACAACCTCAGATCCTAAATCTTGAGAGCTTTGGCGAGGGCCAAAGCATGCCTAAACTTAAGGCAAAAATGGGTATATTATTTATCTCCACAAGAGAGAGTAAGCATCCATCAGCTGGACTTATTACGCTTTGAAGCTTACTCCTCCTATGCTTTAAATCCATGTAGGCAAGTCTTATGCTTTATAATGTGGTTAGGTTGTTATTATTTAGAAAAAGAAACTAAGTCCTTAAACTCACTCCCTAAGAGACTAGGGCATGAGTGGCATGAATGATGACTTAATCTAATGCAAATTTTTATCAAATTTTATTTGATTTTGGACTCTTTATTTTAACATAGGCTATAGGATTTTATATGCTTAATTGCATGAGAAAATTGATTATGGGCCAAATTAAAAGAGAAAGAGGTGTTCTTCTATCATAGAATCTCAAAGGTTAAGCCATTACAATTTGGCAAAGATGGAAGCCCTCTCTTAGCAAGAGTGAAACAAGATGATATGCATGATATTAAACATACAACATCCAACTAAGGGATTGCTAAATCATTTATTATCTTGATTTAATACGTAGGATTTATGTGAGGTTATGAGTTATTTAGAAAATTTAATTATGAGTGTGTTGACCTCACTTTTGGAGTGAGCTTTCAACTTCTTCATCCTAGGCATAAGGACTTCTCTAAACACTAAGAGTTCCTTAGTCTTAAGACACTTCTAGTGATTAGGTGAACACTTAACCTAACCCTAGAGACTTAGAAGAGTTAGCTATAAGAATAGGTTATGCCTTAGGGGTATTAGGAAAACTTGCCTACCCCATAGCTTGAACCAAATCCTTATGTCCTTCTTTCAAGTCAAACTTCAAAGTCAAATCAACCTCAAATTCAAATCAACTTCAAATTCAAATCAACATCTAATTCAAATCAACTTCAAATCCAAAACCTTGCTAATCCCTTTGATTCCATCTTATGGACTTAGCTCAAATCAAACCTTAAATTAATTCCAACTCAATGGTTTTTCTCAAATCATGAATCAATTATAAATGATTGAAATCCATGATTGAATTCAAATTCGAAAAATCTTTCCTAAGCCATTTTGATTTCATCTTATGGACTTAGCTCAAACCAAATCCAAATCACTCCAAATTCAAAAAATTTTCTCATAACCCATTGATATTCTCATTTATATTCACAAATATAAATAAAATATAAATTTAAATGACCAAAACTAAATTCAAAACTCAAATCCAAACTCAACTTAAATCCAACTTATACTCTTTCAAGTCAAATCCTTAAACTTACCCTAACCAAATCCAAATCACTCCAAATTCAAAAGATTTTCTCATAACCCATTTATATTCTCATTTATATTCTTAAATATAAATGAAATATAAATTCAAATAACCAAAACCAAATTCAAAACTCAAATCAAAATATAACCTAAATCCAACCTATACCCTTTGAAGTCAAATTCTTGAACTTAACCAAATCATTCTCAAATCAATCCAAACTTTGATTTTCTCTTCAAACAATCATTACTTCAATCATCAAACCAAAATCAAACCAACCCAAATCAAGCCCATGTTCATCCTTTGAACTTGGAATTGTCAAATGAATTAAAACCCATTTAACTCTAAATCACTTGCAATTAGATTTATATTTCAATCATAAGTCTATATGTGAGTTCAACCAAACTTGAATAAAGCCTTGATCAAGACAATTGACCCACTTAGGTTCACTTGACCTAAAGCGACCTAAAGCACCTTTTCAAGCCAAGTTCTAATCCAACCCAAATTAGACTGAACTAAGCCCATCTAAGCCTCACATTATGAGCAACAATCATCCTAGGATGATCAAACACTCAAATTGGGTCAAACCAAGTCAAACTTAGTCTTTGACCAAGTCAACACTTAGCCAAAATGAAATCCAAACTAGCCAAAATCCATTATAAGCCAAATTGATTGAAACCATTGATCTAAACCAATCCATAATTAATGATTGAACTTGACCAAGCTATCAATTGAGTCAAACCAAGCCTAATTGGCCACTTGACCTAAGTTGACCCAAGTTGACTTAAAAAGTCAAAATGAGTCAAATCTTGATCTAAGCCAAATTGATTGCAACCAATGGGTCAAATTCATTCTAAATCACTTGTTGAACTTGACCAAAGCTTCAATTGGCCAACCGGACCCAACCTAGCCCAATTGATCATGAGCCCAGCTTGACCTAAAAGGTCAAATCAACTTAAAATCAAACCAAACTAAATTGATTGAAACCAAAGCTTGAAATACATTTTAAATTATCAACCAATCCTAAACCAACCCATGAACTAACCTAATTGGGTCAAATGGGTCAAATTGGTTAACTTGACCCATTTGACCTAAATGAACCTAAATGAACCAAAACTAAATATAAATCAAATTGAACCAAACCATTGATACCCATAGGCTCTAAATGATCATTTGAACTTAACATAACCCATGGTTTAACCTAATTTGACCAATTGGTCAATCGAACCCAAATTGACCCAACTTGACCTAAATGGGCCAAATTGAACCAATTCAAACCAAATGAACTCCAAATCACTTGAAATTTGGCCCAACCCATTTTTGAATCATTTCAAATATGCCCAAATAAAAATTGAGGCCAAACGACCACTTTACCCCTTAGGTCAAAGGGTATCCTATGGCCAAATCCACTTGGAATTTGGCCAATTCCTTCTGATGACCACTTGACATCTTCCTAGTGGTCCATTTGGACACTAAGGGAAGTGGTGAACATGACCCAATCACCTTGGATCAGCCATGACCCAACCCAAGGCCAAACTAACCCCTCCAATGCAAATTGGACACTTGGATCACCTCCATACACTCACTTAGCAGATGTGCACTCCCTCTCCTTCACTCCTCTGTCTAAAATGAATCACATGGAGTGCCTAACAGCCTAAACAAACCAATCAATCAGAGCAATTGATCAAAAATGGCAAAGCTAGCCTCGGTCTTCCGATCTAAGGAGGGGAGATATACTCCCACTCATTCCAACTCAAACTAGAGAGATTGCATTCGATTGAGCTCTATGAATTAAAAGCAAGCTTCTCCAAGTTTCTCAAGGTAATTTCCAAGCTCCTAAATTTCTCCTTCTTGATTTTATTCAAAGCCGAAATAGGGGAGCTGAAGGGAATTTCCAACTCACTCAATTCTCCATCAAATTAAAATTACTCTTGCAAGCACCATCAAGGGACCTAGTCGAGCTCACTCAAGGTGTTTCCCAAGTCACCAAGCCACGAGAAGGGGGACTTTGATCAAAGCTGATTGCCATTGAAGGGGCGCTTGATCAACCAAGACATCCACTTCAAATCAAGTCTTGATACTTTCAACAGGGCTTTGTCTCCACTAGACGAAGCTGCCTCCTCCGTTGGAAGTGCCGATGATAGCCTCTAGCGAGGTATTGCTCAAAACCGTTCCTAAGTTAAAAAATTATTGGTCCTTTGTGAAGGGAATTGTAATCCCATTAGATCTTAGCCGTTGGATCTATTGCTTGTGCTCCTGTGAAGGTGTGGGTTGAGTTTGAACTCCATCCGAGCTTGGGTGAGCTCAGATCAAGCGATGATCGATGAATGACATCCATCTCTCGCCGCCGAGAGGAGACAAATCACACACCGTCTGTTCTACATGATTGAAATGACGGTTGTGATTTTATCATGCTTAGATCTCTATTTAAACCCTTTAAAATCACGAGATTAATCCTGACTATTCGATCCATGATGGGACAGCCCATGGGGAAAGCGCGTCCCACCGCCAGCTAATGCGGCGCACGATGTGACAAATTACCCATTAAGTCACATGGAAAGCATGTCACGTCAGTAGTCCACATGTGCCGATGGGATTAGTTAATTAATTAGGCTATTTTAATTATCCATTAATCACAAAAACTCCATAAAATCATAATTAAATGTAGAAAACTCCAAAAAAATATAAATGATGGCTCATTTTAAAGGTATTTTAGAGAGGAATCCAATAAAATTATTTCTAATTAATTTTAAATAGTGAATTTTTCTTAATTAGGGTTTAATTAAAAATTTAGTCGCCTTAATTACTCCCTAATTACTTAATTAATTAATTCAAAATTTCTTAGACACATTTAGAAGGTGGACTTCTGTCTCCCCTAAGTTTCTTTGAATTTATCAATGAGTTAATTAGGAAAATTAATTAATGAACCCCTAATCACCCCTTAATATAATTAAGAGTAATTAAGCATATGAACAGTGATTTAATTCCTTAATTGAGATAATTTAACATTGTTTAAGTAAGGAGGAGGTTTATGGAATGGGTTTGGGATATTTTCCCTAAGTTATTCCCTAAACCTCCTTTCTTCCTTAATCCAAATATAATTAAGGATTAATCCACTAATGATTTACTTAATTAGTCTAATCAAACTTTTAAAACCAATCTAAATTAATCAATCTCTTCTTGGGTTGATCCTTAGGTGTTCAAAACCTAAGGTAAATTTGAGAAAATCATATCCAACTCACATGTGTGGGAAGGTTATGAAAGTACTTAATTAAATTTAGCTTAATTAATCGATAATTATGAGCCAATTGTATTAGGCCCCTTTATTTCTTAGGCGCATTGCTGATTTAAATTCCATGTGGTTGCATATCATATGTTGGCTCATATATATTTGATTAATTATGTTAAAGTGGTATAGGTAAGGGATAATTAATGAATTTAATTCACACCTTAACCTAAATAAAACATAAAATCAACCTAATTGTTCTAAAATTAAACTAAACTAATTCAGACATGGGGGAAATGGGTTAGGACCAACAAACTCTTTTCATATTTTCTAAGTCAAATCAAATTCAAAAATAAAAATCTCTTTAAAGAACTTTGATTCACTTTAAATGATCTTATTTTTATAGGATCGTCTTTAGGAATTAATTAGGGTGAATGATGTCATATGCTTACATCACTTTATTTCTTTCCAAGCATACTAAATATTATTTGCCATATGAAATCATGCATTCATCTCCTTTGAAAAATCAATTAAATAAAATGTTTCTTTTATGTCAAATTGCATGTTTTGGCTAAAGTAAGAATATGAGTGGCTATTATCACTATTAAACCAAAAAGTATTTTTTAAAACCTATAGATCAAAGATTATCAATGAAGTGATACTACTTATAAGTACTTATAAGCTTGCATGTGATTATAGCATAAGATGTATTTTATGTCATTTTCTTCTCTTCTCTTAACATGGATTTGAATAGGATTTGCAAAGTATATAGTTCATTTGAAAAGAACATAACACTTGCCTAAATCTATTCTTATGCACTCCTATGTTATGACTTAAGAAGAATCCTCATATTACACATGTAAATTATGCAACTAAATCAAACACAAAATCTTTTGCATGATTCTTCATCCATTTATCTCATTTTGTACATTTACATGTATTTAAAAAAAAGTGGTATATTAGTTTGGACATCCCGATTGCGAGGCTTTAAGTAGCCCCAAGTAGATCTTGTACTTTACACCCTTGGTGTAGAAAATAATAGTGTCGTACTCACTTATATCTTTTATACATGTGAATGTGCATTATGTTAATGGATAAAGAATCCCTCTTTTCTACATAATAAAAATATGCATTCAAGGAGTATCCAAATTTTGTTAAGCAACATCTCTTTGCATTCATCATCAAGGTGTGCTAAAGTTTGCATTACATGTATATGTATGCTTAAGATTATTCATATGCATGATATACATGGTGGAAAGAAATAAATGATTGTGTGTTATGTGATAGTAATTTACCTTAACTAATCCTAAGATGCCTTTCTTATTGAATATGTTTATTTATAGCAAATCTAAACTTAGGGTTAATTAAAACACATAATAAAATATTCATTAAAGAAAAAAAATATTAATGAATCTACTTTAGAAATTACTTAGGTAGGGATGAAAGAGAAGTTTTCTTCTCTTTTCTTCTCTTTACAACATTTAGTAACTAAGTGTAGGTTCATTCAAACCAAATCAAATCATCAAATAAAATTGACAAATTAACTAAATCACTTAAAATTAAATCACCCTCTAAGTTGAATCCTTCACACTTTGAAAATTCCAACCTTAAAGCCTAGCTAAGACATGCCACACAAGCCTTAAATGGCACACACATTAGGCTAAGTCACCATTTCTAGCTCTATGTTAGGGCGGTGCATGGTTTGATGCCTGATTTTATTTTGTGATATAATGTTTTTTTAGACTAGATGTTAGGGTGCATGTGCGTAGACTGAATGATAAGATAATATTAGTCAAATCATATCTTCTACAGGTGATTGTGCTTAAGTGGCGCTGTAATAAAAATATAAATGCTTTTGCTGTGCAGTTGCTTATACCCCTAAGCATGATCCAAATTAGGATAGGTGGACTTGGTTACCCATGTGTAGGGTACTAAGTCCAAATTATTCCTATAATTACTTGGGTTGTGTGGTATGTTTAGCTAATCTCTATTTTATAGGTTTAGTTAGATTTATCTTTTCCATTTTAATGTAAATTTTGCAATTAAGATTTGGAATGAATGCTATGGGAGATTAAGGTGAATATTGGTTATAAGACCATGTCTTATATACCATGTGAAGCCTTGGAGCAAGCTACATCCCAAAACCAAAGAAAGAAAGAAATAAAGAAAGAAAGAAAGAAAAAAAAATGAAGAAAAGATGAAATGAAGAATGAAGAATGAAGACCACCATAACATGATTTCTTTCTAAATTGTAATTATTTATTTATAATCCGTGTTGTATAAGGGTACAGCTCGACTAACCATTTTTCTTTTTGGGTTTGTGCGGTGGAGTCCGATCACATTAGCCTCTTATTCTTTTATGCTAGGCTTATAAAATTATTTGATGTTTGTTTAGCTTGTGCATTAGAAATGATATTATTTTTCTAGTTTTTTAATTGCTTAATGGTTGTTGAATGGCCTGGATGTGATTAGGCTCTTTGGAAAAAATAAAATTTTTATCAAATTAATCAACTCAAAATTAAATTAAACAACTCATAACCTCACTTAAAAGGCCTTGGACATAAATCAAGATAATAAAAGATTTAACAACCCCTTAGTTGGATGTTGTATGTCTCATATCATGCATAAAAATTATATTGCTTCACTCTTGCTAATGGAGGGCTTCCACCTTGCCAGAGAAAATGGCTTGATCTTTGAGAGCCATGGTGGAAACACACCTCATTCTTTCTGATTTTTGCTCATAATCAATCTTCTCATGCATTAGGCGTATAAAATCTCATAGCGTGTGTCAAATCAAAATGTCCAAAAATAAAAATAAAACTTAACAAAATTTGCATTAGATTAAGTCATTTATTCATGCCCTTCATGATCTAGTCTCTTCGGAGTGTGTTTAAAGACTTTGTCTTCTTTCTAAATAAACAACAGCCTAGCTATCTTACAAAGCACAAGGCTTTCTTACATATATTTAAAATCATAGGAGGAGTTAGTTGGCAGCCACTCCCAAGCGGTTGCAAGTCCAACAGTCGGGTGGTTTATTCTGTCTTGTGGAGATAAACCATATACTCATTTTTTGCCTTAAATTTGGGTCGTGTTTTGGCCCTCGCCAAAGCTCCCTAGATTTAGGATCCGAGATTGTTGTTTCCCTTTGTAGGCTACAAGCATAAATCCTCACCTCTTAGGCATTTCCATGATCATGTATTATGGAATTATAAGCCCTAGATTTCTAATAAAAATTCAACTTAAATATATAATTCTTCTCAAATTTTAAAATTATAAAGTCCAACCATAGGATAGTTTGGGATACTTACTATGCTTCCTAGTATCATGAGCATCCCCTACTCATCTCCTTTTGGTTTCGATAATAACTCTCTCCTTTTGATCAATCCCACTTGATTTTCCAAAAATAACTAATTTGCTGATAGTCCTATCTTTGAAATCTTTGGAGACAATGATCATTTACCTTAATCGAGAATATTCTTAAGGAATCTCAATCCTTAAGATGTAATTAACTATGGGGGCTTGCCTCTATAGGGAACCTAACCCAATTTAAAATAATTTACTTTTCCATGTAAAGGGGAAAGATCTCTAGTACATTCAAAGACCCATTGTCCTGGGAGTCCTTATTAGGTGATTAGGTATTATATAGGATGGTGACTTCTATCTCTCGAGATAGTACATCATTCCTCAATGTCATACTTGATCACCCTAGTAAGTACATCTATGGATCTACATGGTGTCCCAACATATATCAAATTTTATTTTTTTTCAAATTCCCCGAGTTTGAGAAATAAAAATATACCACATAGTGATTAGTTGGGATAGAAAATTTAATTTTTATCCTAAGAGTCTAACCGCATCCAGGCCATACAACAACCACCAATCATAAATAAACTATGAAAAGACATGTTGTTTCTAATGCACAAGCTAAACAAAATATCAAATAATTTTTTAAAGTTAGCGCAAAAGAATAAGAGGCCTGTGCATTCGGGTACCGCCATACAACCCAAAAAGATAAATGTGGGCATCCGAGCTCTACCCTTATATATCTCGGTATATAAAAGTAGTATGGGGTCTTCATTCTTCATTCTTCATTCTACCTTCTTTATTTGATTTGCTTCATTAGATTTGGTAGGGTCCTAGGCATCACATAGTACATAAGACTTGGTCTTTTAATCAATGCTCATCCTAATCCCCCATAACACTTATCCTAATCATAATGCAAAATTACATTAAAAGAGGGAAAGTAAATATACCTACACTTGCAAAATAAATGTTAGCTAAACACACCATACAAGGCAAGTAATTATATGAATAATTTAGACTTAGCACCCCACACTTGGGTAACCAAGCCCACCCGTCGTAACTTGGATTATGCTTAGGGGATAATTAACCTGCATAGTAAAAGCATTTATATTTTATCACAATCCCCTTAAGCACAACTCTCTATAGAAAGCATTATTAGGTTAATATCGGCCTAACATCAAGACTACACACATGCAACCTAACATCCAGTCTATAACAATAGATCACAAAATAAGCATACATCAAATCATACACCGCCTTAACATAAAACTAGAAGTGGTGACATAATATAATGTGTATGTGTTAAAGCTTGTGTGGTATGTCCTAGTGTGATGAAAATTTTTAATTATATTCCTGCCTTCATCTATCCCCTCTTTTGGGAAATTGAAGGATAAATGAAAGCAAAAATATATAAAAGACCTTATTGGGACACCATGCAGATCCGTAGATGTTCTTATTAAGGTGATCAGGTACGACATTATGGAGAGGTGTACTATCTCGAGAGATAGAAGTCACCACCTTATAATGGACCTAATAACCTTAATAAGGACTCCTAAGTACTATAGATTCTTCCCCTACTTTACATGAAAAAGTAAAGCATGATTTACTTTAAATCGTTTGTTAAGTTTCTTACATTGGAAAGCCCCATAGTTAATTACATCCTAAGGAATATGATTACTTAGGAATACTCTTGATTAAGGTAAATAAATATTATCTCCAAAGAATTTTGATTGGTTTATTTTTAGAAAGTCAAACATGATCAATCAAGAGGAGGGTGTTCTTATCAAAGCCAAATGAAGATAAGTAAGGGATGCTTAGGATGCTAGGAAGCCTAGTAAGCACCCCAAACTACCATATGGTTGGGATTTACAATTTCAAAATTAAGTTTATTTATTTGAGTTGGATTTTTATTAGAAATGCAGGGCTTATAATTCCATAACACAAGGTTATGAAAATGTCTAAGAGGTGAGGATTTATGCTTGTATCTTGCAAAGGAAAGAAGCAACCTCATAATCTAAATCTAGGGAGCTTTGGCGAGGGCCAAAAGCATGACCTAAATATAAGGCAAAAATGGGTATTTGATTTACCTCTATAAGAGAGGATAAATCACCCGACTGTTGAACTTATAATTGACTGGGGGTGGCTGCCAACTAACTCCTCCTATGATTTTAAAACATGTAGGTAAGTCAAATGCTTTTGCAAGATAGCTAAGCTGTTGTTTATTTAGAAAGAGACTAAGTTCTTAAACACACTCTCTAAGAGACTAGATCATGTAGGGAATGATTTAATGACTTAAATCTAATGCAAATTTTGTTATATTTTATTTTTATTTTAGACAATCAATTTGACACGGGCTTTAGGATTCATATGCCTAATGCATGATAAATTAGATTATGGGCCAAAATCAGTAAGATAAGGAGGTGTGTTTTCACCATGGCTCTCACAGGTCAAGCTAAGTTCTCTGGCAAAGGTGGAAGCCCTCTAATCAAGAGTGAAATAATATATTTTTTATGCATGATGTGAGGAAATAAAGTTCAACATCTAGCTAAGGGATTGCTAATTCTTTTATCTCGATTTATAGCCTTTTAGATGAGGTTATGAGTTGTTTATCTTTAGTTTGAATTATTTATGTTGGATAGAAAATTTATTTTCCTAAGAGCCTAATCGCCATCCAGGCCATACATCAAAGCAAGGAAGAAACTAGAAAAAGATGACATCTTAATGCATAAGCTAAATAAACATCAATCAATTTATAAAGCTAGCGTAAAAGAATAAGAGTCCATTTATGGGCTCCATGATAAACCCAAAAAAAAATTGAAATATACCCTTACACAACCCAAATTATAAATGAATTAAATACAATCAAGAAGGAATTCATTGTTATGGGGGTCTTCATTCTTCATTTCTTCATTCTCCTTTCTTCTTTCTTCTTTCCTCTTTCTTCCTTTTTCTTTTGGTTGGTTAGAATGTGGTTCCTTGAAAGGCTTTACATGGTACATAAGACATAGTCTTATAACCAATCTTCATCCTAATCCCCCATAATAATCATTCCAAAATCCTAATTGCAAAATTACATGAAAATGGAAAAAAAGAAAATCTAACTAAATCCTGTAAAATAGAGATTAGCTAAACAAACCATATAATTTCAAGCATGTATATATATAAATTGGACTTAGCACCCCACACATGGGTAACCAAGTCCACCTAGCCTATTTTGGATTATGCTTAGGGTATAACACTGACAAAGAAAGCAGTTTATATTTTTATTACAACACCCCTTAAGCATAATCCCATACAGAAGACAACGATTAGACTAGGATCACCCTACCATTCAGTCTACGCACATACACCTTAACATCTAGACTAAAAACATTATATCATAAAATAAAAGCAAAACATCAAACCATGCACCGCCCTGACCTAAAGCTCAAAGTGGTGACTTAGCTTAATGTGTGTGCTTTTAAGGTTTGTGTGGTATGCTTAGCTAGGCTTTAAAGTTGAGTTTTTTTAAGTGTGAAAGTGTTCAACTTAGAGGGTGGTTTCATTTAAGTGTTTTAAATTTTTTTGGTTGATTTTTATTTTGTGATTTGATTAGGTTTGAATGAACCAACAATTAATTACTAAGTGTTGTAAAGTGAGGAAAAGAGAAGAGACCTTTTCTTTCCTCCATACCTTAAGTAATTTCTAAGGTAGATTCATATTTAATTTTTATTTAGTGAATGTTTTTTATGTGTTTTAATTAATCTTAAGTTTAGATTTTCTCTAAACAAACCTATTAAAAAAGAAAGGCATTTTAAGATTAAATAAAGTGAAATACTATCACAAAACACACAACACTTCATTACTTTCCCAACATGTGTAGCATGTACATGAATGTATCTAAGCATATCTATACATGCAAATAGAAATGTTTAGCATACCTTAATGATGAATGCTAAGCAGTGTTACTTAAAAAAATTTGGTTGGTTTATGATGCATGATTTTTATTAAGTAGAAAAGAGTGATTCTTTTATCCATTTTTCATATGCACACTTGCAAGTATAAAATACATAAGTGAGTACGACGTCATTGTTAGCACCAAAGGTAAGGTACAATACCTGCTTAGGGCTACTTAAAGCCTCCGAACCCCGGGGTTGTCTAAATTAATATACCACTTTTCTTAAATACATGTGCATGTACAAAAGGAAACACATGGAAAAAGAATGATGCAAAAGTTTATGTTTATTTAGTTTTGGTTTGATTGTTTAGTTTATATGTGTGATGTGGAATCCCTTCTTAAGTCATGACATAGGAGTGTATAGGAATGGATTTAAGCAAGTGTTATGTCCTTTTCAAATGGACTATACACTTTGCAAATCCTATACAATTCTATGTTAAGAAAGAGATGGAGAATCACATAACATATTTTATATTCACATGCAAGCTTATAAATAATCACAAGTAGCATACCTTTCAATTTTGATGTTTAATTCATAGGTTTTAAAATTATTTTGGATTTAATAGTGATAATAGCCATTCATATTCTTAGTTTAGCCAAAACATGCAATTTGACATAAAGAAAATATATCATTTTTAATTTGATTTTCAAAAGGCATGAATGCATGATTTTCATATGACATACACATTTAGCATGCTAGGAAAGAAATAAAGTGATGAAAACATATAAATTCATTCACCCTAATTAATTCCTAAAGATAATCTTATGAATGATTATTTAAAGCAAAAAAATTATATTTCTAAAGAGATTTTAATTTTATTTTGAGTTTGATTTGGATTTAGGAAATGTGAAAAGGTTTGCTGGTCCTAACCCATTCTTACATGTGTGTACTATTTTAGTTTAATTTTTAGGGTGACTAGATTGATTTTATACTTTAGTTAGGTTAAGGTGTAGATTAAGTTCGTTAATTACCCCTTACCTACACCACTTTAACATATTTAATCAAATAATTATGAGCCAATGTATGACATAAAACTACACAATGAATTTAAATTAGCAATGCACCTAGTAAAGAAAGGGCCTAATGCAATTGCCTTACAATTAGTGATCAATTAAGCTAAAGAGTTTAATTTAAGTACTTTCATAACCCTTCCCATACATGTAGGTTGGATTTTGATTTAAGTTACTTAGGTTATTGAACACGTAAGCACCTACCCAAGAAGGAAACAATTAAGTTAATGATTTGATTTTAAAATGTTGATTAATTAAGCCATTTAATTAAGTGATTGATCTCATTTAATTAATTTGCACCTTAATTAGATTTTTAGTCAAATCAAATAGACTTAGGGGAAAAGATTTGGGAGAGAATTCCTAATCTCATTCCCTAAGTCCATTCACTATTTTAAGGTGATTAGAAAACTTAATTAATGGATTTATCACTATTTAAAAGGTTAATTAATCATTTAATTGATTAAGAGGGTAATTGGGAATGAACTAAGTAATTACCCTAATTAAACCATCAATAAATCTCAAGAAAATTAGAGGAGGCTGAAGTCATCCCACTAAATGCACATGAGAAGTTTGGAATTAATCAATGGGTTAATTAGAGAGTAATTAACATAATTAAATTTTTAATAAAACTTAAATTCAAAAAAATATCACTATTCAAAATCAATTGAAATTAATTTTAGATTATTCCCCTTTGAATTATCTTCACAATAATTTTATTTTGTATTTTTCTAATTTTTCTATATTTAGTTATAAATATTTGAAGATTTAGTGATTATCCATTAATTAAATCCTTAATTATATGACTAATCCTGTTGGCGCCACATGGACGACGACATGTGTTTTCCACGTGGCACGGTGAGATTCATCACTTAAGTTATCACATCGCAATGCCGCATTAGTGGCGGTGCTATGCGCTTTCTCCTCACCTGTCCGATCAAAGATCGCACGGTTGAGATTGAGCCCGTGATTCTTAAGGGTGAATTAGGGGATCCTATGTGGCTTGATCATGTCCGTCCATCCAAAATGCATGAATGGATTACCTATGATCCATCACTGAGCTTGCCTGCAGGAGAGGGAATCATCCACTCCTTAGGGCAAGATCTGAACTTGATTGAGCTTGGATCAAGCTCAAACTCAACCCACACCATGAAGAGGTAAGGGGATGAAGATCTAATGGTCAAATTCTCATGAGGTGAAACTTTCTTTCAAAAAGGACCAAGAAAAATCTACCCTAAGCTCGATTTTGAATAGTACCTCAGAGGCTATCCGTGCTCCCATGAGGTAGCTTCTAGCAGAGAAGCCTTGTTGAAGGTTTGAGGTGTTGAGGTTGAGTGGATCTTCTATGGACCAAGCTCACCTTCAAATTGATTCGGCCTTGGTATATACACCACCTCCCTTGCCTTCAAAACTTGGGAGAAGCTTTGGATCAACTCGATTGACTCCTCTGAAGATGCTTGCAAGAGAATTTGAGCTGATTTTGTGTATTGAGTAAGTTGGAAATGTGGTGGAGCTCCCCTATTTTTGGCTTGAAGAAACTGAGAAATGGAGAATTAGAGATGGCTCTAGGAAGCTTGGGGAGACTTGCAATTGCTTGCTCTGAGTTTCCTAGCTTCAATCGAGTGTGAGTGTGTTTGAATGAAGTGATATTAGGGGGAGTATATCTCCCCCTAGGTGAATCGGATGACCTAGCTTCCCTTTTCCATTTTGATCTAATTCACCCTATGCAATATGTTTGTTAGGTCATTTAGGTTGCATATGGTTCGATTTTGGCCAGAGGGGGTAGTGGAGAAGTTGCCATGTGCAAAATAAGGTGTGAGAGTGATTCCCATGTGATTGTTTTCAAGTGAGTGGTCAGTTTTGACCTTGGGTTAAGTTTGGATGACTCAAACCCATTGGGTCAAGTGCACCATGCTTACTAGTGTCTACTTGGTCCACTAAGAGAGTGGCAAGTGGCCACTAGAAGGATATGACTAAATTCCAAGTGGAATTGGCAATAGGTTATCCCTTGACGTAAAGGTAAAATAGTCATTTGGCTTGGATTTTAGTTTGAATATGTTTAGTATGATTGAAAAATGGGTTGGGCCAAGTTTCAATGAATTTGGAGTTAGTTTGATATGATTTGGCTCATGTTGACCCATTTATGTCAAAATGGGTCAACTTATGTCAAGTTGACCAATTGGTCAAATTATTTGAAAGAAAGGGTTGGGTCAAGTTCATATGACCATATGAATTGATTTGGTATCTTTATTTCCAATCAATTTGGTTTATATTTGGATTTGGTTCATTTGATTTCATTTAGGTCAAATGGGTCAAGTTGACCAATTTGACCCTTTTGACCTATTTGGGTTAGGTCATGGGTTGGTTTAGGTTTTGAAATGGATTGATATCTTCTTTCCAATCAATTTGGTTTATATTTGGATTTGGCATAATTTGACCTTTTAGGTCAAGTTGGGTTCATGGTCAATTGGGCTATGTTGGGTCTAGTTGGCCAATTGAGGCTTTGGTCAAGTTCAACAAGTGATTTGGAATGAACTTGACCCATTGGTTTCAATCAATTTGGCTTAGATCAAGTTTTGACACATTTTGACTTTTTAGGTCAACTTGGGTCAACTTGGGTCAATTAGATAATTAAGCTAGGTTAGGCTCAAGTGATGACTTGGTCAAGTTCAAACATTGATCATGAATGAGTTTTGATCAATGGTTTCAATCAATTTGGCCTATGGTGGATTTTGGCTAGTTTTGATTTCATTTTGGCTAAGTGTTGACCTGGTCAATCCTTAAGTTTGACTTGGTTTAACCCAATTTGAATGATTGATCATCTCATGATGATTGTTGCTCACAATGTGAGGCTTAGTTCAGCTTAGTTCAATCCAATTTGGGTAGGATTAGAAGTTAGCTCAAAAGGGGTACTTTAGGTCACTTTGGGTCAAGTGAGCCTAAGTGGGTCAATTGACTTGATCAAGGATTGAATCAAGTTTGATTGAACTCACATATGACCTTATGATTGAAATATAAATCCATTTGCAAGTGGTTTGAAGTCAAACGAGTTTTGATTCATTTGACAATTTCAAGTTCAAAGGGTGAACATGAGTTTGACTTGGGTTTGATTTTTAATTTAGTTTTGGTTTGATGATTGGAGTTTGTATTTATATTTGGATTTATGATTGAAGGATTGATTGAATCATGAAGAAAAAATAAGGGTTTGGTTTGATTTGAATTTGATTTGGCTAAGTTCAAGAATTTGACTTGAAAGGCTTAGGTTAAATTTTGATTGAATTTGCATTTGAGTTTTGAATTGATTTTTGGATTCATGATTGAATTTTGTATTTATATTTATATTCACGATTGAAGAAAAATAAAGGGTTTGGCTTGATTTGAATTTGATTTGGCTAAGTTCAAGATTTTAACTTGAAAGGCTTCGTTGAATTTTGATTGAATTTGGATTTGATTTTTGAATTGATTTTTGGATATTTGAATTTATATTTCATTTATATTTGTAAATATAAATGAGAATATAAATAGGTTCTGAAAAAATTTCCTGAATTTGAATTGAATTGGATTTGATTTAGGTTAAGTCCATAAGATGAAATCAAGATGGCTTAGGAAAGATTTTTTAGGAATTTGGAATTCAATCATAAGCTTCAATCATTTGGAATTGGTTCATGATGTGAGAAAAATCAATCAAGTTAGAATTGATTTAAGATTTGAGAAAATCACTCAAGTTGGGAATTGATTTGAGCTTGACTTGAAAGAAGGAAGTGAGGATTTGGTTCAAGCTATGGGGTAGGCAAATTTTCCTAACGCCCCTAAGGCATGACCTATTCCTATGGCTAACTCTTCTAAGTCTCTAGGGCTAGGTTGAATGTCCACCTAATCACTAGATGTGTCTTAAGACTAAGAAACTCTTAAAGTATAAGAGAAGTCCTATGTCTAAAATGGAGGGGCTGAGAGCTCATTCTAAAAATAAGGTGAACAAAGGGCGCCCAATAGGTGTGGTGTGACTGACAAGGTACGCCGCACGTATTACTGTTGACCGAAATGATCAAAAACACCAGACGATCGCAAGCACTAACAAAAATGATCTACTCCTAACCCAAAGTGTAGAAGAAATTCAGAGCTTAGTGCAATGTGGCTCTACTTATGTCAAAGACATGAATGAGAGAAGGAGGGATCCACTAGGGATAGAGTATGTGAACCTTCCACTAGGGAAATATGTTCAAGTCATCCACAAGGGGATGAGAGGTTTGAAATTCGTTGAGGGATTAGAATTCAAGATCTGCTAAGGGAACTAGAAAGATTTACATCTCACTGATGAGAAACATATCAAAAGATTTGGATTGATTTGATTGTTTGACTCCACTGGGGGAGGAGGGTTAGATTTGTTTTAGATTTTAGATTTTAGATTTTAGATGGATGATGGATCGAAGTAGAGCCATGGTGGCCTGACCTAACTGATTTATCAATCCAAAGAAAGGGTAGTCTACCAAACACGTAGTGGAACTAGCCAACCAAAGGGGTGCCTTTCGGTTTGCAATGGTCAAGTTCAAAAGAAAGCACGGGGACTCACATCTTCCAAAACATGGAACCACTAGGGTGATAGGTTGCTTTGGGCAACAAATCAAACTCGACCTAGGACTGACTATTGAGTGAATGCTGCCAGGGGGCTTAGATCAGGTCAAGGATAGTCAAGATTAATTTCATTTTAAATTTATTTTTGTTATTTTGATGAATGGTTTGCTGACAGTAGGGGCCATGAGGCCTAGCTAACTGCATTTACCAATCCAAAGGGAATAGTCTACCAACCATAAAGTAAGACTACCCAATGACAAGGGTATCTTTCGATTTGCAATGGTCAAGTTAGGAAGAAAGTGCGGGGACTCACATCTTTCAAAATAAAGAACCAGGGTGATCATTGACGAAACAAATCAACTCGACAAAATTGAGTGAATGTCATTGGGGGACTTAGACAAGCTCAAGGATAGTCAAGATTAATTTCATTTTTAATCTTGTTTTGATGGATTTCGTTGGTTTGCATTGGATCACACTAAGAAAGAGCTTATATTGGCCTAGACCTTTCTCAGATTTACTGAACCAAAGGGAGTAGCTTCCTGGCCGATGGGAGAACTATCTGACTAAAGGAGTGCCTTTCAGTTTATAATGATCAATTCAAGGGAAGATAGCTTGATGACTCACATCTTCTATTACAAAAGACCACTAGGGTGATCAGTTGCTTTGGACAACAAATCAAACCTCGACCTGGGGTCACGATTGCATAAGAAAAGAAAGAATGCATCATAGTCTTACATCTTTCAAAGTGGAATGACTATTGAGGTAACCTACTTGTGGGAAAACAAATTAAACCTGACCTAAGGGTGACTGCGGAGTGAGTATCGACACAGGGATTATCTCAACTCAGGTAGTAAGGCAATTCCTATAGGGAGTTTTGCTCACACTGCCTTAAAGATAAGATGCCTGCTTGGGAAAAGGTGCCCTTTTGGGGCTTGAATTCCTAATCCACAAGAGAATATATTTTGTTTGTTTGTTTAGTTTGTTTATCATGGACCCTGTTAATTTGTGAGGGATCAAACTGAGAAGGAGTTTATATCAGCCTAGACCTATCTCAGATTTATTGAACCAAAGGAGAATGCATCCAACAAATTTTCCACGAGGTGGCTACGGGAAAAGGGGACTGCTATCCAAGAGTAACATGGGTAGTGTCTAAATGGGGTCACAAAGGATGTGATCTAGATAGAGTGCCCGCAAGGAGAGGGGCCACTAAAGGCTTGATCCAAAATCCTAGAGAAGATGACATGGCTAATCATATATCAAATAGGTATTCGGTGGCCAACTCAAAGAAAAAGCACAGGGACTCACATCTTCCAAGAGTGGTGTATCCACTGGGTGAGTCGCTATCAAAGATAATAACATCAACCAACCTAACAATCGATAATAATCGCCTAGGAAGAAAGCTCAGGGACTCACATTCTCCTATTGCAAAACTGATTGCTGGGGTAGTCTATCTTCGGCTCGACAGGTGCCATACGACCTAGGGAGACTACTGAGTGGATGCTACTGGGGGACTCATATCAACTCAAATGTAGTCAAGAAGAAAAAAATCCTCTAAGGACTTATCCTAAACCTTAAATATACTCGACCTAGTCAGATCATGATGATTAGTTCAGGAAGAAAGCATGGGGACTCACATCTTCTTAAACAAAATCAACACGAGGTAGCTTACTGGTTGGGCAGTGAAGACTATCATACTAATAAGGCGCTCATTGGTTTATAATGCTCAAGTTAGGAAGAAAGCACGGGGACTCACATCCTCTAACAAATGACCATTGGGGTGACATACTAGAAAGGTAGTATGTAAACCTGACCTAGAGCAGCTAATGAGTGAGTGCCACAAGGGGCTTGCTCCCACATTAAAATAGCTCGAGAAAAGATATGTGCTTGGTTTTTGTTCTTGTGTTAAAGAGAATAGGATGTCGTTGGGGGACTCTTACACCTATCCTAAAACATGCTGAGGAAGATTATGTTTGTGTCGTGAAAGAGGGATAGGATGCCGCTGGGGGACTCTTACACCTATCCTAGACACGCCATGGAGGATTCGCAAGGTAAGCAAATAATGCTTCAAAAGAAGAGAAGATTTTGATGAAATTAAATTACATTTTATTCTTTTATTGATAATTATTTTCAAACATGATTTATGGGTAATATTTCTTCAAATAAAGCCCATTAATTGCAAGCATCGGTTGTTCCCCTTTACAATCAATGAGCTGATAGGATCCTCCTTGGTAGGCCTTCTCTATGACATAGGGGCCTTCCCAAATGGGTTCAAACTTTCCTCCCATCTTTTGATGGCCAACAATCGGTCTCCTTGGGATTAACACAAGTTCTCCTACTTGGAAAGACCTTGAGCGGGCCAACTTGTTATGAGCTTGAATCATTTTGGCCTTGTACAACTCGAGATTTTGGCACATAGCACGCTCCAAACCTTTGAGCTCTTCTAACAAGAACATTATATATAGTGATATACCCAATGCTATTCTTAGTAATTTGAGTTGAACTTCTAAAGTCAGAACAGCTTCAGACCCATACACTAAGGAAAATGGGGTGGATTGAGTTGGGGTTTATTATGTGGTGCGGTATGCCCACAAGGCTTTAACCAACTGCTCATTCCACTATCGCTTGTTGTCATAAAGAGTCTTCTTTAGTATTTGGATAAGAGTTTTGTTGAATGCTTGTGCTAAGCCATTTGCTCTGGGGTAGTAAATGGTGGAGTATCTCCAATCTATACCATGTCTTCTAGCAAAGTTGTTGATCTTAGTGCTTTTGAATGCAGTACCATTATCAGATATAATTCATCGAGGCACCCCCAAACCTATATACAATATGGTTCCTGAAAAATTGAAGCACATGTCGAAATGTGACCTCTCGAGGGATTGCCTCACTGGAAAAGTGGTGGCGCCTAGAATGAACCGATGACCCTTGAAAGAAGGAGAATTGATCGGACTCATAATGTCGATACCACAACACTCAAATGGCCATGAAGCCAATGTAGAGTGTAGAATGTTGGGTGATTGATGTAAGACCACACCGTACACTAAATGTAATCTTAGCTACATCCATGCAGCAGAGCTAGTATCTTCACATCTTCATCTTCATCTTTAAACTGGATTGATGTGCTCTGCATAAACCTGAATGTACTTTGGTTATAATGCCATGAGCTTTGTGTTTGTCTAAACAACGTAACCATATTTGATCAAAGGATCATCGGTGCAAGGTGCCATCAGCAAGAGCATAGGAGAGAGCTCTCTATTTCACCTGATGGGCTTGTGATTTTTCTTGAGATAGTTTGCTGGTGTTCAAATAGTGAACGGTTGCCTCCAATCCAGCTGGTTTTCCATTTGGGTAACGACAACCTCCCCTTCAAGAGAAAGTCTCTCGATGAGTTAAACATTAATAAGGGATATGACTTGTCAATTTTGGACCTTTATTAGAATGGACTCATCTTCTGGACATGCCAATTCTTTGACAAGTTTGGCCAAAGCATCTTCTACTGTGTTCTCTGCTCGGGGAACCTTATAGATGGTGACTTCAAGGATTTGGGCCAACAGCTTCATGGTATTCTCATGATAATGATGAAGCTTGGGTTTGAGAACCTTGTAGGACCCATCAATCTGATTGATGACCAATTAAGAATCCTCAAATATGTTGATGCTCTTGACACACACTGTGACAGCTAACTCTAGACTGATAATCAAAGCCTCATACTCAGCTTCATTATTGGTGTAGGGATTGGAGAGATAGTATGAGAATCTCATCACATCACGGTCTTGAGTTAAGAGAACTATTCATACCCTTGTCTTTCCTGGAAGAGTAGATCGTGGTGCTTCTCCTTTATGAAAAGAAGCCACACCATCAAAATACATCTCCCATTGGTGACTGTCAACCTCCCCTAAGTTCTTGATTTGTTCGCCAGGGAGATCGTTACTAAGCGGCAAACAGCGGGAAGTGGGTGTGTTGCTAAGAAATCTGCTAGTGCTTATCCTTTTATCGCACAGAGGGGTACGAATATGATATCAAACTACGAGAGTATCATGAACCAATGTGCCAAACATTTGGATAGCGTGCCGCGAGAGATATTGTAGTGGATTGGTTCTAGAAATCAAGTTCATCTTATAAGAAAGCATATAGTGCCATAGCTTTTGAGACCCAAAGATCAAAGCTAGGCAATGTTTCTCAATAGGTGGATAGTTTGCTTCAGCAGGAATCAGATGACAACTGAGGTAGTAAAGAGCACTCTCCTTCCCTTCATCATTGGATTGGGCTAACAAAGTGCCGAGAGAGTCGTCCAATGCAGTAGTGTAGAGGATGAGTGGCCTGCCCAGGATATGGGCTGCTAGAACCAGTGGCTTCACCAAGTACTGCTTGATATCTTCAAAGGCATGGTGACACTTATCATCCCACTTAAACTTGGTGTCCTTTTTGATAAGTGTTGAGAATGACTTGTATCTGCCTGATATGTTGGAGATAAAGCGTCTCAGATACAACAACCATCTTTGGAAAGATCTGAGTTGAGTTAAACTTTTAGGAGGTAGCATTTCTAAGATAGCTTTGATCTTTTCAGGATCTATTTATATTCCCCAATGTCGGACAACAAGCCCAAGAAATTTTCCTGAAGCTACTTTGAATGCACACGTCAAGGGATTCATCTTGAGGTTATATTATCTTAATCGTTCAAAAACTACTCTCAAGTCAAAGAGATAGTCTTCCTTTTCTTTGCTCTTGACTACTAAATCATTAACATAGCACTCAACCTAATGATGGATGAGCTCATTGAAAATCTAAGCCATGACCCGTTGGTATGTAGCACTAGCATTTTTAAGGTCGAAAGGCATGAGCCTATAACAATAGATTCGATGGTTTGAAAAGTAGTGTTTCTTTCATCCTTGGGGCCATCTTGATTTGGTTGATGACCCATCCATGAAGGAAAAACTGAGATGAGATGAGGCATGTCCACCATTAATTCCGTATAGGAAGAGAAAACTCATCCTTAGGACATGCCTTATTTAAGTCCCTGAAATCGATGCATATGTAGATTTGGACATTCTTCTTCTTAACTGGTACGACACTGGCTAACCAAATAGAATATTTTTCTTCCCTGATGAAACCAACATCGATTAATTTATTGACTTCATAAATGACATGTTGTTCAATTTCTAATCGCATGCATCTAGGAGCTTGCTTGATAGGGTTAGCGCTAGGGTCTATTGCTAGTTTATGGACTGCTACGTCAGGAGATAATCTGAGAATCTCTTCATAACTCCATGAAAAATAGTCTTTAAACTCAGTCAATAGCCTAACTAAGTCATTGGTTTCTTCTTCATTTAGTAATGAACTGATGTATGTCAGGCGTGGATTTTCTTCTATCCCGAGGTTGATCTCTTTAAGCTTGTCAATTATTAAATAGATCTCCTCTTCAAATTTTGGTGGTGCATCTTTGATTTAGAGATCATCTAGATCATCTGAAGTTTCTAAACATACATTCTTATAAGAGTTGGTGTTGTGTGAAAAGAACCTATCAGACTCTAAATGATTGGTGACAACTAAGTCGTAGTCGTCGTCATCGACTGGACCCACTATACCAAATCATAGTCCTGATCTTGATTGTGCATCCCTGCATGTGTTGTTCAATAGCTTTTTGAAGTACTTTGACCTGTGCTTAGACCATGAATAAGGAATCAAATCCATCTTTGTCAGATTAAGAACACAAGGTGAGTGCCAATCAAAAGGCAATTCCATTACTTCTTTATTTTAATTATCCTCAAGTCCTACATTAGGTTCTGTACTTGAGGATGATGAACCCAAAAAGAATCTCTTCATTTTTTTCATCTCTGGAAGACTGAGGGACTTCCTTAACTACTAAACCTTCAACTTTTTGAGATAAAAGTGAGATTAGAGGTTCCTAACAGCTTGATAGTTGCATACATTTGATTCAGATACTTTTGTGCTTTTTCTAGAGCCCCGTCTTCATCGTTGTCCAAGTGTCACCCACCAAACTCGATGAGAGGTTGGTCGGTATTAATCACATTAGATTCATCCTCCCAGCTAGATTCCAAGTCCATGTGAATAGTAGGGGTACTCCGATGAACTGGAACATAACCCCTATTGGCTGAAGACTAACCAGGGGGTCTTCCACCTCTAGAACTACCTCTGCCTGATGGATTTCAAGTCATCTTACCCACATGTCCATATGATGGAATGAATTGTGGGTGGAATGTGATATGCGGCTCTATTTCATCTTCAATTTCCCTTTCTTGTTCACTTGGATTTTCATTTTTCTTTTCTTTTCTTTTTGCTTTTTATTTTTCTTCATTTTCTTTTGTATTTGAATTTAAATTTTGTACAAGTTCATGAGAAAGGGTGTTTTGAGGAAGATAGTAGGTTGCATCCTCATATATCTTAATCTCTCTGATTGAAAATAGCTTTTCATCTCCTTTGACACAATACTCAATCCCATCCTTCCTGAACTTGATGCACTTATGGAGGGAGGATGGAATCCCTTATTCAGATGCATCCAAGGCCTACCGAGCAAAGCGGTAAATGAAGTATTCGAATCAATGATATAAAACTTGGCTTCAGTCTTCCAGTCACCTATCTCCAAAGGTAACACTATGGAACCTAAAGCCCTCTCACCTTGTTCATTGAATCCTCTCAACATCATCCAATCTTCTCATAGTGTGGAGATGTAAATCCTCAAATAGGCAAGGGTCTTTAGACTCATAATGTTCATCGATGCACCTAGATCGATGAGAACTCTAGCTAGTTTGAATCTGCCCATGTCAATTGTAATGCAGAGAGGATGGTTGTGCTCCATGTCCCCCAGAAGTAGGTCTTCATATTTAAAAGTGATTCTCTGAGCTTCTCTAAAATAATGTGCCTCCTCACCAATAGTGGTCAGCTGAGCTAAGCATATTTTAAGATCAAAGTTTTAGAATGAGCTCTCAACCCCTCCATCTTAGACATAGGACTTCTCTTAGACACTAAGAGTCTCCTTAGTCATAAGACACTTCTAGTGATTAGGTAGACACTCAACCTAACCCTAGAGACTTAGAAGAGTTAGCTATAGGAATAGGTCATGCCTTAGGGGTGTTAGGAAAATTTGTATATCCTATAACTTGAACCAACTTCCTCACTTCCTCCCTTCAAGTCAAACTCAAATCAATTCCAACTTGATTGATCAACATAAAAACCTAAATCAATTCCAACTTGATTAATTTTCTGAAGCTTAAATCAATTCCAAATTATTGCAGCTTATGATTGAATTCCAAGTTCAAAAATCTTTCTTAAGTCCTTTGATTCCCTCTCATGGACTTAGCTCAAATCAAATCCAAATCAATTAAAATTCAAGAAATTTTCTCACAACCCATTTATATTCTCATTTATATTCACTTATATAAATGTAATATAAATTCAAATCAATCAAACCCAATCTAAAATTCAAATCCAAATCAAAATCTTTAAGTGATTCTATCTTATGTACTTTTCAAATTCAAGGAATTTTCTCATATTTAACTTTAAATTCAAATATCTAAAAATTAATTCAAAACTCAAATCCAAATTCAATCAAAATTCAACCTAAGCCTTTCAAGTCAAATTCTTGAAATTAGCCAAATCAAATTCAAATCAAACCAACCCCTTGATTGTTATTCATGATTCAATCAATCCTACAATCATGAATCCAAATATAAATATAAATTTTAATCATCAATAAAAAATCAATCCAAAATTCAAACCCAAATTCAACCAAAATTCAACCTAAGCCTTTCAAGTCAAATTCTTGAACTTAGCCAAATCAAATTCAAATCATGGCAAGCCCTTGATTTTTATTCATGATTCAATCAATCTTTCAATCATGAGTCCAAATATAAACATAAACTTCAATCATCAAATCAAGAATCAATCCATAAGTCAATCCCAAATTCAATTAAAATTTAACCTAAGTCTTTCAAGTCAAATTCTTGAACTTAGCCAAATCAAATTCAAATCAAGCAAAAATCTTAATTTTTCTTCATGGTTCAATCAATTCCTCAATCATGAAGCCAAATATAAACATAACTTCAATCATCACACACAAACTAAATTAAAAAATTAAACCCAAATCAAACTCATGTTCACCCTTTTGAACTTGAAATTGTCAAACGAATCAAAACCCATTTGACTTCAAACCACTTGCAAATGGATTTATGTTTCAATCACAAGTCCATATGTGAGTTCAATCAAACTCAAATCAAGCTTTGACCAAACCATTTGACCTACTTAGGCTCACTTGACCCAAAGTGACCTAAAGTACCCCTTTTGAGCCAAATTCTAATCCTACCCAAATTGGATTGAACTAAACCCACCTAAGCCTCACATTGTGAGCAACAATCATAATGAGATGATCAATCACTCAAATTGGGTCAATCCAAGTCAAACTTAAGGGTTGACCAAGTCAACACTTAGCCAAAATGAAACTAAAACTATCCAAAATCCACCATAGGCCAAATTGATTAAAACCATTGATCAAAACTCATTCATGATCAATGTTTGAACTTAACCAAGTCATCGTTTGAGCCAAACCTAGCCCAATTGGCCACTTGACCCAAGTTGACCCAACTTGACCTAAAAACTCAAAATGTGTCAAAACTTGATCTAAGCCAAATTGATTCAAACTAATGGATCAAGTTTATTCCAAATCATTTGTTGAACTTGACCAAAGCCCCAATTGGCCAACTGGACCCAACCTAGCCCAATTGACCTTGAACCTAACTTGACCTAAAAGGTGAAATTGAGCCAAAATTCAAATATAAATCAAATTGATTAGAAAGATACCAATACATTTCATATGACCAATGGAGCCTAAACCAAGTCATAACCTAACCCAAATAGGTCAAATGGGTCAAATTTGTCAACTTGACCCATTTGACCTAAATGAAATCAAATGAATCAAATCTAAATATAAATCAAATTGAACCAAACCAATGATACCAAAGCATTTCAAATGGTCATATGAACTTGACCCAATCCTTGGTTTGACCTAATTTGACCAATTGGTCAACTTGACCCAAGTTGACCCATTTTGACCTAAATGGGTCAACATTAGCTAAATCATATCAAATTAACTTCAAATTCATTGAAAATTGTCCTAACCCAGTTTTTAATCATACCAAACATATTCAAATTGAAATCCAAGCCAAATGAACATTTTACCATGGGCCATAGGGTAATCTAAAATGAAAACCACTTGGAATTTGGTCAATTCCTTTTCATGGACACTTTGCATCCTCTTAATGGACCAAATGATCACTAATGAGGATGGTGCACATGACCCACTGGGTTTGGGTCAGCCAAACCCTACTCAAGGTCAAAATTGACCACCTCACTTGACATGAGCACATGAGAATCCTTCCTCCACTCATTTCGAGCACATGGGAGCTTCACTACTCCACTCCACACCCAAAACTGAATACCATGACACTCTAAACAGCCTAACAAACCCATTGAATATGGTGAATTGGATCAAAATGATAAAAGTGCTTGCGGCCGTTCAATTCACTTAAGGGGGAGATATACTCCCCCTAATTCCACTTAAATTTAACACTCACACACTCGATTGAGCTTAGGAAACTCAGAGAAAGCATTTACAAGTCTTCACAAGCTTCCTAGAGCCATCTTCAATTCTCCATTTTTGGTTTCTCTTAAACCGAAAATAGGGGAGCTCCCTCAAATATCCATCTCTTCCAATACACAAAATCAAGCTAATTCTTCTTTCAAGAACCTTGAGGGGACCTAATCCTTCAAGCTTCATCCAAGTTCTCATGGTAAGGGAGAGGGGACTTTGATCAAGGCCGTTAGCATTTGAAGGATGACTTGGTCCCTAGAAGATCTACTCAATCCCAAGGCTTGAAACTTTTAATAGAGCTTCATCTCCACTAGGCAAAGCTACCGGATTGAAGTGAGCCTCCAACAAGGTATGATCAAACAGCCTAGAAGAGTGTGTGGTCTTCTGTGAAAGAAATTTTCATCTTAAGTAAAACTAGTTGTTGGATGTCTTCTCCCTTCCATGATGATGGTGTGGGTTGAGTTTGAGCTCAATCCGAGCTCAGTTGAGCCCGGATCATGCCATGGAAGATGGACAGTGGCTATCTCCCACAAGCGAGCTTAGGGATGAATCATGGGTTGTCCATCCACACAGTTTGGATGGACGACCATGATCAAGCCACGTAGGATCTCTAATCTAATCCCTTAAGAATCGCGAGCTCGATCTCAACCATTTGATCTTTGATCGGACGGAGAGAAAGCGCAGCCGACAACTTAAGTGACCATTCCGCATGCCATTAAGCGGTACGTACCCATGTGGTGTCAACGGGATTAGTCATTTAATTAGGCTATTTAATTAGTATAATTATGGAAACTTCAAAATAGCATAACTAATTCTAGAAAAATCATAAAAATACAAAGTAAAATGGAATGTAAAGATATTTCTTAAGAGAATAATCTAAAATTATTTCTAATAGATTTTAAGTAGTGTATTTTCCTAAATTAGGGTTTTAATGAAAACATAATAGCCCTAATTACTCCCTAATCATCCCACTAATTAATTCCCAACTTCTCAAGTGCATTTAGGCGGATGACTTCTGCCTCCCCTAATTTTCTTGAGATTTATTGATGGTTAGTGGAGATCAATTGAATCCTTAATCATTAAATTTATGTAATTAAGCATATGAACAATGGTTTAGTCCTTTCATTAAGTTAATTAAGCCTTGCTTAAGTGAAGAGGTTTATGGAATGGGCTTGGAATTTTCCTAAGCCATTCCCTAAACCCCTTTCTTCTTAACTTAATAAAGGACTAATCACACTTAATTACTTTGATAAAATTTTAAAACATTCTCTTAACCAATACATCTTGGGTAGGTTCTTAGGTGTTCAATAACCTAAGTAGCTTATGGAAATCAAAATCCAACCAACATGTGTGGGAAGGGTTATGAAAGTACTTAAATTAAATCCTTTAACTTAATTAATCATTAATTATGAGCAAATTGCATTCAATACCTTTCTTTCCTAGGATGCATTGTTGATTTAAATTCCTTGTGATTTTATGCCATACATTGGCACATAATTATTTGATTAAATATGTTAAAGTGGTGTAGGTAAGGGGTAATTAATGCACTTAATTCATACCTTAATCTAAACCAAATTATAAAAATCATCTATTGGTTCTAAAATTAAATTAAAATAGCATACACATGTGGGAAATGGGTTAGGACTAGCAAACCTCTTCACATTTCTTAAATTCAAATAAAATTAAAAATCTCTTTAAAACAAATTTGATTTGCTTTAAATAATTCTATTTCATAGGATTATCTCTAGAAATTAATTAGGGTAAATGAACTTACATGCTTTCATCACTTTATTTCTTTCCTAGCATGATAAATGTGTATGTCATATGAAAATCATCCATTCATGCTTTTTTTTAAAAAAAAAATCAAATTAAAAATGAAATGTTTCTTTTATGTCAAATTTCATGTTTTTTAAAAGTAAGAATATGAATGGCTATTATTGACTATTAAATCCAAAATTATTTTCAAAACTTATAAATCAAATATCATAATGAAAGGTATGCTACTTATAATTATTTATAAGCTTGCATGTAAAATAAAATGTGTTATGTGATTCTCCTCTCTTTCTTAACATAGAAGTGTATAGGGTTTGCAAAGTGCATAGTCCATTTGAAAGGGACATAACACTTACTTAAATACATTCATATGAACTCCTATGTCATGACTTCAGAAGGAGTTTCTTATCACACATATAAATTAAACAATCAAACCAAATAAACAAACATAAACTTTTGCATCTTTCTTTTCCATTCATTTCTTTTGTACATGTGTGTATTTAAAAAGTATATTAGTCAAACCCAGGTTGTGAGGCTTTAAGTAGTCTTAAGTATGTCTTGTATGCTAACAATCGTGATGTACTCACTTATGCCTTTCATACATGTATGTATGCATATGAAAAATGGATAAAAAAATCTCTCTTTTTCTACTTAACAAAATCATGCATCATAAAACATTCAAATTTCTTAAACAAATTCTCTTAGCATTCATCATTAAAGTGTGCTAAATATTTCCATTTGCATATATAGATATTCTTAGGATTCATCCATATGCATATTACACATGTTGGGAAAGAAATGAAGTGTTGTGTGTTCTGTGATAGTATTTCACTTTACTTAGTTTTAAAATGCCTTTCTTTCTGAATAGGTTTGCTTAGGGAAAATCTAAACTTATGATTAATTAAAACACATAACAAGAAATTCACTAAACAATAATCAAATATGAACCTACTTACAAATTACTTAAGGTAGGGAGGAAAGAGAAGTTTTCTTCTCTTTCCCTCTCTTTACAACTTTTAGTAATTAATTCTAGGTTCATTCAAACAAAATCAAATCACAAAATAAAATCAACCCAAAGCAACTAAATCACTTAAATGAAACTGCTCCTCTAAGTTGAACATTGTCATACTTAGAAAACCATAAAGCTAGCTAAAGCATACACAAATCTTAAATATCACACATTAGGCTAAGTCACCATTTCTAGCTTTAGGTTAGGGTGGTGCATGGTTTGATGTTTGTTTTTATTTTATGATATTTTGCTTTAGTCTGGATGTTATAGTGTATGTGCGTAGATTGAATGATAGGATGATTTAGTCTAATCATTATCTTCTGCAGGGGATTGTGCTTAAGGGGGTGTTGTAATAAAATATAATTATTTTTTCGTGCGGTGCTTATACTAAGCATAATCCAAAATAAAAGTGGACTTGGTTACCCATGTGTGGGGTGCTAAGTCATTTATATATACATGCTTGGGCTTGTATGGTTTGCTAATCTCTATTTTGTATTTTAGTTGATTTCCATTTTCCCATTTTCATGTAATTTTGCAATTAGGATTTTGGAATGATTATTATGGGATTAATGAACATTGGTTATAAGACCATATTCTTATGTACCATGTGAAGCCTTTGGGAACCACATTCAAACCATCCCAAAGAAGCAATCAAAGGAAGAAAGAAGAAAGAAGAAATGAATAATGAAGACCCCCATAACATGAATTCCTTGTTTAACTATAATTAATTCATTTGTAATGGGTTGTATAAAGGTAGAGCTTCAATTTATTTTTTTCAAGTTTGTGGTGGTGCCACATAAATGATCTCTTATTCTTTTACGCTAGCATTATAAATTGATTGATGTTTGTTTAGCTTGTGCATTAAGATGACATCCTTTTCTAGTTTATCCCTTGCTTTGATGTATGGCTTGGATGACGATTAGGCTCTTAAGGAAATAAATTTTCTATACAACTAATAAATTCAAACTAAAAGTTAAATAACTCATAACCTCACCTAAATCTTAGGTTATAAATCAAGATAAAAGAATTAGTAACCCTTAGCTGGATGTTGTATTACTTTTTTCACATCATCCATTAAAAAATTATTTCACTCTTGATTGGAGGGCTTCCACCTTTGCCAGAGAAGTTGGCTTGAACTTTGAGAGCCATGATAGAAATAAACCTCCTTATATTGCTAATTTTGGCCCATAATCTAATTTCTCATGCATTAGGCATATGAATCCTAAAGCTTGTGTCAAATTGATTGTCCAAAATAAAAATAAAAATGTAAAAAAATTTGCATTAGATTTAAGTCATTAACTCGTGCCCTACATGATCTAGTCTCCTAGGGAGTGTGTTTAAGGACTTAGTTTCTTTCTAAATAAACAACAACCTTGCTATCTTGCATAAACATATGACTTGTCTACATGTATTTAAAATTGTAGGAAAAGTTAGTTGGCGGCCACCCCCAAGCAATTGTAATTCCAACAATTGGATGGTTTATCCTCTCTTATGGAGGTAAACCAAATACCCATTTTTGCCTTAGATTTAGGTCATATTTTTTGGCCCTCGCCAAAGCTCCCTAGATTTTGGTTCAGAGGTTGCTACTTCTCTTTGTGGGCTATGGGCATAAATCCTCACCTCTTAGGCATTTCCATAACCTTGTACTATGAAATTATAAGCCTTACATTTCTAATAAAAATTCAACTCAAATAAATTAATTCAATTTTAAAAATGTAAAGCCCAACCATAGGGTAGTTTGGGATGCTTACTAGGCTTCTTAGTATCTTAGGCATCCCTTACTTATTTTCATTTGGCTTCGATAAGAACTCCCTCCTCTTGATTGATCCTACTTGACTTTCTAAAAATAAATCAATAGATTGATAGTCCTACTTTTTCAAAATATTTTGAGACATCATTTACATTAGAGTATTCTTAAGGAATCTGTTCCTTAGATGTAACTATGGGGCTTGCCCCACAGAGGAATGACTAGATTAAAATAAACCCCTTTATTTTTCATGTAAAGTGGGGAAGAATCTACATTCTGAAGACCCATAGTCCTTAGGAGTCCTTATTAAGGAGATAATACACATCTCCTCAATGTCATACATGATCACTCTAATAAGAACATCTGCAGATTTGCATGGTGTCCCAACAAAGCATAATTTTATATATTTTTATTTTCATTTATCCTCTTTTTCAAAAAGGGGGATAGATGAAGGCGAAGATATATAAAATTTTTCACCATAATGGTGAAACCTTTGAGCATGAAGGCGACCGGACCATGGATATTCTTAAGCGAATTTTGATGGCTTCGTGATAGTGTGGTTCACATTTCATACTCAAATTATGTCATCTGATAATGTAATCAATAAGGGACTCACCGAGTTTTGTTGAGCCACAATGAGATAGCCTACAGTCACCCTTTGCCAAGCTCCAGCAAACCTCTTGATGAAGAGTTACTCCAACTCAGTAAAAGTATTCACTGAATTATTGGGAAGTTTATCGTACCAATCAAAGGCTATGCCTGCTAAGCTATTGACAAAGAGAAGAAAGAGTAAAGCGTCACTTCCATAGCATTACAACACACCAGAAATGTGCAATGTTGCCGAGTTCTCCGCCATTGAAGCTCTTGAAAGAAGGCACAAAACCTTAGAATATTGGATGGCATCAAATTCCTGTAGGATATCCTTTGAAGCGATGATTCTCTGGGCTTGAGCCACTTCTCTCAAGCTTTCAACCATGCTTTTGATATCTTTTTCTTATATGGGTACTATCCACTACCTTCATATACATCTTTGGTCTACCTTGCTCTCTTTGAGGTAAAGTCTTGGATCAGACATTCTATGGTGACTAGTCTCATAGTAGGATGAGACTTATGGTTATTTCTGCTAAGGCTGCTAACAAGTCCTTGAGAGCTTCCCCATCTATCTATCTAATCATCTTTTTACTTTAACTTCGAAGAGGGTGTTGGGTCGAATTATCTTCCCCTACCTCGGACCTTCTATAGTCTCGCCATGGAGGAGAGAACCTCATGGTACCTCTCTCAACAAGTCATCCTCATTTGGATCAAAGCTAATTTTCTCATCCTCTAAATCAAACCAAGAATATCTTAAGATTTCCTTCTTTTCCACTAGATACTAAGCCACTATGTCATCTAGGATGTCCAAATGAACGCACAAAGATCAAGTTTGGTAATTGGATTCTTCATGAATGGACACTAACACCACGTCTGGCGGATCTTGTGAGCTCCAAAGAATGGTACTCTTGAATTCTTTGATGAGGAGTAGTACTCTGGGAGGATCTAAGGCACAGCTACTCTCCTCCTTGCTTCTGCGCAATCTCATATCTTTGGTGATGGTGAGGGATGACTATGATACTTCAGGTCTCACTTTCTTCACCACCACTGGGTAGAAGTCAGCGGACCTCATTAAGTGGTGTTGATGGGACAGGATCTCTCAATCATAGTTGGATCACCAATGAGGTTCTCTTCTCCCCCAATGTGGCCTTCATGGCCTTGGTTAGAATAGTAGATGATGGGACATGTACACAAGACGACAGACAGGGAGAAGAGCGATGTGGTGGAGGCACCACCAACTCTCTCGAGATAGAAGCTCTCTCTGATGTAGTCCTTGTGAAGATGTTCTATATGATGAGTGGCACGATCCAAAATCCATAAGTATGGAGGTGTGCCATACCTCACGCTCTTAGTAACATGATCTAATGAGGGGCTTCTATAGCCCTCTCACACTTTAAATACCCACACTATAGGATAAGATCTCAAATCAGCCAAACTTAGATAGTCCATAGCTCTGCTGGATAAAACTAAATGGAAGCTAACGTATGACCTCCTCTTCACTGCGGTAACCGGTGGAGGTGAAGCAGAGATCCTAGCATCTTTTATGTTGGAGAGAGGGTGGGCGGTTTCACACCAATGGGGAAACTTCATGGGCAGATCCTCTACAACGGATTGAGTAGCTACCTCTAACTCCCTAGCAATACGAGTGTGGTATCACTTTATCATGCGATTCTTATTTCTTCGTTGGATCTGGGTAGGTCGAGCAGAGTAAGAGCTAGACCCAACCTTAAAAGTATGGGAGTCATTCCATGGGATCAGGGGAGACTTCCCCTTGGAGGGTGCTAAAACATATACGCTTTGAAAACAATCAACAAACAAAGCGCATGAGAAAATCTGTTGAAATAAACTTGAATCAGATTTCTATTTTGTTGATTTTTGAATTTGAATTTATAATTTGAACCCATACTCAACATCTTGAAAGTGTTAAGTGGGGCTCAAATGGATTTAGAAGAGATTTTGAGATTTGATTGGAAAGAAGAATTTTTGAATGTATAATCCATTTTCAACAAATTTAGGTATGTTGAAAATGGGTTCAAATATTTTTAGAGAGATGCTTCCATTAGGTTCATGTTTGAATTTTGATTTTTGATTTTGAGGACCCTTTATTTAACAAATTTGAGTGTGTTAAAGTAAAGGGTCAATTGATTTTGTTTTTGATTTGAGATTTTTTTGGATTTTACTCACTCAGCAAATTTGGGTATGCTAGGTGAGGTGTTTGAAAATAATTTCTTCTTTTTCTTTGTTTACTTTATTTTGTGAATCATTTATGATTTTGAAAGATGGAATCCTCATTTAGGAAATTTGGTATGCTAAATGAAGAATCCAAGTGTATTTTGTTTTATGAAATTTTTTGAAAATATGATTCTTAACAAATTTGAGTATACTAAGAAAATCCTAATATGTTTCTTTTTGTTTTGGATTTTGTTTTGGAAATGGAGATTTCACTTTAGAAAATATGGTATACTAAAGAATGAAGTTCCAATGTGTTTTAAATTTTGTTTTTGAAAATAGAGACATCACTTTAACAAATATGGTATGCTAAAAATGAAGTTCCAATGTGTTTTGAATTTTGTTTTTGAAAATGGAGACTTTACTTTAGCAAAAATGGTATGCTAAAAATAAAGTTCCATTGTGTGTTGAATTTTGTTTTGAAAATGGAGACTTCACTTTAGCATATGGTATGCTAAAATGAAGTTCCAATGTGTTTCAAATTTTGTTTTTGAAAATGGAGACTTCACTTTAGCAAATATGGTATGCTGAAAATGAAGTTCCAATGTGTTTTGAATTTTGTTTTGAAAATGGAGACTTCACTTTAACAAATATGGTATGCTAAAATGAAGTTCCAAATGTGTTTCAAATTTTGTTTTTAAGAATGGAGACTTCACTTTAGCAAATATGGCATGCTAAAAATGAAGTTCTAAATGTGTTTTGAAAAATTTTGTTTTTGAAAATGGAGACTTCATTTTGTCAAATGTGGTATGCTAGAATGAAGTTTCGAATGTGTTTTTGAAAATTTTGTTTTTGAAAATGGAGACTATATTTTAGCAAATGTGGTATGCTAGAATGAAGTTCCAAATGTGTTTTGAAAAATTTTGTGTTTTGTTGATTTTGAAAAGAGAGATTTCCATTTAACAAATTTGGGCATGTAAGATGGAAATCAATTATGTTTCATTTTCATAGATGTATTTTCATGTGTGATTATTTCTTTTCTTGAAAGAGGAAATTCCAACCTAACCATATATGGAATATGTTAAGTGGGATTTCAAAATAGTGTCATTTTATTTGGAAATAAAATCTTCATTCAATAAATTTGGGTGTATTAAATGGAGATGTTCATCTGTGCATTTTGAAAGTTTTTTTTTTTATTTTCATTGGAAATGAAACCTCCATTCAATAAATTTGGGTATATTGAATGGAGAGGTTTATATGCTTTTGAATTTATTTTGATTTTGATTGGAAATGAAACCTCCATTCAATAAATGTGGGTATATTGAATGGAAAGGTTTCATATGTGCTTTTTAAAAGTATATTTTTTATTTTGATTGGAAATGAAACCTCCGTTTAATAAATGTGGGTATATTGAATGAAGAGGTTTCATATATGCTTTTGGAAATTTATTTTGATTTTGATTGAAAATGAAACCTCCATTCAATAAATGTGGGTATATTGAATGGAGAGGTTTCATATGTGCTTTTTGAAAGTTTATTTTTGATTTTGATTGGAAATAAAATCTCCATTCAATAATTGTGGATATATTGAATGGAGAGGTTTCATATGTGCATTTTTTTGAAAATTTATTTTTGATTTTGATTGGGAATGAAACCTTCATTCAATACACGTGGGTATATTGAATGGAGAGGTTTCATATGAATTTAAAAGGTGAAAATTTACTTAACATGGAATGTGTTGAGTGGAATTTCAAAGTTGTGATTTTTCTTGAAGATGTAACATTCATCCAACACATTTAGATGTATTGAATGGAAAGGCCCATCTTCAAATTTCATGCTTTTTTGAAAGTTTATGATTGTTGGAATTTTATTTTTGAAAATGAAGTCTTCATCAAAATGAATTGAGTGAAGAAGTTCATTTGTGCTTTTAGAAAATATGATTGTTGGTTTTATTTTGAAATGTTCCTACAAGTATTATGAAAATTGTTAGATGTAGTGAAATATTTTATTAAGTGTATTTTGAAAAGTGCTTTTGAAAGAAAGACTTTTATGAAGGATTTATTTTGTATTTATTTTAATGAACCTTTCCTTACCATAAAATGGTAAGGAGGAAGTCATTTATTTTCTTTATTAAATTTTTATTTTCACCCATTAGAGAATCGAGGGTTTTAGGATCAACAGGTGAGATCCTAAACCTAAAGATGTTGGCTAACAACTTAAGGATGAAATAAGCTAAGTGTATGAAAAGAAAGATAGTCTTGGATTCATATAAAGTACAAACCCTATCGATACTTGGACAATGACCATTTACCAAATAAAGATGGAGAGGAACCTACCCTACTCTTCATCATTTGGAAAGAGGATAAATGAAAAGAAATATATAAAACATTGTGACACCACACGGATGTTCTTATTAGGGTGATGTACAACATTAAGTAGAGGTGTACTCTCGAGATAGAAGTCACCACCATACAATGGACCTAATCACCTTAATAAGGACTCAAGACTAGTCTTGAATGTGAGATTCTTTACTTTATATGAAAAATTAAAATAGGGTTTTTCGTTAAGTTTCCTATAGGGGCAATCTCACATAGTTAATTACATCCTAAGGAACAAGATTCCTTAAGAATACTCTCGATTAAGATAAATGATCATTGTCTCCAAAGAATTTGAAAGGTAGGACTATCAATCGATTGGTTTATTTTTATAAAATCAAATGAGATTGATCAAGAGGAAGGAGTTCTTATTGAAGCTAAATGATGATAAGTAATGCTTAGATACTAGGAAGCCTAGTAAGCACCCAAACTACCATATGGTTGGGCTTTACATTTTTGATTGATTTATTTGAGTTAGATTTTATTAGAAATAGGCTTATAATTCTATACAAGGTGAAATGCCAGATATGAGGATTTATGCTTGTGTCCATAAAGGGAACAATCTCAAAACCTAAATCTAGGAGATTTGGTGAGGGCCAACGACCTAAATCTAAGGCAAAATGGATATTTGGTTTGCCTCCAAGAGAATTCACCCAAATTTGGACTTCTTAGGGTAAAACTAAATTTTAAAACATGTAAGAATAGCATCATGCCACACAATTTAGAATCATGACAAATTTTTTACATTTTATTTTTATTTTGGACAATCAATTGGACACAGGCTTTAGGATTCATATGCCTAATACATGAGAAATTAGATTATGGGCCAAAATTAGCAAGATAAGGAAGTGTGTTTCCACCATGGCTCTCATAGGTCAAGCCAAGTTCTCTGGCAAAGGTGGAAGCTCTCTAATCAGGAGTGAAACAATATATTTTTTATGCATGATGTGAGGAAAAAAATTATAACATCCAACTAAGGGGTTGCTAATTCTTTTATCATGATTTATAGCATAAGCTTTAGACAACGTTATGAGTTATTTATCTTTAGTTTGAATTGATTATGTTGGATAGAAAATTTATTTTCCTAAGAGCCTAATTGTCATCCATGCAATACATCAAAGCAAGGAGGAAACTAGGAAAAGATGTCATCTTAATGCACAAGCTAAACAAACATCAAATGCTTTCTTCTTTCTTCTTTCCTCTTTCCTCTTTTTTTCTTTTGGTTGGTTGGAATGTGGTTCCTTGAAAGGCTTCACATGGTACATAATACATAATCTTATAACCAATATTCATTCTAATACCCCATAACAATCATTCCAAAATTCTAATTGCAAAATTACATGAAAATGGAAAAAAAATCTAACTAAAACCTGCAAAATAGAGATTTGCTAAACAAACCATACAATCCCAAGGATGTATATATATATATATATTGGACTTAGCACCTCACACAAGGCTAACCTAGTCCACCTGGATTATTTTGGATTATGCTTAGGAGTATAAGCACCTGCACAACAAAAATAGTTATATTTTTATTACAACACCCCTTAAGCACAATCCCTACAGAAGATAATCGTTAGACTAGGATTGCCCTACCATTCACTCTACTCACATACATCCTAACATCTAGACTAAAAACATTACATTACAAAATAAAAGCAAAACATCAAATCATGCACCTAAAGCTAGAAAGTGGTGACTTAGCTAATGTGTGTGTGCTTTTTGTGTGGTATGCTTAGCTAGGCTTTAAGATTGATATTTTCTAAGTATGAAAGTGTTCAACTTAAAAGGTGGTTTCATTTAAGTGTTTTAATTAATTTGGTTGATTTTTATTTTGTGATTTGATTAGGTTTGAATGAACCTAATTAATTACTAAGTTTGTAAGAGAGAAAAGAAGAGAACTTCCTTTCCTCCCTTAAGTAATTTCTAAGGTAGATTAATATTTGATTTTTATTTAATGAATGTTTTTAATGTGTTTTAATTAATCCTAAGTTTATATTTTCTCTAAACAAACCTATTCAAAAAGAAAGGTATTTTAAGATTAAATAAAGTGAAATACTATCACAAAACACACAACACTTCATTTTTTTCCCAACATGTGTAACATGCATATGGATGAATCTTAAGCATATCTATACATGCAACTGGAAATGTTTTGCACACCTTAATGATGAATGCTAAGTAGTGTTACTTAAGAAAATTTGGTTTATTTATGATGCATGATTTTCATTAAGTAGAAAAGAGTGATTCTTTTATCCATTTTTCATATGCACACACAAGTATAAAGACATAAGAGTACACATCATTGTTAGAAGGTGTAAGGTACAAGACCTACTTAGGGCTACTTAAAGCCTCTAACTGTTGTCCAGACTAATATACTTTTCTTAAATACACATGTGCATGTAAAGGAAACACATGGAAAAACAAAAGTTTATGTTTATTTGATTTTGATTTGATTGTTTAATTTATACATGTGATGTGGAATCCCTTCTTAAGTCATGACATATGAGTGTATAGGAATGGATTTAAGCAAGTGTTATTTCCTTTTCAAATGGATTATACACTTTGCAAATCCTATAGAATTCTATGTTAAGATAGAGAGGGAGAATCACATAACACATTTTATATTCACATGCAAGCTTATAAATAATCACAAGTAGCATACCTTTCAGTTTTGATGTTTAATTCATAGGTTTTAAAATTATTTTGGTTTTAATAGTGATAATATCCATTCATATTCTTAGTTAGCCAAAACATGTAATTTGACATAAAGAAAATATATCATTTTCAATTTGATTTTCAAAAGGCATGAATGCATGATTTTCATATGACATACACATTTAGCATGCTAAGAAAGAAATAAAGTGATGAAAGCATGTAAATTCATTCACCCTAATTAATTCCTAAAGACAACCTTATGAATGAGATTATTTAAAGCAAACCAAAATTATTTTAAAGATATTTATGTTTTATTTTGAGTTTGATTTGGATTTAGGAAATGTGAAAAGGTTTGCTGGTCCCATTCCACATGTGTTTATTATTTTAGTTTAATTTTAGATTAGATTGATTTTATGCTTTGGTTAGGTTAAGTGTAGATTAAGTTCATTAATTACTCCTTACCTATACCACTTTAACATATTTAATCAAATAATTATGAGCCAATGTATGACATAAAACCACACAAAAAATTTAAATCAACAATGCACCTAGGAAAGAAAGGGCCTAATGCAATTGGCTCACCATTAGTGATCAATTAAGCTAAAGGGTTTAAGTTAAGTACTTTCATAACCCTTCCCACACATGTGGGTTGGATTTTGATTTCCTTAAGTTACATAGGTTATTGAACACCTAAGCACCTACCCAAGAAGGAAATGATTAAGTTCATATTGATTTGTTTTTAAAACTTTGATTAATTAAGCCATTTAATTAAGTGATTGAACTCATTTAATTAATTTGCACCTTAATTATATTTTTATTCAAATGGAATAGACTTAGGGGAAAAGACTTAGGAGAGGACTCCTAATCCCATTCCCTAAGTCCAATCACTATTCCAAGGTGATTAGCAAACTTAATTAATAGATTTATCACTTTTTAAAAGGTTAATTAATCATTTAATTGATTAAGATGATAATTAAGATTGAACTAAGCAATTACCCTAATTAAACCATTAATAAATCCTAAGAAAATTAGGGGAGGCAGAAGTCATCCCACTAAATATATATGGGAAGTTTGAAATTAATCATTGAGAAAATTAGAGAGTTATTAATATAATTACATTCCTAATAAAACTTAAATTTAGAAAATATCACTATTCAAAATCAATTGAAATTAATTTTAGATTATTCCCCTTTGAATTATCTTCATAATGTTTTTATTTTATAATTTTTTGATTTATTTATATTTAGTTATGAATATTTAAAGATTCAGTGATTACCCATTAATTAAATCCTTAATTATATGACTAATCCCGTCATCGCCATGTGGACCGCTGATGCAACATGCGCTTTCCACGTGGCATGATGGGATTTTTCACTTAAGTTGTCATATGCCGTGCACCTACTTTCTCTCCTCACCATCATCAAAGAACGGTGAGATGGCCATGATTTAAGGGTGAATCAGAGGATCATATGCGGCTTGATCATGGCCGTCCATCCAAAATATACGGATGGATGGCCCATGATCCATCACTAAGCTCCCCTATGGGAGAGGGGGACCTTCCACTCCTTAGGGAAAGATTTGAGCTCAAACTCAACCCACACCATCAAGAGGTAAGGGGATGAAGATCTAACAGTCAAATTCTCATGAGGTGAAACTTTCTTTTAAAAAGGATCAAGAAAAATTTACCCTAAGCTCAATTTTGAATAGTACCTCATCGGAGGCTATCATTAGCGCTCCAAACCATCATGGTAGCTTTGTCCAATGGAGATGAAGCCCCGTTAAAGGTTTGAGGTGTTAAAGTTGAGTGGATCTTCCTATGGACCAAGCTCACCTTCAAATGGATTGACCCTTGGTCAACCCTCCTTGCCTTTGAAACTTGAGAGAAGCTTTGCATCAACTTGATTGACTCCTCACAAGATGCCAGAGGACTGATTTTGTGTATTGAGTAAGTTGGAAATGTGGTGGAGCTCCCCTATTTTTGGCTTGAAGAAGTCGAGAAATGGAGAATTGGATATGGCTCTAGGAAGCTTGGGGAGACTTACAATTGCTTACTCTAAGTTTCCTAACTTCAATCGAGTGTGAGTGTGTTTGAATGAAGTGGAATTAGGGGGAGTATATCTCCCCCTGGGTGAATCGGACGGCCTAGCTTCCCTTTGCCTTTGATCCAATTCACCCTGTGTAATGAGTTTGTTAGGTCGTTTAGGGTTTCATATGGTTTGGTTTTAACCAGTGGGGGTAGTGGAGAAGTTGCCATGTGCAAAACAAGGTGTCGGAGTCATTCCCATGTGCCTATTTTCAAGTGAGTAGTCAGTTTTGACCTTGGGTTGGGTTTGGCTGACCCAAACCCATTGGGCCAAGTGCACCATGCTCACTAGTGTCCACTTGGTCCACTAAGAGAGTGGCAAGTGGCCACTAAAAGGATATGGCCAAATTCCAAGTGGAATTGGCCATAGGTTATCCCTTGACATGGGGGTAAAATGGTCATTTGGCTTAGATTTCAGTTTGAATATGTTTGGTATGATTGAAAAATGGGTTGGGCCAAGTTTCAATGAATTTGGAGTTGGTTTGATATGATTTGGCTCATGTTGACCCATTTAGGTCAAAATGGGTCAACTTAGGTCAAGTTGACTAATTGGTTAAATTGGGTCAAACCAAGGGTTGGGTCAAGTTAATATGACCATATGAATTGATTTGGTATCTTTGTTTCCAATTAATTTGGTTTATATTTGGATTTGGTTCATTTGATTTCATTTAGGTCAAATGGGTCAAGTTGACCAATTTGACCCATTTGACTTATTTGGGTTAGGTCATGGGTTGGTTTAGGTTTAGTTGGTTTTTTGAAATGGATTAGTATCTTTGTTTCCAATCAATTTAGTTTATATTTGGATTTGGCTCAATTTGACCTTTTAGCTCATGCTGGGTTCATGGTCAATTGGGCTAGGTTGGGTCTAGTTGGCCAATTGAACCTTTGGTCAAGTTTAACAAGTGATTTGGAATGAACTTGACCCATTAGTTTCAATCAATTTGGCTTAGATCAAGTTTTGACACATTTTGACTTTTTAGGTCAAGTTGGGTCAACTTGGGTCAAGTAATCAATTGTGCTATGTTAGGCTCAAATGATGACTTCGTCAAGTTCAAACATTGATCATGAATGAGTTTTGATCAATGGTTTCAATCAATTTGGCCTATGGTGGATTTTGGCTAGTTTAAGTTTTATTTTGGCTAAGTGTTGACTTGGTCAGCTTAGGTTTGACTTTTTGACCAATTTGAATGATTGATCATCTCATGATGATTGTTGCTCACAATGTGAGGCTTAGTTGGGTTTAGTTCAATCCAATTTGTGTAGGATTAGAATTTGGCTCAAAAGAGGTACTTTAGGTCACTTTGGGTCAAGTGAGCCTAAGTGGGTCAATTGACTTGATCAAGGCTTGAATCAAGTTTGATTGAACTCACATATGGGCTTATGTATGAAATATAAATCCATTTATAAGTGGTTTGAAGTCAAATGGGTTTTGATTCGTTTGACAATTTCAAGTTCAAAGGGTGAACATAAGTTTGACTTGGGTTTGATTTTTAAATTTAGTTTTGGTTTGATAGATGGAGTTTGTATTTATATTTGGATTCATGATTGAAGGATTGATTGAATCATGAAGAAAAAATAAAGTTTGGCTTTATTTGATTTGATTTGGCTAAGTTCAAGAATTTGACTTGAAAGGCTTAGGTTGATTGAATTTGAGTTTGAGTTTGAATTGATTTTTAGTTGATGATTGAAGTTTGTATTTATATTTGGATTCATTATTGAAGGATTGATTGAATCATGAAGAAAAATCAAGGGTTTGGCTTGATTTGAATTTGATTTGGCTAAGTTCAATATTTTGACTTGGAAGGCTTAGGTTGAATTTTGATTGAATTTGGATTTGATTTTTGAATTAATTTTTGGATATTCAAATTTATATTTCATTTATATTTGTGAATATAAATGGGTTCCAAGAAAATTTCTTGAATTTGAATTAATTTGGATTTGATTTAGATTTAGTCAATAAGATGAAATCAAGATGGCTTAGGAAAGATTTTTTTGGAATTTGGAATTCAATCATAAGCTTCAATCATTTAGAATTAGTTCATGATTTGAGAAAATCAATCAAGTTAGAATTGATTTAAAATTTGAGAAAATCACTCAAGTTGGAATTGATTTAAGTTTGACTTGAAAGAAGGAAGCCAGGATTTGGTTCGAGCTATGGGGTAGTCAAATTTTCCTAACACCCCTAAGGCATGACCTATTCCTATGGCTAACTTTTCTAAGTCTCTAGGGCTAGGTTGAGTGTCCACTTAATTACTAGATGTGTCTTAAGACTAAGAAACTCTTAAAGTCTAAGAGAAGTCCTATGTCTAAGATGGAGGGGTTGAGAGCTCATTCTAAAAATGAGGTCAACACCTAGCTAGGCTTTAGAGTTGTAATTTACTAAGTGTGAGGGATTTAATTTATAAAGGGTTGGTTCCTCTTTAAGTGATTTAATTGATTAAAAGATTTTACTTAGTATTTTCTCTTATTTCATATGGCCTACACATAACAACTAAGTGTTATAAAGAGAAGAAAGAGAGGAGACTTCTCTTTCATCCCTACCTTAAGTCATTTATAAAGCAAGTTAATTGTTTGATTCTCTTTAGTGAATAGCTTATTATATGTTTTAATTAATCCTAAGTTTAAGTTCACTCTAAATATGCTCATTCAATAAGAAAGGTATCTTAAGGTTTGCTGGAACAAATTACTATCACATAACACATGTTTGTTCATTTCTTCCCATCATGCATAACATGCATATGATTATGTCCTTAGTATACCTACACATACAATAAGCATTTTCAACATTTAAATGATGAATGTAAGCAAGAGTGCATGTCCTAGAAAAGTGGGGTTTTCATTCATTAGCAAAATATAAATTCAAATGCATAAATATTTTAAGCAAGTACAACGCCATTGTTCTGCACCAAGGGAGTGAGGTAGGAACCTCTTTAGGGCTACTTAAAGCCATGTGTCCTTGGGATGTCCAGACAAATATACTCGCTACTCTTAAATGCATAGGAATGCATAAAAAACTACAAAAATAAAAAATCATACCCCTCTTGAACTAGTTATGAATGCATACTTTTTTTAATAGAAAAGTGAGACTTTTATTCATTAGCTAAATACATACTCAAATGTATAAAAGTTTTAAACAAATCGACACCATTGTTCTACACCAAGGGAGTGAGGTAGGAATCTCGTTAGGACTACTTAAAGCCATGCACCCCTGAAATGCCTAGATTAATATACCTGCTACTCTTAAATGCATAGAATGTATAAACAACTACAAAAATAGAAAATCATGCAAAAGTTATATTTTATTTGTTTGGTTCATGATTCTTATTCATTGCTTATATTATACATACATATGTACAAGAATTTTAAGTAGGTCTATTGCTATTGTTCTACACCAGGGGAGTAAGGTACAAGACCTACTTGGGGCTACTTAAAACCTCCCATCCCTGGGATATGAATGTACAAAAGAGTCATAAGAATAAGAAGTCATATAAACATTATGTTTAATTTGATTGATTTATTTTGTGTAAATGGATTAAAGTTCAATCAAAATTCTAATGTTAAAATGCATAATAATGAAATCAAACGAGTACGTCGCCATTGTTCTACACCAAGGGAGTGAGGTACAAGACCTCCTTAGGGCTACTTAAAGCCGTGCATCCCTGGGATGTCCAGACTAATATACCCATTAGCATTCAAATTTATGCAAATTAATATATGAATGTAAGAAAGAGACTTTATTTCATACACTAAATTTATATTCACTTGCATTTCTTATGTATATATGTAACTAAATTTACAATATATGCATATTCTATCATTAGTGAACTTTTGAAAATATATTTGGAATTTAATAGTGATACTAGCCACACATATTTTTTAATTAAATAAACACATGCAAATTGACATAAAGGAAATCTTTTTCTTTTGATTAATTTGAAAGACATGAATGCATAATTACAAGTGGCATACAATACTTAACATGATTGGAAGAAAATAAAATAACATAAGCATGTGATTTCATTCAAATCCAACTAAGCCCTAAGGACAATCAAACTAAATAAGACTATTTAAAACCAACCAAAGTTTTTTAATGCCATTTCATTTTCATGTTTGATTTTATTTAAGGAAATGTGAAAGAGGTTTGCTATTCCTAATTCGATTCCCCATGTGTGAGTTAATTTGATTTAATGAAAAAGTAATTTGGTTCATTTTTATGATTTATTTAGGTTAAGGTATGGATTAAGTGGATTAATTAACCCTTATCTATATCACCTTAAGTTAATTAACTAATTAATAATGTGATACTAAGATATGCAACCACATGGAAAGTAAATTTATAATGCTCTTAATAAATGAAAGGGGACTAATGCAATTGGCTCATGATTAATAGTTAATTAGGCTTAGGGGATTTAATTAATTACTTTTATGATTTTCTTACGCATGTAAGCTAATCATAATTTCATTAAATTCCTTTAGAATATTAAACATCTACAGGACTACCCAAAATTGATTAGGTTATTTAAAGGTGATTTGAATTTTAAAATAATTTAATTTTAATTAAGCCATTAATTGATTAATTAAAACCTTTGAATATCTTTAATTAAGATGGTGAAATTAACTTAGAGACGGATCAATGAGAGGTCTCAATCCCCAATCACTAATTCCTTCCAATTAATAAGCAAATAGCTCATCCTAACTTAGTTAATCAAAAGGTTAATTAATTACTTAATCCTTAATTAATTGAAATTAAATGAAGAGGCTTAATGAAATGGTCATAAGAAATGAACTCAAACCATTTCCCTATGACTCTTCATTGTTAATAGAGGGCAATAAGCATAATTAATGGATTAAGTTAATGTTCATTTTCTTAGTTATCGTTAATTAAGATAAGAGAGTAATTAAGGCTTAATCAATTAATTTCTCAAATTAACTCTCTAATAAATTTCAAGAAAAATAGGAGAGACATAAGTTATCCCCCTAAACATCTCTAAAAAGTTTGAGATTAATTGATAATTAATCAGAGAGTAATTCAACTAATTAAGTTTTTATTTAAACCTTAATTAGATAGAAATTACTATTCAAAAGTAATTAATAATAATTTTATTCGATTCTCCTCTAAAATATCTTTAAAATGAGCCCTCATTTGTATTTTTTGGATTTTTCTAGAATTGGTTATGAATTTCAAAATTTTCAGCTCATTTAACCCAATTTTATAAGATATATTGATTTATTTAATTAAAATAGACCATTTGAACTTATAAATTCAATATCTTTCAATCTAGCCATTAATTTGTCTTGAAATTTTTATGGTAAGTTAATTTTAAGCCTAATTTTAATCCTTGAAAATTTTATTTCAATCCGATTTGTAGTTTTAATGTAATTAATAAATTTTAATTTTCACTAAAGCCTACATTAAGCTCACAATACTTAGCCAAAATTAGGGATTTTTGGTTCATTGGATTCCCCTCGAGAAGACAAATTTAACAAGCCTTTATTTGTAAATTTTTATGGGTATTTTATTTTATATAAATTTTTTAAGTTTAAAGTAGTTTAAATAAATTTTAAAATCCATAAAATCTCAAATTTCCCACTTAACACGGCACTTTCAGGTGAGCGATAATAATGGCCATTCGAGTCTTAATTGGCGGACGGTGTTGGCGGTGCCACCCGGTCGATTGGCAGTGTTGAACGATAACGGTGGCCATTAATACGTAAAAGTGGCGAATGTCCTATACGGATGTGAGATCAGATCAATCGCAATCGTCCGATCCGTCGAAAGATCCAGGGGGCTGAAATCACGCAATTTTGATGCATAATATGGACCGTCTGATCCCCTGAACACGGAATCGGAAGGTGATTGCTCTTCTTTTTCAAAATCGGTGAACTAGAGCGTGAAAATAGTTAAAAAGAGCTATAAATCGCCTGATCTGGGCTATTTGGGCTCGATTTTTTGGCGATCTTTCCTTAAAAATGTCCCAAAATGTGTGGAGATGATGTAAGATGAAAAATACAGGAGGAATTTAAGGATAATTCCTAAAATCATACACACATTTGATCAAATAAAAGATCTTACTATCGGCTAAAGTTTGAAGAAATTACCTCGCTAGGGATGGTTCCGGCGATGATGAAGATCCGAGTGAACTCCTAGGTGTGAGAGGAAGCTTTAGAATGAGTTTGAACCCTTGCCTCCCTTTAGAACATCGTCTTCACCAATGGTTGCCGCCTCCTCGCTGGAAAAGCTTCAGTTTTGTATTTTTTAGCTCAAAACTCACTCAAAAAAGGTGGAGAAGGGATGTTCTTTGCTTGGGGAAGCTCTTGGGACCTGAATGAACTCAGGATAGCATGAAATGAGGCTTCTTTCACTCATTTCAAGGGGATGGCCAAATTTTTCAAAACCAATGATGGGATTAGTCAGCCTTAGCCTCCATAGAGTGGGCTAAGATGCTAGAGATCCCTATTGAGGTGATAGATGGCTGCCAAAGGTGATGGGAGAGTGGACTTGGCTCTCTTTTGGGTAAGATCACATGTGTGATGGCATTTCTAAGAGGGGTACCTTGGGTTTGGCTCCAAATGGGTTTGGGTTGATTTTTGGCTAATCCTAAGTGGGTTTAGGATGGGTTGGGTCAGTTTACAATGGGCTTTAGCTTAATCCAAATGGGTTTGACTCAACTTGACCTATGTAGGCCAAATTAGGCTAGGTCATGTTGATTTGACCAATTGATCAAATTGGGTTAAACTAAGGCTTGGATTAGGTTTGAATGATGATTTAAAGTATTTTGGCTCAATTGGTTTTGATTAATTTGACTTAGGTTTGAATTTGACTCATTTGGATTCAAAAGGGTCAAATGGGTCAAGTTGATCAATTTGACCAATTTGACCAAATTGGGTTGGGTTATTTGTTGATTCAGGTTCAATTGGTTGATTGAAAATGATTGTAGGATTTGGTTTGGTTTAATTTAGATTTAATTTAAATTTTGGCCAATTTGACCCTTTAGGTCAATTTGGGCTAGGTTGGGTCAAGTTGACCAATTGGTCAAATTGGGCTCAATCATGGCTTTGGCCAAGTTCAATAAGTGATTTGAAATGAACTTGAGCCATTAGTTGCAATCATTTTGTATCAAATCACGATTTGATCCATTTTGGCTTTTTGGTCCAATTTGAGTCAACATGGGCCAAATGGCCAATTGGACTTGCTTTGGCTCTATTGATAGTTTGGTTATGTTCAATCATTGATCATGAGTGGGTTTTAGTCGATGGTTTCAATCAATTTGGCATATGGTGGGTTTTGGCTAATTTGGGTTTCATTTGGGCTAGGTTGATTTGGTCAAAGGATCAAGTTGACTTGGTTTGACCTAATTCAAGGTAGTTGATCACCCTGGGATGATTGTTGATCATGATATGAGGTTGAGATGTCTTAGTTCATTCCAATTTTGGTTGGATTAGAACTTAATTCAAGAAGGTCTTTTAGGTCACTTTGGGTCAAGTGGACCTAAAAGGGTCAATTGGCTTGATCATGGCTTGATTCAAGTTTAATTGAACTCATATATGGACTTAGGATGGAAATATAAATCCAATTGCAAGTGATTTGGAGTCAAATGAATTTTGATTCATATGATAATTTCAAGTCAAAAGGGGTCAACATGGGCTTAACTTGAGTTGACTTGACTTTGGCTTGATAATTGTAGTTTGTGTTTATATTTGAAACAATGACTGAATCATGAAGAAATCTATGAGTTTTGAGTTGATTTTGATATCATTTAGCCAAGTTCAAAAAATTGGCTAAAAGGGATAAAATTGGAAATTTTATTTGATTTGGGTTAACTTTTGGCTAGTTGGTTTTATATTTCATTAATATTTATGAATATAAACGAAGATATAAATGATTCATAAGAAAATCTCTTGGGTTTGGTGTGATTTGGAAAAAAATTTGACCAAATTGATGGATGTAGGTCAAAAGGGCTTAAGTAAGGAATTGATTTGGTTTGGTTTAATTTTGGTCATTGGATGGTGGGTTTCATTTATATTTGTGAATATAGATGAAGTAATGATTGATTTATAAAGAAATCAAACAAGTTTAATTTGGTTTAAAGTAGGTTTTGGCTTAGCATATGAAGGTGATTCTTATGATTTAGAAAGAGATTTTAGAGGTTGAATTTGATTATTGGTTTCAATCATTTGATAGTTGAATTTGATTTGGAATTCGGGTTAGAATTTGATTTAATATTGAATTTGATAATTAAGAAAATCAATTGGATTGGGGTTGATTTGAATTTGGTTAAGGCTAAGTCCATAAGATAAAATTGAAGGGCTTAGGAAGGGATTTAGAATTTGGTCATGGGTTTCAATCACTGAATTTGGAATTTGGATTATGATTTGAATTTGAGTTTGGTTTGAAAGAAAGAAGCAAGGATTGGGTTTAAGCTATAGGGTAGGCAAGTCCTCCTAAATCCCTAAGGCACAACCTATTCATATGGCTAACTCTTCTAAGTCTCTAAGGTTAGGTTAAGTGTTCACTTAATTACTAGTAGTGTCTTAAGGCTAAGGAATTCTTAGTGTCTACAAGAGTCCTAGATCTATGATGAGGAAGTTGAGATCTCACTCCAAAAGTGAGGTAAATAAAGGGTGCCTAATAGGTGTGGTGTGACTGATGAGGTGCACCACACGTATTGGTGTTGACCGAGATGATCAACGACGTCTGAAGGATCACGAACACTAACCAAAATGATCTACTCCTAAACTTGAGATGTAGAAGGAACCAAGATCTTAGTGCAATGCAACTCCACTCAGCCAAGGGCATAAAAGAGGAAGAAGGGATCCACTAAGGGATCAAGCATGTGAACCTTCCACTAGGGAAGCAGGTTCAGCTCATCCATAGAGGATGAGAGGCTTCAATTTGGATGCAGAATATGATTTGGGAGAAGATCCGCTGGGGATTTGAGTGTATAATCTACCGGGGATAGATGCATGAACCTTCCATTAGGGAAGCAAGTTCAGGTTAAAATTTGGGGCTCCACTAGGGATAGGGATTTGATGAGATTTCTTTTAAAGGTGCACTCTCTGAGGGATGCAGGTTTGAGTTGGATTTAATTGACTCCACTAGGGAGGTTGGAGCAATTTATATCTCGATGGGTAGAAGTTGGTTGATTATTTATTAAAGTTTAAATTTTGAGACGGACCCTGTCAGTTTGCGATGGACCGTACTGAGAAGGGGCTATGTCGGCCTTAGCCAATCTCAGATTTACCAAATCAAAGGGGTAGTCTACCGGCCACATGGTAGAACTATCCGACCTAAGGGGTTGCCTTTCGGTGTACATCGGCTATGCTAAGAAGAAAGCGTAGTAGACTTACATATCCAAAAGCAAGGAACAATTGCTGGGGTGATCTGTTAGATGCAACAAATCAAACTTGACCTAGGGCGACTACTGTATGAATGTCGCTAGGGGACTTATATCAGCTCAAAAGAAGTCGATAACGTCATTTATTTTAATTGCATTCATCTTAATTTCATTTATTTTAATTTGATGAATCCCATCGGTGTGCGATGGATCTACTAAGAATGGGCTAATATCAGCCTAGACCTATCTTAGATTTACAAATCCAAAGGGATAGTCTATCGGCCGTGGGGTAGAGCTAACCAGCCAAAGGGGTGTCATTCGGTGTGCAATGGTCAAGTAAAGAAGAATTCTCGTAGACTTATATCCTCCTAAACCAGGAGCCACTAAGGTGATCGATTTCTTGCACAACAAATCGAACCCGACCTAAGGCTACCTGTCGATGCTCAACGATCGTGCTGGGGAGAACGTGTAATAGACTTACATTTCCAAAGCAATGATGACCGTCGGGGGAACCTGTTGGTGGCACAATAAGTTGAACCCGACCTAAGGGCAACTATTGAAAGAGTGCCGATCCGGGGACTTATCTCAACTCAAAAGCATTCTCAGGGAGTTACTATCTAAAGATAGGATGTCTTGGGAAGGGGCAGGGGCTTGTTGACCTATTTTTTAGAATAAGCTCTCAACCCATCCATCTTAGACATAGGACTCCTCTTAGACTTTAAGAGTTCCTTAGTCTTAAGACACATCTAGTGATTAGGTGGACACTCTACCTAGCCCTATAAGACTTAGAAGAGTTAGCCATAGGAATTGGTCATGTCTTAGGGGTGTTAGGAAAATTTCCTACCCTTAGCTTAAACTGTTCCTCACTTTCCTTCTTTCAAGTCAAACTCCAAATCAATTCTATTTGATTTTCGCCAAATCAATTCCATGATTAAAATCCAAGATCGAAATCTATGATTGAAGCCCATGATAAAAAAAAACATCAAAATTTCTAAGCTCAAATTTTCCTAAGTCCATTCCAAATCACTTGTGGAACTTGACCAAAGCCTCAATTGGCCAACTAGACCCAACCTAATTGACCTTATATGACCTAAATGGGTCATGTTGAGCCAAAATTGAACTTAACCAAAATTGATTGAAAATAAAGATACCAACCCACTCCATATGACTAATATAACCTAAACCTACCCTTGACCTACCTCAAATAGGTCAAATGGGTCAAATAGGTCAACTTGACCCATTTGACCTAAGTGAGATTATATGAGCCAAATCCAAAAATATACCAATTTGAATCAAACCGAAGCCACCAAAATATTTTGAATGGTCATATGAACTTGACCCAACCCTTAGTTTGATCCAATTTGGCCAATTGGTCAACTTGACCCAAGTTGACCCATTTCGACCTAAATGGGTCAACATGAGCCAAACCCTATCAAATGAATTCCAAATCTCATGAAACTTGGCCAAACCTAGTTTTTCCATATACCCAACATATCCAAAGTGGAAAAATAGCAAAATGACCATCCTACTCCTAGGCCATAGAACAAATTTTGGACTAATCCATGGGTAATTTGGCCATACCCTCTTCAAAATCACTTAAGGATTTCTAAAAGCTCAAGGGGACCTAGTGATGAGTGGTGCACCCAACCCAATGGGTTTGGGTTAGCCCATTTGGTCCTTAGACCAAACCCGACCCTATGGGTCAAAATTGAAAATTCAAACTCCCTCTCAAGCTCAAATTCAAGCACATGGGAGGTTGACAATCCACTCCTTGGCTCAAACCGACCATGTGCACACTCTTGATCAAATAGCCCTCTCAATATGATCAATTGGATCAAAATGACACACAAGCTTGCAACCATCAAATCCTTCAAGGGGGAGATATACTCCCCCTAAACAAACTCCAATGCATCATTCCTGAATTCGATTGAGTGCTAGTGAGACTTAGGAGCCATCAGAGAGTGATAGTAAACATCCTAAAGCTCTTGCCAATTCCCCATTTTTTATTTTCAAACAGTGAAAATAAGGGAGCTCAATCCATTCTCCAACTTCTTCCACACTACAATCCATTGCAATTCCTTTTATAGGCATACTTAAGTGACCAAATTGAGCTCACCTAAGTTCATTCCAAGCTTTAAAGCCAAGGGAGGATTGAATTGGATCAAAGCCAAACTAAAGCAAAGGAGGAGATGACCCATAGTAAGATTCACTCAATCTCAAATGCTCAAAACTTCGCAAGGCTTCGTCTTAACCAGACGAAGCTTCTCCAAGGGAATCGAGCACCGGTGATCACCTTCGGTAAGGTATGGGATTTTTTGGCCATTAAACTCAATGTTGTGTGGAGCTTTGTGAAAGAAATTTTCACTCCATCAATTTTTGACCATTGGATTTGCCGCTATCTATCTTTAGATGGTGTGGGTTAAATTTGATTGGAATGCATGCTAGATCGAGCTTGGATCTTCCCCTTGATCATGGGCAGTCTCTGTTGATCAAGGGGAAGAACTTAGGAGATCTCAGCCATCCATCTGTTCATTTTATATGGATGATTAAGATAATTCTACACGTTTAGATTTCCTTTTATCCATTTTAAATAGCGTGGAGATCCCTAGTCGTCCGATCTTTGATCGGGCGGTAGAGGATTAAATCGTGTGCACCGCCAACCGCCATTTGGGATGTGATGTTTAAGTAATCCCTCATGGTGTGATCCGTGTAAAGCACGCTGACCATCACCTTCATGTGTCACGCCGTGAGCCAAGGATTAGTTAGAGTTTTTAAATGCCTTAATTAAATTCTAATTAACCTAGAGATCTTCTAAAATTTATAACTCCCTCTAGAAAATTTAGAAATTGTGAAATAAAATCCTATGGAAAGATAATTAAAGCTAGAACATTTTAAAATTAATTTTGATGAGTTTTGAATTATGCTTTTCATTGTATTTAGATTTTATTGAAAAGTTTATTTTGCTAATTACTTTTTAATTAGGCCATTGATTAATCCCAATTTTTTTGGGTATGATTTAGGGATGACTTCTGCCTCTCCTAATTTTCTTATGATTTATGGAAGGCTTGATTAGAAGAATTTCATATGGTTTCCTTAATTATCCTCCTTATGTAGTTAAGCATAATTAGGGTATGATTAGTGATTTTAACCTATGATTAGGGTTGATTAAGGTTGACTAAGGTTAGATCTAGTAAGTAGGAGGTTTATGGAATATTTTTGGGGCATTTCCCCTAAGCTATTCCCTAAACCCTCTCTTCTCTTCTTAATCTCCTCTTAATTAAGGGTTAATTCACATGTGTGAAATGGTATTTTGAAATTACTTCAGCTAAACCTCTTAGCTTAATTAACTTTTAATTATGAGTTAAATTGCATTAGGCCTCTTTCTTATTAGGTGCATTGCAAATTTAAATTCCTTATGGGTTTTATGTCATCTCATTGGCTCATAATTATTTAGTTCATTCTTCTAAGATGGTGTAGGTAAGGGTTAATTAAGTTACTTAATGCATACCTTAACCTAATCAATGCATAAAAATGGGTCTAATTATCTAAAAATTAAACAAAAATATCAAACACATGTGGGAATGGGACGGGAAACTCATCTCACCTTTTCAAAATTAAATCATACTTCAAACTAAACAAAAATCACTTTGAATTCATTTTGATTTATTCTAAATTTTCTTATTCCATAAGAATGTATTTAGGATTCAAGTGAAGTTAGTCTGTTTACATGATTTCATTGCTTTGGATCTTTCCCTAACATGTTAAGTTGTATGCCATGTGATTTCATGCATTCATAATTTCATTTTTTTTCAAATTTTAAAATGAAGTTGTTTACTTTATGTAAAATTTGTATGTGTTGGCTAAACTAGAATTATGAGTGGCTATTATCACTACTAAATTCAAATTATTTTCAAAACATATAAATCAAATACCAAAATTGAAGTATGCTACTTATATTTTAATTATGAGTTTGCATGTGATAGATTATAAAGGTATGCTTAGCATATGTTTCCTTTCTTTCTTATGTTGGTATAATTTTGAATAGGAATTTGGTGAGGTGCATGGTTCATTTAAAAAGAACCTAACACTCACTTAATTCCATATCCTATTCATCTCTATGCTATCACTTAAGGAGGGTTGCCTATACTTACATACATAAATTGCATAAAATAAAATGAATCCATTAAATAACTTTTGCATTCTCCTTTTCTATTTCATTTCTTTTATACACATGTTTGTATTTAAGGAAAGTGATATATTAGTCTGGATAACCCTGAGGTTGTGAGGATTTAAGTATCCATACATAGGTCTTGTACCTTACACCTCTGGTTAACAATGGTGCTATACTCACTTATGCCTTTCTTACTTTCATGTGTGTATGTTAAAATTTGGATAAGGAAAACCCTTTCTACTTAAGAAAATCATGCATATTCAACTTCTAAATTTCCTTAAATGGATTACTTAGCATGCATCATAAAGTGTGTTAGATATCCTCATTTGCATGTATAGATATGCTTAGGGTCCATCCATATGCATTTTATATATGTTGGGAAAGAAATGAAGTAATGTGTGTTATGTGAATTTTGATTCATTTTATTTAATCTTAAAATGTCTTTCTTTTTGAATAGGTTTGTTTAGAGTTTATCTAAACTTAGGATTAATTAAAAGATTTAATCAAAATATTCACCTAAACAAAACCAAATGTGAATCTACTTTCAAAATTACTTAGGTTAGGGAAGGAAAGAGAAGTTATCTTCTCTTTCTCTCTCTTCATAACTTAGTAATTAATTGTAGGATCCACTAAAACAAAATCAAAACATGAAATAAAATCAACCCAAAATAACTAAACAACTTAAATGAAACCCTCCTCTAAGTTGAACATGTTCTTCACACTTAGAAAATTTGAACCTAAATCCATAGCTAAGCATACCACACAAGCCTTCAAAGCACACACACATTAGCCTAAGTCATCACTTCTAGTCTTAGGTTAAGTTGGTGCATGGTTTGATGTTCATTTAATTTTATGATATATATTTTAGACTTGATGTTAGGGTATATGCTCATAGAATGAATGGTAGGACTTTCATAGTCTAACTATTCTTTTCTGCAGGGGATTATGCCTAAGGAGCGCTATCATAATTAAAAATATAAATACATTTGCTTGTAAGTTCTTTATACCCCTAAGCATAATCCATAGGCCAGGTAGACTTAGTCACCTATGTGTGGGGTGATAAGTCTAATGTACATGCTTGGGATTTGTGTGGTTTGTTTTAGCTAACCTTTGTTTTGCAGGTGTAGTTAGATTTCCACTTTTCCTTTTCATGTAAATTTGTGCAATTAGGATTTTGGAATGATTGTTATGGGGATTAGGATAAATATTGGTCATAAGATCCTACCTTATGCACCATGTGAAGCCTTGGAGCATCTACCTTCCAACCATCCAAAAAGAAGAAGAAAGAAGAAAAGAAAGAAGAAAGAAAAGAAGAAGAAAGAAGAAGAAAGAAGAATAAAGCTTGAAGACCCACATAATAATGAATTCATTGCTTAATTATAATTTAATTCATTTGTAATCTGAGTTGTATAAGGGTAGAGCTTGGCTACCCACATTTGATATTTTCAGGTTTATGCGATGGTGCCCGACCACAACGACCTTTTATTTTTTTTGCGATTAGCTTTATAAATTGATTGATGATTTGTTTAGCTTTTGCATTAAGTGGCATACTTTTTCCTAGTTTCTTCCTTATTTTATGAATGGCCTGGATGAGGATTAAGCTCTTTAGAGAAAAATGAATCTTTTACCCAACTTAACAACTCAAATTAAAATTAAATAAATCATAACCTCACCTAAAACCTAGGTTTAAAATAAAGATAAAAGAATTAGCAACCCCTTAGCTGGATGAGCATTTCTTTCATAATATCATGCACAAATGCATCTTATTTCACTCTTGATTAGAGGGCTTCCATATTTTTCAGAGAACCTTGGCTTGACCTTTGAGAGCCATGGTGGAAACACACCTACTCCCTTCTCGCTAATTTTGGCCAATAACTTTATTTCTCATGCATTAGTCATAAAAAAAATCCTATTAGCCTGAGTAAAAATAATTGTACAAAATGAGAATAAAAATGAAATTTGAATTGCATTAGATTTAAGTCATTTGAAGCATGCCTTTTACATAATCTAGTCTATTTAGGGAGTGAGTTTAATGGCTTTGTCTCTTTCTAAATAAATAATAGCCTAGCCATCTTGCATAAGCTTAAAGACTTACTTACATGTATTTAAAATCATAGGAGGAGTTAGTTGGCAGCCACCATCAGGCGGTTGTAAGTCCAAGCTGTGGGGTGGTTTGTCCTCTCTTGTGGAGGCAAATCAAATACCCATTTTTGCCTTAGATTTAGGTTGTGGTTTAGGCCTTTGCCAAAGCTCCCTAGATTTAGGTTCTGAGATTGCTTCACCCTTTATGGGCCATAAGCATAATTCCTCACCTCTTAGGTGTTTCCTTAATCTTATGTTAAGGAATCATAAGTCTTAAATTTCTAATGAAAAATATAACTCAAACAAATTAAATTGATTTCAAAAATGTAAAGCCCAACTATAGGATAGTTTGAGATATTCACTAGGTCTCCTAGCATCATTGGCATCTCCTACATATCTTCCATTTTGGCTTCGATAATAACTCCCTCTTTTGATCAATCTCATTTGATCTTCAAAAAATAAACCAATCGATTGATAGTCCTTTCCTATTGAAATCTTCAAAGACAACAATCATTTACCTTAATCGAGAGTTTTCCTAAAGAATCGCCATTCCTTAAGATTTAATTAATTATGGGGGCTTGCCACTGCAGGGAACTTAACGAACTCAATTTAAAATAAACCCTGCTTTGCTTTTTCATGTAAAGTAGGGGAAGAATCTCTGGTACATATGCATACCCATCATCCTTAGGAGCCTTTATTGAGGTGATTAAGTCTATTAAAGGGTAGTGATTTCTATATCTAGAGATAGTACACTATTTTCTTGATGACGTACCCAATCACTTGAATAAGCACATCTGTGGATCTGTGTGGCATTCCAAAAAGATAAATTTCTATAGTGTCTATGTGTCCTCTTTCATTTCTCACCAACAGATTTGAAGGTGACCCCTCCTCACTATAGAAAATTTTCACCACGAGGTTTGAATTCCTAATCCACAAGTGAAGATATATATTTTATTTATTTTATGTTATCATGGACCCTATTGGTTTACGAGGACCACACTGAGAAGGAGCTCATATCAGCCTAGTCCTATCTCATACTTACTACACCAAAGGAGAATCTATACATCTGTTGAACAAATTCTCCAACCACAAGGGTGTCTACTATGAAAGGGGACTATCCAATCCAAAAGTAATCCGGGTAGTGTCTAAATGGGGTCGTTAAGGATGTCATCCAAATAGAGTGCCCACAGGGGAGGTGCTGTTAGGGGCATTATCCAAAACCATATAAAAGAAAGCCTATAGACATTCGGTGGCCAATTCAAAGAAAAAGTGTGGGGACTCGCATCTGACAAGAGTGGTGTATCCACCAGGTGGGTTGCTGTCAGCATAGCGAACACCAACCAACCTAATGTGCTTGTCAGTTTATGACAATCAGTCTAAAAAAAAGGCATGTTGGCTTACATCTCTCTAAAGCAAAACTAATTATTGGGATAGTCTATCATCGAATCGATAAGGGATATCCGACCTAGGGCGACTACTAAGTGAGGATTCCTTTATGGGGACTAAACCCAGGCTTGAAGTAGTTCAAAGAAAAGGAGCCACTGGGAGACTTATACTAAGCCTCAAATATACTCAACCCAGTCAGTGTATGATGGCTAGTCCAAGAAGAAAGCGTGTAGGCTTACATCCTCTTAAACAAAGTCAACATGGAATAGCTTACTGGCTGCACAATAAGGCCTACCAAATTAACATGGCACTTGTCGATTTGCACTGGTCAAGTTTGGAAGAAAGCGCGGGCACTCACATCTACTAGAAAAGTGACCATTATGGTGACACACTAACAAGGTAGTGCACCGACCCACTAGCGGCTAATGAGTGAGTGTCAAAGGTGACTTGCTCCCACATCAAAATAGCTTGAGATAAAAGATATGTGTTTATGTATGTTATGAAAGAAGGAATATGATGTTGCTTGGGTTCTCTTACACCTTCCCTAAACACATAAAAGAAGGGATAGAATGGTGCCATAGGGGGAAATGTGACTCCACCAAGAAAGGATGTCGAATAGGTTCTCTTACACCTAACTTAGTTGTGCTAGTCGAAATAGGATGCCTCTTGGGTTCTCTTACACCCAACCTAATAGCACTGGAGAATGGCATGTAGTTTGTGTTTGTGTTGTGTTGTGGAGGGATAGGATGTCACTTGGATTCTCTTACACCTACCCTAAATATATATGGTGGTTCGTGAGAAAAAGATATTTCTAACATGTAAGAGATGGAATTTAATATGAAAAGGAATTTTATTGATGATTATTTTCAAACAAGACTTATGGATAATATTTCTTTAGGTAGAGCCCATTGATTAAAAGCATAGGGCACTCTCCCTTATAGTTTATAAGCTGATAAGATCCTTCTTGATAGGCCTTTTCTATGGCGAAAGGGTCTTCCCAAGTGGGTTCAAACTTGCCTCCCATCTTTCGACGGGCAACAATTAGTCTCCTTAGAATGAAAACAAGTGCTCCTACTTGAAAAGCTCTAGGACTGACCAACTTATTGTGAGCTTGAATCATTTTGGCTTTGTACAACTCAAAGTTCTAGCATGCCCGGAGGCATCTCTCCTCCAAACCTTCGAGCTCTTCTAACCACAGCTTGGCATTCTGCTTCGTAGTAATCTTACTACCCATAGCTATCCTTAGTGATGGGAGTTGAACTTCTAATGGTAGAATGACTTTAGACCCATACACTAAGAAAAATAGGATAGATTGAGTTGGAGTCCTGTATATGGTGCGGTAGTCACAAGGCTTCAACCAACTACTCATGCCACTATCGCTTGTTGTCATCGAGTGTCTTCTTCAATATTTGGATGAGAGTTTTATTGAATGCTTCAAAACAATTTTCCCTCAGATAGTAGATGGTGGAATATCTTCAATCTAAGTTATGTATCTGAGCAAAGTTACTAATTTTAGTGCTCTTGAACATAGTATCATTATCGGATATAATTCATCGAGGTACCTTGAACTTATATACAATATGGTTCCTAAAAAATTGGAGCACATGCTGAGCTATAACCTCTCTAAGTGGGATTGCCTTTGCCAACTTAGAAAAGTAGTCGCAGTTAGAATGAATCGATGACCCCTGGAAGAAGGAGGATCAATCGGACCCATTATGTCAGTTCCCAACACTCAAATGGCCATGAAGCCAATGTAGGATGTAGAATGTTGGGTGATTGATGTAGGACCACACCATGCTCTTTACATTTGTGGCATATCCTAGCTACAACCATGTAGTATGTGATCATCGAAGGCCAGTAATATCCTAGTTTCTTTCTATCATCTTTGGATCGGATTGGTGAGCTTCGCATAATCTTGAATGTACCTCAATCACGATCTTATGGGCTACGTGCTTGTCTAAATAATGTAACCACAATAGATTCTGATATGGGTTCAAAAGGTAGTGTTTCTTTCATCCTCGTGGGCCATCTAAATTTGGTTATAGCTAGATGACCCATCCATAAAGGGGAATACTGCATGAGATGAGGCAATTTCCACCATTGATTCCAGTATAGGAAGTGGAACTTCATCTTTAAGACATGCCTTATTCAGATCTCTAAAATCAATGCATACGCAAATTTTGCCATTCTTTTTCTTAATTGGGATGACACTGGCCAACCGTAGGATATTTTTCTTCCATAAAGCAAAGATCGATCGGCTTCTTGATTTCAAAATGACCTTTCATGTCTAATGACATGCGTCTAGGAGCTTGCTTGATAGGGTTAGCATTAGGATCTATTGCTAGCTTGTGGACTACCATGTCAGGAGATAAATCGAGCATTTCTTCATAACTCCATGTAAATCAATCCTTAAACTCAGTTAATAACCTAACTAAGTCATTGATTTCTTCTTCATTCAACAAGGAACTGATGTATGTTGGCGTAGATCTTCTTTTATTCCTAAGTTCATTTCTTTGAGTTCGTCAATGGTTAATCTAATTTCTTCTTCAAACTCTTGCGATGAATTTTTGACTTCAAGATCATTTAGGTCATCTGAAGTTTCTAAACACACCTCCTCATATGAGTTATCATGATTTGAAAAGAACCTATTAGACTCCAAATGAATGGTGATGATAAGGCAATGGTCGTGCATGTCCCTATGTAGTCGGTCTTGATTGAGAATATCTATTTTGGTTGTCCCATAACCTTTCAAAGTAATCTGATCTGTGTTTAGACCAAGTATGTGAAATTAAACCCTTCTTTGCTAAATTAATAACATAAAGAAAATACCATTCAAAAGGCAATTGTATTAAATTTTTATAAGAATCATCCTCAAGTTTCACATCGGCTTCCTGACTTGAGGATGATGCTCCCAACAAAAACCTCTTTGACCTGACATCCGTGGATGACTTGAGGGCCTCCTTAACTACCAAAACTTTGACTTTCTGGGAAGAAAGTGAGGTTGGAGCTAAAGTTCCCAACTGTTGCCTGACTGTTCTACATAATGATGATTTGGATACATTCATGCTTTTCTTAGAGGCCTGGTCTTCATTGCTGTTTAGCTCCAATGTCACCTCTAAAGGGACCATCTAAGAGGGGTTGGTCAGTGTGCTAACCATATAAGACTTGTCCTCTGAACTGGACTCTAAGTTTATGTGGATAGTGGGGGTACTCCTATGAGCTGGAACATAGCTCTTATAGGTTGGCCACTAGTAAGGAGGTCTTCCACCTTTGGAACTGCCTCTAGACTTGCCTCTAGCCTCTACCTGGTGGGGGTCGAGTCATCTTACCCATGTGTTCATATGGAGGAACGAACTATGGAAGAAATCCAATATCGAGCTCTACTTCTTCCTCGGTGTTTGATTCTCGCTCACTTGTACTTTTATTTTCTTTTTCTTCTTTTTCTTTTTCTTTTGTTTCTTTTTATTTTTATTTTTGAGCTTTCACCAAGTTCATGAGAATAGACTTTTTGATTTGGAGGAAGATAGTAGGATGCATCCTCATATATCTCAACCTCCTTAACTAAAAATGGTTTCAAATCTCCTTTAATGCAATACTCGATTCCACCTCTCCTGAATTTGATGCACTAATGTAAACAGGATGGAACCATGTTATTTCCATATATCCAAGGCCTACCAAGCAAAGTAGTAAAAGATGTATTTGAATCAATTATGTAGATCTTATCTTATGTCTTCCAGTTATCTATCTCTAATGGTAACACTATGGAGCCTAGAGCCCTCTCATCTTGCTCATTGAATCCTCTCAACATCATATGATCTCCTCAAAGTTCAGAGATATCGATCCTCAGGTAGGCAAGGGTCTTTAGACTCATAATGTTCACTGATGCATTTGGATCAACTAACACCTTAGAGAGTTTGAATCTGCCCATGTCCATTATGATGTAGAGGGAGCGGTTGTGCTCTGTTGTCCCCAAAAGAATATCTTCATCGGTGAATGTAACTCCATGAGCTTCTCTTGAATAACATGCCTCCTCTCTAATAGAGGTCAGCTGAGCTAAGCATATTTCTGGATCAAGAAGGGCTTTGATCAATGACTCCCTCATCTCTTTGGATAAGACAAGGGCATCATATATGCTTAGTTTAGCTTGCAACTTTCTTAGGTGAATAAGGATAATGTAGTCAACTCTGGGTTGGTCCTTCACAAGCATATCCATAGGCGGAGCATCCTGTGGAGGGGCTTCTTGATCATTAGAACCAATGACTTATTTACCTTTATCCTGAGGTGTTACCCTAGGAGATAGAACTTTATCACTATGAAGGTTGACTTCAGTGACTTCATGAGATGGTTTAGTGGAAAATTTTACCTACTCATCAGGTTCACTTATAGCTCTCCTATAGGGATCATCGGAGTCGGATGACTCCAAATCAATCTCAATGGGCAAACCTAGGTGATTTAGGAATGGATAATCCATTTTTTAAGAAGAAGAGTGATCGAACTATAGTTATTATTGATTAGACTTGGAGAGCTATATGAAGGAATAAACTCAGGAAGATCATCAGAAGCGACATAGATGAAACCAGAATTAGTTTTCTTCATTGATTTCTTAGATTTGGGTGAAGGTACAAAATATAAATCAAGTAAAGTAAGCAGAGTGAGGGATTTGGCACCCCTAATATAATACACTACGAAGAAGAGTTGGCTAGATGGCTGTGCAAGTGGAAGGAGTGCTGGACTCGGTCGGTGGTTGCACTACTGTGCTATCTCAGGCAAGTGGAGGTTATCGCTACTACTGCTGGGCTTCTATCTTTCTCAAGTTTTCCTTAATAACTTGCAAACCTTCCTTAGAGTTGGAGGTTTGAGCTACTTCAGGCACCTACAAGGGTAATTTTTTGATCTTATAAATAATTTTCTTAGAGGTTTAGATAAGGAGATATCCCAACATTCCTGTCTTAAGAAGATCGCGTGTATCCCCAATAATTATCCTAACATAACTAGAAGGTTGTTCTAGCAGTATTCCTTAGGGATGACAATGGCACCTGACTTATACTATGCTCAAGCCAGTCCTTAAAGGTAAAGCAATCTTTTAAGACATGGCCTGGCATGCAGTGGTAGGGGCAATAGTTTGGATCATGACTTTTGCTCACATCCTCTGACCTCTTAGGCTCTGGTAACTAGAAATCAGGCTTCTTTAAGAGATTCTTAAAGATCTTCTTGACTACCTCCCCCTTGAATGAATAGGATTTATTCAATTTATCAATAAGAGTAGGTACATGATAGCTACCTAGTGGCGGACAGGAATACTACTGCTGATGATGCTGATGAGGATACTTTTGGGGAGGCGACATGGAGGCTGCTATGGTAATTGAGGTGGCCAGTATGATGGTCAAGGTGGTGGTAAAGGAGGCTGCTAAGCTCGAGGCCTGTCTGACTGAACCCTAGCTGGCTGGTTCCCTTTATTAAATATTGTGACTATCTATGGCTTCTTCTCAAATGCCTTTAGAGGTTTGGGCTTGGCTGACTGGTCCTGGATAGGCGACTGTCTGGCTTTCTCTTGTAAGCTAGCCGCCTTGTTGATTAGCTTCTCGAAGGTTTTGATTGTAAACCCCTTAAACATGAAAGCAATCAGGCCATGGACATTCTTCAAGAGAATCTCAATGGCATATTATTCAGACAGCTGTGGTTCGCATTTCATACTTAGGTTTCTCCACTTGAGAATGTAATCAATAAGGGACTTATTTGGATTTTGCTTGGTCACAACGAGGTTGCCTACAATAACCCTTTGTTGAGCTCCATCAAACTTCTTGATGAAGAGGTGCTCCAACTCAGCAAATATTCTTACCGAACCATTGGGCAGTTCGGCATACTAATCAAATGCAACACCCTCTATACTACTAAGAAATAATATAAAAAGAAGTGTGTCGCTATCTCTGGCGTTGCAATAGTCGGCCCTGAAATATGGAATGTGCTGGTGAGGGTTCCCACTGCCACCAAAGATTTTGAATGAAGGAGACACAAAACCCTTAAGATATTGAACAACATCAAATTCCTCCGAGTAGGGTCTACCCTTTGGAATAGATGAGCCACCTCGAGCTTGCACCAATGCATCCCTCACCTACTAATACACCATGTGTTTAATGTCTTTCTCATGCAGAGAATGCTATCCACCACCTTCCCATGTAGGCTACCACTGTCTCCCTCTATGGGAATGCATCTAGAATGACTTGAAGTATGTGCCAACTCTACTTTGTTGGCTACTATGGGAGAAGGCTGTGAAACTGGGATTGAATTCTGCAATGTTGCAACCATTGCCATCAACTCCTCAAAATCTTCTTCCCCATCATCAATATGATCATCTCTCTACCTGAGCTGCTGGAGGAGGTGTTGAGTTGAATGGACAGCGTCATCCTCTTCAACTACAATACATTTCTAACTATGCTGATCTCTATGGAGGGAGCCCCTAGTATCGACCATCTGGACCTCGATCGAATCTTCGATAAGGTCACCCTCATCAGGGTCAAAACTGACATTTCCCTCCTCATAATTTGACCGATTGCTCCCTCTAATTTCTCTCTTCTCTATAAAGTATCATGCTAAAATATCATCTAAGGAGCGGTCTAACCGTGTTGGTACCAACACATGCCACCTAGAGGGGATGCTCATGACGGAGATGCATCTACACTTCAGCCACTCTGGGAGGGAGGGTCATATGCTCATGATCGCCATTGGTGGAGTGGTGTCCCCGGGAGATCCACTATCATAACTACAAAACTATCCCCTTCTACTGCCAGCTCACGATGGTGGTGGTGGTGAAAACGCTGGTGGGTTGCCACTCTTTCTTCACCAAGACTGAAGTAGGAGGTTAAGTAGTGGAGCTTGCCCTCACCTCATTCGATGGAGTAGATGGAGTGGGATCCTTTGGCCATAGCCGCATCACCAATGGGGCTTTCTTCTCCCAAGATGCTATCTTTGCTTTTATGGGAACAGTGGATGGTAGGACCTGAACTGGTGATGGTGGGTGAGGAGGGATTAGTGTGGTGGAGAAGATATCGCTCCACCCTCACTAGGGCTTTCCCCCTACGACTGGTGGTACCTGTCAACACTATGTTGTCGGTCCTATCAGCCCTGGTGGCCCGATGACCAAAAAAATCAACTAGAGTGGAGGCCATCAACTGCCTGGCAAACCTTGCTTCCTACTCTCTGATTGAACAACTACTCTGGCTTGATGCACTATTGCTATGGATCTGCCTGATAATACTTCAGGGATGATCATCCTCAAGTTAAACATTATGTCAGACTATGGGCGAGTGTGTGCTCTACCAACCTGGCGTAGTACTATCCGTAGACTAGCATAGGACTTCCTCATGTCCCTAGCTAAAACCTCATAGTATGCCGACAGTGGAGGAAAAGCAGTAATCCTCTGGTAATCTTCCTCTCCATCTGATGTCGAGAGGGAATGGAATCTACTATCACTAAGAAGTGGAGAGGTCTCACGGAGAGATCCCTCCTCAGCAACATGGGATACTGCATCTATCTCTCGTGCCGCTGATGCGCTTGATCTTTCTTTTGGCATTGTGCGGTAGTAGGGCAGTATGAGACTAGATCCTACCTCGAAGGTAGGGGAGACTATCTTTAAAGTCAAGATAGCCTTCCCCTTATAGGGGATCAACAAGGAGGTGCTAGCAAGCACCTGAGCAGTTGTAGGAGCAATTGGCTGAGTAGGAACTAAAGTGAATGGTGGAATATCAACCACCTTCCTCTTCAAGGAAGGATACTCAATATCGAAAGGTAGTCAATGTGGATGACTGGATTCTGCCCGACCACCTCATCCCGACTAACAATTGTGAGGGTCGCCCCCTCATAGGTGATGTGTGCTCCCTCAAATCCTCGGCTGAAGAAGACTAAGCTGGTGGAGTCAGTCCAAAGGAGGCTGGCCCGATCCAAGGCCAAATCCATCCCAAATAGAGAGATAAAGATGAACTTGTGGGAAGCCATATGTACTGACTACAAAAATAAACTGCACTGACTGGTCTGCACTAAATCTCTGCATGTGTTGAAATGTAACTTGAGTGAGATCTCCGCTTTAATACTTTTCCTTAGAGAGTAATAGAGATTTGGAGTTTTGAACCCACACTTAATAATTCAAATATGATAGGTGGGGTTCATTAGAGAGATTATGATATTTTGTAGGAGAGTCTTTGTCATTTGATTTTGATTTAAAACCCACACTCAACCAATTTAGATAGGTTGGGTGGGGTTTAAAATTTTGAGGAGAGATTTTTTTTGGAGATATTTGTATTTTGTGTATCTTGTTTGAAAATATTGATGATTTGAAAGAACATTTACTTAGCAAATTTGAGTATGCTAAGAAGAGATTATGATTTGCGTTTGAAAAAAAAAATTTGTGGAATATCTTTGCTTACGATGATTGATTGTGTGATATGTTGATTTGAAAATGGGGCTTCTTACTTAACAAATTTGGTATGTTAAGTATAGGCCACATGTGTTTTATTTGTGTTTGAGAATGAGACTTTCACTTAACAAATTTGGTATGTTAAGTGAAAGCCAAATGTGATTGATAGATATGTTTGCTTTCTTTGATAATGAAACTCTCACATAACAGATTTAGTATGTTAAGTAAAAGTCTAAATATGATATGATTTGAGAATGAGATTCTTACTTAACAAATTTGATATGTTAAGTAGGAATCAAATGTGTATTGAAAATGATACTCTCACTTAACAAATTTGGCATATTAAGTGAAAGTCAAATATGATTGATAAATGTTTTGAAAATGGGACTCCCACTTAACAAATTTGGTATGTTAAGTGAAAGTCAAATGTGACATGAAAATGAGACCCTCACTTAACAAATTTGGTATGTTAAGTGGGGAGTCAAATATATCATGAAAATGAGATTCTCACTTAACCAATTTGCCATGTTAAGTGGAATCAAATATGGTATGAAAATGGGACTTTCACTTAGCAAATTTGGTATATTAAGTGAAAGTCAAATGTATCATGAAAATGAGATTCTCACTTAACAAATTTGGTATGTTAAGTGGAATCAAACATGGTATGAATTTGGAATTTTCACTTAAACAACTTTGATATGTTGAGTGAAAAATATGTTATGAATTTGAGATTCTCACTTAACAACTTTGGTATGTTAAGTGGGAATCAAACATGACATGAAAATATGATTCTCACTTAACAACTTTGATATGTTAAGTGGGAATCAAATGTGACATGAAAATAATATTCTCACTTAATAACTTTGATATGTTAAGTGTGAATCAAATGTGACATGAAAATAAGATTCTCACTTAACAACTTTGATATGTTAAGTGGGAATCAAATGTGACATGAAAATAAGATTATCACTTAACAACTTTGATATGTTAAGTGGGAATCAAATGTATATGAAAATAAGATTCTCACTTAACAACTTTGATATACTAAATGGAATGAAATGTGACATGAAAATAAGATTCTCACTTAACAATTTTGGTATGTTTAGTGGGAATCAAATGTATATGAAAATGAGATTCTCACTTAACAACTTTGACATGTTAAGTGTGAATCAAATGTATTTGATATGCTCTCTTTCTTTTTTGGAAAGAGAGGGGAATTCTTTGTTTGACAAATGTGCCATGTCAAATAAGATTCCAAAATATATTTTGTGATCTCAAAAGAGGGAAATTTATTTAACAAATTTTTAGTATGTTAAATATATTTCAATGATATATTTTGATGTCATGTATGTGATTTCTTGATTTTGAAAAGAGAGAAACTTCAACTCCATCATATGTGAGATATGTTGAGTGGAATTTTAATCTTATGCCATGATTTGAAAATAGAATCTTCATTCAACAAATTTGAGTATGTTGAATGAAGGTGGCTACTTTCAAAAGAAATGTGCTCTGGAAAGTGTCATTTTGTGAAAGAATTTATTTTCTTAAATTTATGATGAACCTTACCTTACTAAGCCAATGGTAGGTAGGTTCTAAATTTTTATTATCTCTTTATTTATTGATAAATTTTATTTTTCACCTATAGGAAAACAATAGGGGTTTCAGGACCTACATGGAGTGAGGTCCTAAAACCTAAAGGATGTTGGCTAACTTTGCTTAAGAATGAAATAAGCTAAGTGCCAATGGAAGGAAAGATAGTCTGGACTCACATAAAATGCAAGTCCACTATCAATGCTTGGAGACAACAATCATCTACTAGAGATGGAGAGAGGAACCCTCCCCAGCAGAGTCACCAAAAAAATCTGTGGTATTTATTTTCAATTGGTTATGTTAGTAGGTTTGTATATGGGGAATGCCACATAGATCTGAGGATGTACTTATTGAAGTGTTTGGGTATGACATTGAGGAATAGCATACTATCTCAAAAGATAGAAATCATTACCCTACAATGGACTTGATCACTTAATAATGACCCCTAAGGCATGATGGGTCTTCGAATATACCAGATATTTTTTTCCTTCCTTACATGGATGAACAAAGCTGGGTTTATTTAAACTAGGTTTTAAAGTTCCTATGGGTGCAAGCCCCCACAGTTAATTACATCCTAAGAAAAGTTAACCCCTTAAGAATACTCTCGATTAAAGTAGGCGATTGTTATCTCCAAAGAATTTAAAGATAGGACTATCAATAAATTGGTTATATTTAGAAAATCAAGTGGGATGAATCAAGAGGAGAGACTTATTATTAAATCCAAAGGAAGATGAGTAGGAGATGCTAGTGATACTAGGATAACCTAGTGAGCATTCCAAACTATCTTATGGTTGGGGCTTTATATATTTAAATTTTAAGAGATTTTGTATGTTTGAGTTAACATTTTATTAGAAGGCTAGGACTTGTACTCTAACAACACAAGATTGTTAGGATGCCTAAGAGGTGAGAATTTATGCTTATAGCTCGAGGAGAAACATCAACCTTAAATCCTAAATCTAGAGCTTTGGTGAGGGCCAAAGTATGACCTAAACCTAAGGCAAAAATGGGTATATAATTTACCTCCACAAGAGAGAGTAAATCACCGATTGCTGGACTTATTACTGCCTAGAGTGGCAGCCAGCTAACTCCACTTACGCTTTAAATCTATGTAGGAAAGTCTTATGCTTTGCAAGATGGTTAGGTTATTATTATTTAGAAAAAGAAACTAAGTCCTTAAACCCACTCCCTAAGAGACTAGAGCATGAGTGACATGAATGATGACTTAATATAATACAAATTTTTATCAAATTTTATTTGATTTTGGATTCTTTATTTTGACACATGATATAGGATTTTATATGCCTAAATGCATGGGATCTAATGCAAATTTTTTATCAAATTTTATTTGATTTTGGATTCTTTATTTTGACGCAGGCTATAGGATTTATATGCAAAATGCATGGAAAAATTGATTATGGGCCAAATCAAAAGATAAAGATGTGTTCTTCCATCATAGGCTCTCAAAGGTTAATCCATTACTATCTAGCAAAGATGGAAGCCCTCTCTTAGCAAGAGTGAAACAAGATGATATGCATGATATTAAACAAATAACATCCAACTAAGGGGTTGTTAAATCTTTTATTATCTTGATTTAATACTTAAGCTTTATGTGAGTTTATGAGTTGTTTAGAAAATTTAATTATGAGTGATTAGTTGGGATAGAAAATTTATTTTTTATCCTAAGAGCCTAATCATATCCATGTCATACAATAATCACCAATCATAAATAAACTATGAAAAGACATGTTATTTCTATTGCACAACCTAAATAAAATATCAAATAAAATTTTAAAGCTAAAATAAAAGAATAAGGGGTGCGGTATGTATACAACTCAAAAGATAAATGTGGTAGCTCTATATATATCCATGTATATAAAAGAATAATTACATATTACAAATGATAAGTGTTATGGGGGTCTTCATTCTTCCTTCTTTATTTGATTTACTTCATTGATTTAGTAGGCTCCTAGGCATCACAGGGTACATAAGACTTGGTCTTTTAACCATTGCTCATCCTAATCTCCCATAACACTTATCCTAATCCTAATGCAAAATTACATTAAAAGAAAGAAAGTAAATCTAGCTACACCTGTAAAATAAATATTAGCTAAACACATTATACAACCCAAGCAATTATATGAATAATTTGGACTTAGCACCCCACACTTGGGTAACCAAGCCCACCTATCCTAACTTAGATTATGCTTAGGGCTACAGCAAAAGCATTTATATTTTATCATATAGCAGTCCCTTAAGCACAACCCCCTGCATAAAGCATAATTAGGCTAATATCGGCCTAATATAGAGACTACATACATACACCCTAACATCTAGTACATCAAAAACAAGCATACATCAAATCATACACTACCCTAACATAAAGAAAGTGGTGACTTAATCTAATTTGTGTGTTAAGGCTTGTGTGGTATGTCCTAGTTTTAGAGTTGTAATTTACTAAGTGTGAGGATTTAATTTATAAAGGGTTTCCTCTCTTTTGTGATTTAATTGATTGGAAGATTTTACTTAATATTTTCTCTTATTTCATATGGCCTACACTTAACAACTAAGTGTTATAAAAAGAAGAAAGAGAGGAGACCTCTCTCTCATAACTACCTTAAGTCATTGCTAAAGCAAGTTAATTTGCTTGATTTTCTTTAGTGAATGCTTAATATATCTTTTAATTAATCTTAAGTTTAAGTTCACTTTAAATATGCTCATTCAATAAGAAAGGCATCTTAAGGTTAGTTGGAACGAATTACTATCACATAACACATGTTTGTTCATTTCTTCCCATCATGCATAACATGCATATGATTATGTCCTTAGTATACCTACACATACAATAAGCATTTTAAACACACTTAAATGATGAATGTAAGTAATAGTGCATGTCCTAAAAAAGTGGGGTATTCATTCATTAGCAAAATATACATTCAAATGCATAAAAGTTTTAAGTAAGTATGACGACATTGTTTTGCACCAAAGGAGTGAGGTAGGAACCTCCTTAGGGCTACTTAAAGTCGTGCATCCCTGGGATGTCCAGACTAATATACCCACTACTCTTAAATGCATAGAAATGTATAAACAACTACAAAATAGAAAGCCACACCCTTCTTGAACCAATTATGAATGCATGTCTTTTTTAATATAAAAGTGATATTTTTATTCATTAGCTATATACACATTCAAATGCATAAAAGTTTTAACCAAGTACGACATCATTATTCTACACCAAGGGAGTGAGGTAGGAACCTCCTTAGGGTTACTTAAAGTCATGCATCCCTGGGATGTTCAGACTTATATACCCTCTACTCTTAAATCCATAAGATTGTATAAACAACTACAAAAATAGAAAGCCATGCAAAAGTTATATTTGATTAGTTTGGTTCATGATTCTTATTCATTGTTCATATTATACATACATATGTATAAGAGTTTTAAGTTTGTATGGTACCATTATTCTACACTAGGTGAGAAAGGTAGAAGACTTAGTTGGGGCAACTTAAATCCTCGCATCCCCAAGATGTCCAGACTAATATACCATTTTTTTATATGCATATGAATGTACAAAAGAGTCATAAGAATAAGAAGTCATATAAACATTACGTTTAATTTGATTGATTTATTTTGTGTAAATGGATTAAAGTTCTATCTAAATTCTAATGTTAAAATGCATAAGAATGAAATCAAACAAGTACGTCACCATTGTTCTATATTAAGGGAGTGAGGTACAAGACCTTCTTAGGGCTACTTAAAGCCATGCATCCCTGGGATGTCCAGACTAATATACCCATTAGCATTCAAATTTATGCAAATTAACATATGAATGTAAGAAAGAGACTTTATTTCATACACTAAATTTATATTCACTTGCATTTCCTATGTATATATGTAACTAAATTTATAATATATGCATATTCAATCATTAGTGAACTTTTGAAAATATATTTGGAATTTAATAGTGATACTAGCCACACATATTTTTTAATTAATCAACACATGCAAATTGACATAAAGGAAATCATTTTCATTTGATTAATGTTAAAGACATGAATGCATGAGTACAAGTGGCATACAATATTTAGCATGACTGGAAGGAAATAAAATAACACAAGCATGTGATTTCATTCAAATCCAACTAAACCCTAAGGACAATCAAACTAAATAAGACTATTTAAAATAAGCAAAAGTTCTTTAATGTCATTTCATTTTCATGTTTAATTTGATTTAAGGAAATGTGAAAGAGGTTTGTTACTCCTAATCTCATTCCCCATGTGTGAGTTAATTTGGTTCAATGAAAAAGTAATCAGGTTGATTTTTATGGTTTATTCAAGTCAAGGTATGAATTAAGTGTATTAATCAACCCTTACCTATATCACCTTGAGTTAATTAACTAATTAACAATGAGCCAATATGATATGCAACCACATGAAAAGTAAATTTGTAATGCTCCTAAGAAATGAAAGGGGCCTAATGCAATTGGCTCATGACTAATAGTTAATTAGGCTTAATGGATTTAATTAATTACTTTTATGATTTTCTTATGCATGTGAGCTAACCATAATTTCATTAAATTCCTTTAAACTATTAAACATCTAAAGGGCTACCCAAAATTGATTAGGTTATTTAAAGGTGATTTGGATCTTAAAATAATTTAATTTTAATTAAACCATTAATTGATTAATTAAAACCTTTGAATATTTTTAATTAAGATGGTGAAATTAACTTAGAGAGAGGGATCAAGAGAGAGGTCTCAATCCCAATCACTAATTCCTTTCAATTAATTAAGCTCTGAAATATCTCACATCCAAATTAAGTTAGTTAATCAAAAGGTTAATTAATTACTTAATCCTTAATTAATTAAAATTAAATGAAGAGGCTTAATGAAATGGTCACAAGAAATGAACTCAAGCCATTTCTCTAAGACTCTTCATTGTTAATAGAGGGCAATAAGCTTAATTAGTTGATTAAGTTAATGTTCATTTGCTTAATTATTGTTAATTAAGATAGGAGAGCAATTAAAGCTTAATCAATCAATTTTCTAATTAACTATCTCATAAATTCCAACAAAAATAGGGGAGGTAGAGGTTATCCCCTTAAACATCTCTAGAAATTTTCAGATTAATTAGATAATTAATCAGAGAGTAATTAGGCTAATTAACTTTTTAATTAAATCTTCATTAAGCAAAAATTACTAATCAAAATTAAATAATAATAATTTTCTTGAATTCTCCTCTGAAATACCTATAAAATGAGCCCTCATTTGTTTTTTTTTAATTTTTTAGATTAGTTATGAATTTTCAAAAATTTCAGCTCATTTAACCCAATTTTATAAGGTATATTGATTTATTTAATTAAAATATACTATTTGAACTTTTAAATTCAATATCTTTCAATCCAGTCATCATTTTGTCTTGTACTTTTTATAGTAAGTAGAATTTTAGCCTAATTTTAATCCTTAAGAATTTTACCTTAATCTGATTTGTATTTTTAGAGTAAATAATGAAATTTAATTTTCACTAAAACCTACATTAAGCTCACAATACTCAGGAAAACTTAGGGATTTTTAGTTCATTGGATTCCTCTCACAAAGACAAATCCAACAATCCCTTATTTACAATTTTTTGATGGGTATTATATTTTCTATGAATATTTGAAGTTTTAGATAGTTTAAATAATTTTTAAAATCTAAAAAATCCCGAATTTTCCACTGACATGGCAGCGCAACGACATGTGGCGCCATACGATTGGCTGGCGCGGTGTCATGCGATGCCGCCCGATTGGCCGACGCGGTACCACACAGCGCGTGCCAAATGGTTCCACGGGAAAGTCTTGTAATGCACGGACACGAGATCTGACAGTCCAATCTTGTGATCAGACGATCCAGGGGCTAAAATCACGTGATTTTGATGCAAAATCTGGACAGTTCTTCTCTGAAATCGGTGAACCAGAGTGCAAAAATAGTAAAAAAAAGGGGTATATATCGCCCAATTTGTGCTATTTGGGCTCGATTTTGCGACGATCATCGTAGGAAAATATCCCAAAATGTGTGGGGATAATGTAAGATAAAAAATACAGGAGGAATCTAAGGATAATTCCTAAAATTGTGTACACATTTGATCAAACAAAAGATCCTACGATCGGCTAAAGTTTGAAGAAATTACCTCGCCAGGGATGGTTTCTGGTGACGGTGATGATCCGAGCAAACTCCTAGGTGTGAGAAGAAGCTTTGAAATGAGTTTTAACTCTTGCCTTCCTTTGGAATGTCATCTTCACCAATGGTTGTCGCCTCATCGCTGAAAAGCTTCAATTTTTTGTTTTTTAGCTCAAAATTAACTCAAAGAAAGGATAGCATGAAATGAGGCTTCTTTCTCTCATTTCAAGGGGATGGCTGAATTTTTCAAAACCATTGATGGGATTGGTCAGCCCTAGCCTCCATAGAGTGGGCTAAGAAGTTAAGTAGGTCCCTATTGAGGTGATAGATGCCTGCTAAAAGTGATGGGAGAGTGGACTTGGCTCTCTTTTGGGTAAGATCACATGTGTGATGCCATTTCCAAGAGGGGTCACCTTGGGTATGGCTTCAAATGGGTTTGGGTTGATTTTGGGCTGATCCCAAGTGGGTTTAGGATGGGTTGGGTCAGGTTGCAATGGGCTTTGGCTTGATTCAAATGGGTTTGACTCAACTTGACCTATGTAGGTCAAATTAGGCTAGGTCAGGTTGAGTTGATCAATTGGTCAAATTGGATCAAACCAAGGCTTTTTTTTCAAATGATGATTTGAAGTGTTTTGGTTCAATTTATTTTGATTAATTTGACTCATTTAGATTCAAAAGGGTCAAATGGGTCAAGTTGATCAATTTGACCAGTTTGATCAAATTGGGTTGGGTTAAGTGTCGAGTCAAGTTCAATTGGTTGGTTGAAAATGATTGTAAGCTTTGATTTGGTTTAATTTAGATTTAATTTGAATTTTAGCCAATTTGACCCTTTAGGTCAATTTGGGCTAGTTTGGGTCAAGTTGACCAATTGGTCAAATTGGGCTCAATCATGGCTTTGGCCAAGTTCAATAAGTTATTTAGAATGAACTTGAGCCATTGGTTGCAATCAATTTAGATCAAATCATGATTTGACCCATTTTGGCTTTTTAGGCCAATTTGGCTTTTAGGCCAATTTGGGTCAACTTGGGCCAAATGTCCAATTGGACTTTGTTTGGCTCAATTGATGGTTTAGTTATGCTTAATCATTGATCATGAGTAAGTTTTAGTCAGTGGTTTCAATCAATTTGGCATATGATGGGTTTTGGCTAGTTTGGGTTTCATTTGGGCTAAGGGTTAATTTGGTCAAAGGATCAAGCTGACTTGGTTTGACCCAATTCAAGATAGTTGATCACCCTAGGATGATTGTTGTTCATGATATAAGGTTTAGATGGGCTTAGTTCAATCCAATTTGGGTTGGATTAGAACTTGGTTCAAGAGGTCTTTTAAGTCACTTTGGGTCAAGTGGGCCTAAAAGGGTCAATAGGCTTGATCATGGCTTGATTCAAGTTTAATTGAACTCACATATGGATTTAGAATGAAAATATAAATCCAATTGCAAGTGATTTCGAGTCAAATGAATTTTAGTTCATATGACAATTTCAAGTCAAAAGGGGTCAACATGGGCTTAACTTAAGTTGACTTGGCTTGGCTTGATAATTATAGTGTGTTTATATTTGGAACAATGATTGAATCATGAAGAAATCCATGGGTTTTGAGTTGATTTGGATATCATTTAGCCAAGTTCAAGAAATTGGCTGAAATGGCTAAAATTGAAAATTTTATTTTATTTGGGTTTGGTTTTGGCTATTTGGATTTATATTTCATTTATATTTGTGAATATAAATGAAGATATAAATGATTCATGAGAAAATATCTTGGGTTTGGAGTGATTTGGAAGCAAATTTGACCAAATTGATGGATGTAGGTCAAAAGGGCTTAAGTAGGGAATTGATTTGGTTTGGTTTAGTTTTGGTCATTGGAAGGTGTGTTTCATTTATATTTGTGAATATAAATGAAGGAATGATTGATTTATAAAGAAATCAACTAATTTAATTTTGTTTAAAGGAGATTTTGGCTAAGCATATGAAGGTGATTCATATGATTTAGAAAGAGATTTTGGAGTTTGAATTTGATTATGGGTTTCAATCATTTGATAGTTAGATTTGATTTGGAATTCAGGTTGGGATTTGATTTGAGATTGGATTTGATAATTGAGAAAATAAATTGGATTGGGATTGATTTGAATTTGGTTAAGGCTAAGTCCATAAGATAAAATCTAAGGGCTTAGAAGGGATTCAAAATTTGAATTTGGTCATAGGTTTCAATCACTGAATTTTGATCTAATTTGGAATTTGGATTGGGATTTGAATTTGAGATTTTGTTTGAAAGAAGGAAGCAAGGATTGAGTTTAGGCTATAGGGTGGGCAAATCCTCATAAATCTCTAAGGCACAACTTATTCCTATGGCTAACTCTTCTAAGTCTCTAGGGTTAGGTTAAGTGTTCACCTAATCACTAGAAGTCTCTTAAGGCTAAGAAACTCTTAGTGTCTACAAGAGTCCTAGATCTATGATGAGGAAGTTGAGAGCTCACTCCAAAAGTGAGGTCAATATTCCATTATCAGGATTTCCTACAATACAACCTTATAATCATGTTATTGGAAAAACTTCAACTTTGTATTCCGAATGAGATATATAGTGGACCATTTTTCTTATCTGATTTTTTCTCCTCTTTTGGTTTTCACATAAAATTGCAGGTTTACTTTTTACTCTGATTATATGTCTGTGTGTTGGATTTCTATTCAAGCTAAGTCGTCAAGTTTTATTCTACCGCTACTAATTTTCTGGCACGCAACAAAAGTATATCTTATATTTTTATATCAAATAATTTATTATTATTATATTTATAATTTATAATTTGTTATTATTATTATAATAATTATTATTTAAATTATTATTATTATTTTTCTTTCATACTAAATATGTTGGCTCGAACTCAAAAATAAAGCTCAAGTTCAACAATTTAATTAAGTTTAAACTTAAATTTAAGCCAAAGATGGCTCGAACTCAGCTTGACTCATTAATACCCAGTTGAATCCAATTCCACAAATTTGGGGAACTGCACTTGCCTATTTGAATTCAGATTTAAGTTGTCTGAATGGAGAAATTGCTTTATTTTTTTTCCTTCAATCTCACGCTCAAATTATATTTTAATTATTAACATATGAACATTTATGATTAAAATCGCTCGTTAGTCTCCCAAAAAATCAAATTAAATCAAAGGGCTATGTCTAACTAATATTGTTGTAAATATGATGTTAGATAATAAGACAATTTTTTTGAATATTTATAAAACTACAATTATAAATTCTTATTAAATATTAAAAGTTATATAAAAATTATATATATATATTGTAAGGATGATGGTGATAAGTATAGTTTTATGTAAATGAGATAAATTTTGATGGTAGGTGAATTATAAAGCTTTTTACATAAAAATGAGATATGATATATTTGATTTATTTGCATCGTCTAATTTTTTTCATTGAGATTAATCTAACTATCTATTTGCATTTATAATAAGTTTATCATCACATATATTTCATGTTATTTTTAAAAACATGTTTGTTTAATGTATTTTTAAAGTTTTTTTTTCTAAAATAAATAATATTATTTTTAAAAAAATCAAAATAACTTTTATGCGTTCCAAGTGTTTTTAAAAACAATCTTACCACCCAAATATGTTATTTTGAAATAAAACATAAATAAAATAAGATAAAAATAAAAAATAATAAACAAAAAATAAAAGTGATCCCAATTTGGGATCACTTTTGTTTTTATTTTTTTATTTTTTTCTTATTTTATTTATGTTTTATTTTAAAGTAAAATATGTTTGATGATAATTATAAATTTTAAAATACTTATAACATCTTCTAGTTATTTTGAGTATTTTTAAAAATAATATTATTTATTTTTTAAAACAAAAAATAAAAACACATTAAAAATATATCAAATAAATATATTTTTAAAAATAGCATAAAAAATGAAAAACACAAAATAAAATTGATCTCAAACAACTCTTTTGTTATTCCTTTGTGATTTTAACATCTAAGGAGATATCTGATATCATTATTTTTTTTATATTCTATTTTTTATTTTTTATTTTTTATTTTATTTTATTTATATTTGATTAGAAATAAAATTTGTTTGTTATTAATATTTTGAGTGTTAACTAGTTTTAATCAAACTATTCAAAAATAAATTTAAGTGTTTTTAAAAATAAAAGATACTTAAAAATACTCTAAACATACATATTCTTAAAATGAACAATAAAATAAAAAACACAAAATAAAATTGATCCCAAATAGACCATAAGCTTTTGAAAGATTCAATAAAAAATATTTTTCACTCAAAATTATTTTTGATGAACCCAATGAGGCACATTAAATGCTAATAAATGTCTTGGGAGCATAAAGAAAGATCATGAGAGACCTAAAAAAAATATCTAAGAGTCTTGATTCTTACATTTAGAACTGATGTAAAAGGAATCTGATATAAAGAATTGATTAATAAAGGATTATTTTATAGTTAAACCGGTTGAGCTTTTAATTTATAACTTTCATTTTTTTGTTTGGTTAAAATGTAATGTAAAATATATATACATCCATTAGAGTCTGATTCGTATCTAATTTTCATCTAAAATGAAGCGAAAAATAAAAGCGGTGCAAAGGCTAAAATTTGACATGGCGTGAGACGGCAAGTCAGTGGAAAGTGGAGAAAGAAATGAAGAGCAAATCTATATGGAGTCATAACGGCGATGAACTCTGGCAAATAGATCGTCTACAATGCTGAAGAACAATGCGAATATGGCAAGGCGGTGAGAAGATGTTAAGGAAAGAAAGAACAAAGGCTAAAGAAATATCACATAATATGTATTTGGAATTCCCAAATTTCTATCATTTATTGTATTTGAAATCAATTTGAAATTTTACTTTCTTTCCAAACGCTTGAAATGTTTAAAATATTTGAATGTGCATTCCAAATGCATTACCAAACAACCCCTAAAAATGCATGACTTGAGTCTTGAAAAATCCTAAACTTTGGACCAATCATCTAACATATTGGTCCTCCATTAATGTAGACTAATGTCTATGTTGGGTGTTAGCCTTAATGTTTAATAGAACCACCAATATTTTTTTTATAGGAGAGTGATTTGAAGGGGATATTTTAAGCTTAAAATTTTCAAAATTCTTTTAAAAAAACTATCCTATCCTATTAATGAAAACTATATATACCTCCCAAAAGACTATAGAAAAAGAAACAATTCAATTTTTTAGTATCTAATTTTTATCTAAAATAAAAAAAAGAAAAGTATCTTAAAAAATAAAAGTAAGTGTAAGAGGCTAAAATTTGACATCCAAGATGCTCTAATCTTCTTCTAAAAAGTGGATAATTATTTGAAAAAAAAATGATTGCAAATCTAGATGTGAAAGTCATAACCCTATTATGAAACTCCAAATAAAAAATTTATTATAGTTAAAAATATGTCATTATGCAAGAAACAATGAATCAAGGTGAATTCACAACAAACAAGTGAAGTAAAGATGTTAAGGAAAGAAAGAACAATGAAGAATATCAATGGCCTAAATGATAAAATGATTTCTTGCTAATTTCAAACAAATTTTATGATTTGTAAGTTTTTTTTTCCTTTTTTCTCATATATCTTCTTCATATTTTCTTAATGTCATATGAACATTGCCCCTCTTTTCATTACTTCTTATATGAAAATTGATCAATTTGAATTTTATGAATTTTTCTAATTTTTATAGATAAGATCATAATTACATCTTCCCTTCAACAAGTTTTTATGATAATATTTGAAATAAAGAAATGTTGTTTTTTTTTAATTGTTGTTCACATCATCCCTTTCACTCATTTATTTTTTTCCAAGTAAAAAAATTAGGGCTCATTCAATATCAATTTTATTTTTATTTAAAAACATATTATTAAATATATTTTCTTATTTAGATTTGTATTTTTAAAAGTAAACCAAGTTATTGTTTTTAAAAAAACTCCATTTTTTTTAATATTTTAAGTGTTTTTAAAATTAGCTACCACCAACGATCATTGCCTCCATTACTATCAACCACAACAACCACTACCATAAATAATCAACAACACTATCATTACAACTAGCGACTACCACTACTATTGGCAACCAACACTACAGTCTATCGGTTGCTGCCACCTTATCGATAATTGACCTCATCTTCATTTTCTCGTAGGCTGTCACCACCACCCCATTAACTATCATCACAATTGTTTCACCATAGCATAAATCATCTTATTTGATACTCAATAAAAACAAAAATAACTTAAATTTAAGATACCAAATATATCTCATTTCATGAAGAATATAAATAAAGTATTGAAGAGGAGCTTCTAGCATAAGCATCCCATGAAAAATCACCTGTAATCACCTAAATTGACTTTCCCCTTCAATGTTATATCATGTAATGAACTTATAAATATTTGTGGAATGTATGAATAAAGTTGCTTTGCCATCAAAATTTGTGATGTTTCTTCATTCTCTTAATCTTACTTGGTGGTAGATTTAGTGTTGTATGATTGGTGCCTTTTAATCAAACTTAATATTTTAATGAGGATTAAGAAATTTTGGCTATCTCTTATGTTTAATCTACCATTTTTCTCTTAAAAATCATTTAGTGTCAAAGCAAAAGTTCCTAAGGGTTTTAGATTAAATACTAATTTAGTGACTTATCTTTCCTTTATCATTTTTTGTAAGGTTTAAAGTTTGTGTAATCTTTTCATGGGGATATAAAATATTAATTTAAACTCCTATAAATCATTAAGGTACTTTGCCAAGGAGATTAATACTTCATAAATTTATTATTTTAATACTTACCTAAGATCCCTAAAATCCTCTTCATCCCTTTTTTCCTTTACCTTAATGGAGTATATAGCATCATCTTCACCTCTAATGTTATACCTTAAAGTTAATATAACCACTTAATATATCACCATATCTTGATGTAATATTTGTATTGGAGACATCCCAAATTTAATTCAGGATCATTTAAACTCTAATTTAACAATGTTACAATTAAATTGAATGTCTTGATGAGATAATCTAGTAACATCAATAGTTATCCAGTTCAAGCCCAAATCCAACACTTAAAGTGTGACTAACATTTTTGAGATATTAGTTGAAGTATTAACTAATATCTAGATTTTATATGCTTAGTTAAATTTAAGGATCATTTAGATGATCATCACCATCATATACATGTAACCAAACTATTCATGTAAAACCACACCAAGAGTAATCATGCAAGCTATGAGATGCTTGATTTATATCAACATTCTAAAAGTAGTTTCAAGTTCAAGATGAAGTGGTAAGCCACACTTCCCACCAAATGGATATATTCAAATGAAGAGGTTACTTTCATGTAAGCACTTTTCATTTGCCAATCATCAGGCTCCTTCCCTCCTTCTTTTGAAATTTAAATTAAATACCATAATTTTATTTTGGATATTTTAACCAAGTTGTGAATGCTTTATTTTCCAATGCTTGAATGAATATGATGAAAGAATCATTTTTTTTTGTTTATGTTATATTGGGTCCCTGTCCTTTAAACTTGTTGATAATAAGTTCTAAGGAGGTTTGATGACTTCAATGATTAATTTGTATAATAAATTTGGTGAAAAATCATAAGCATATATTTTATAATTTTTGAATGTATCCTAATTTTTACCCTGAGGTAGTGACATCTATCTTCCTCCACTATTAGTAGGGGATTGCCATTTCATGGAGGATAGATGTTGCAATGGTCAAGGTTAGTATGCTTGTCATAAAAACAACCCATCATTCATCTTACGCCTTTTTTTCATATAGATGTATTCCAACATGTCCACCTCCATCTCCGATAAAATATAAAATATCATACAAAAAAAGAAACTCTTAATTCTTTTATTTCAGTCTCAAAATAAATAATTATATTTCTTTTTTTTGGGTTATATCCTGTGAGTGAGTCGTAGCCCATCCCTTTCAGCTCCAAAAATCTTTTACTCATTCCTCATTTAGTTGAAATTTTTTGTTACATTCATACATGTCAACCACACCCCACTCTTGAGTTAGTAAAGTCTTTTCCAACTACTTTATATCATAAACTAATGACTCCCATCACCAAACATCTATAGGTCATGGTTAGAAATTCACCTTCCCATAGTTCCTATAAGCTTATATCTGTGATATTAATTATTATACATCATCCTCTCTTCACATCCATAAAGAAGGCCACAAAATTTTTAAAAACATTGCATTCCATTGTGCTTAAATTTAGAGTGAAAGCTAAGTTATTAGATAAAATTATATTTGTTGTAGTGGGGCATTGTTGGTCATGTAAAAAACTTTTCAAATAAATCACAACCTTAAATTAGTCACAAATATACTTGGTGGGCTATGAAACACGCGGCAAGTTGGGCTAATAGATCTAAGTCACATAATTACACTAACAAATTGTCATGAACTAGCATCTCTTCAATAATGAAGGCCAAAAAATGGGATTAAGGGTGAGTTTAGGGTAACTGCGGTTGTCTAGAAAATCAGTGCTGCAGCTGCTGCAGAAGATGTTATTATCGAAAGTTGGGATAAGTATTACAAATTTTTTTATTTTAAAAAAGTCAGACCATAGTTTTTTGGTAGCCACCACTCTTTGCCAAGTGAAGTTGAAAAACACAATTTTTTCATCACAATTTCTTCAAAATACAGGTATGCATTAAAATATGTATGGTAGCTTTGCACGCACCTATCGCCCCAAATGCACCCTAAAAAAGTAATCCACTGCTCAATTGATAAAGGCTAAGGTTATTTTTTTCTATCAACTTAAAGTTTGGTAGATTCTTTATCTCAAAGTATTATTACAGCTAAAGTCCGAGTAATGGAAGGTTGAAAAATATAAAAATATAATATTATAAGGGCTAGTAAGAAAATTATTGGTAAGTTTACTCTCATTAATTTTTCATGTGCATTAAATCAACTAATTTTTGTTCTTAAACCTTCATAGAAGTTATGTAAAACAAAATGTCTTCAATTGATGGCTCTATCTATTCAATGCATAACATCATCGTAGAATTTGAATTTACTATCATTAGAAGTATGAAGAAAAATAGAAATAAACTTTGAAAAGATAATTGCAAAATGAAGCTTCTTACAAACCATCCAGAAAGAGTGTTCGATATAAATCCCGAGAAACAAAACACAACACCCCTTCAAACCATCGCCATAAATTGTGCATCTCAACCAATTACTCATAATGATCTTGCAAATATTTTAAATATCATTATAATAACTTTGAATTATTTATGTATTAATATGATTGTCCTAACAATAGTATCAAATTGCAAATGTTTGCAAATTAACCCCTTTCACTGAAAGAGAACTCAGAATTTCTGACGGAAAAATATGTCGAAAATCCAGGTTTTCGACGGAGTTACTCCCGTTGATAAAACATTGGTTAAAAATGCATTCTAACGTTCAATTTATTCATTAGAAAATAATTTCTAGCATATTTTCAATGGAAAATCCATTGAAAATTTCCCAGAATGAATCGATGGAGTAATCTGCAAACAAATCTGCTAGAAATTCCTTGCAAAATTTTCAATAGAATTTTCATCAGAAATTCTGCCAAAAATTTTTGACAGCAGGTTTCATTGGAAATCTGTTAGAAACTCTACATTAGGAAATTTCTTGTTTGTCTAAAAGCCTCACGAACAGTTCATAACGACCCGTTAGCGACGAAAAATCTATCGAAAATCTATTGGAAATCTATATAGATTTTAAAAAGTTTAAAATAACTTCGCATATATTCTAATTTTTACACCAGCATAAAAACTAAATAATAACTATAAGTGTTGTTGCGTTCAGGAAGATTCAAGTCAGTAGAGTAAGAGAATTTGATGTTTTTTAAGTTCATACAAAAGTTTTATACAAAAGAGTTTGAGAGACTGATTTTATATGGAAAACCCAAAAAGAGAAAAACCACTGGGCCTAGCCCACTTAAAAATAATTTTATTATATCAACTTTTGTTATAATTATTATCATTTCTTCAAAGTTGAAGACGGATAGCTTACAAGAATAAGTTTTGTGATAAGTTTCACTGGATTAGCGACGAAGGCGCTTTGCGAGATGGTAGTCGATGATCGCAAAACTATCGAAAAGATGGTAGTGGCGGTTGATAATAGTTAGCAATGGTGAATAGCGGCCGTCAGGTGATCCGACTTTTGGGCGATGGCGGTAGCGGTAATGACCGATGGCGGCGCGGTGACAACATGGTGCCCGATGGCGGTAGTGTAATCCGGTGTATTCAATGATGATGGCCAGCCCGGCGGTGGTGCAGTGGTGGTGGCGGCAGTGGCTGGCGGTGGTGGTTGGCGATAACAGCGAATGGCCGAAAGGTGGTAGCCAGCGTCAACGGCGATCGAAGGAGGCGGTAGTCCGGCGATAATCCGTGACGTTGCATTGATTATGCTTTGAGATTCTTCGAGTCTTAGAGCTCTCTCCTTTCTATAGTTTGGGGTCCCCTTATGTGAAAAATGAGGGGCTATTTATAGATTATGGGAGTGGTATTTCTATAAATACAAGCAAAATCCAAAACACTCCATCAGATGGCTCAAAATGATTCATTCGATCATCCGATGTATTTTAAGTATTTGAATGTAGAAATGAAGTCATAATTAACAGATCTTAAGCTTGTTAGATCCGGCTCGTCAAGACGCTCGATTTGACTATAAACACTTCATATTTATGAGTTATTTAGGATCGGTGATATCCCAAAGTTTTAAATTATATTTTAAGTGCTTAATCTCAGCTAGTCTCCACCCAGAATCAGATTGCTTTCATATCAAAATTCCTACTTCAACTAGTAGAGTTTTTAGTGACATATCAGTTTCCCCATATTTTTGGATGATATCATCTCTATCATCTAAAAATACATGTCAAATAATTAAAAATAATAACTTTTTCAATATTAATGAAATTTGTGAGTTCATTAACCTTTGCATCAGATATAGTTTGAGAGAGAGTAAATCTTCACGGCTGCACAAGACTATGATCCAGAAGCTAAAGAGACTAGTCGCATAGGTGCATGAGGCCACGAATGTGTGGGCAAGAAGAGTAGCGGATGTGCGAGGTCGTAACCCAAGGCAATGCAATTGTAGACGTTGGCTGGCTTAGACCAAGATGGCCATGAGCATTATCACAGGAGATCACTGCGAGATCTAGGATGCGGGGAGAAGGGTCGAGAGCATGCGCCAGAATGGCAAGCACACTGCAGTGCGCGGAGCATATGCACACGCACAAAGAAACGGTGCTAGTGAGCGCAAATGATGGAATTTTGAATTATTTTTATTTTTATTTTTGATATTTTCTCTGATTTTTTTATTTTCTTCTTCTTTTCACTTTTATAAAATGAAGGATATATTTGAGTGTAGAAATTTTGAAATCTATTTAAATATTTCTAAATTTCTTCTAAAATTTTTTCCTTTTTTGCCCCTATTATGGATCAATAAAAACCTCACTTTGGGGTTAAGTAAGGAGACATAGTTTTCTCCTATATGCTCTAATGTTCTCTTGCGTTGGATGAGAAATTATTCAGCAGAAGTTCAGGGGTTGAGGGTAAAATTTTTTTTTTCTTTTTTCAGCAAAGCTCTGCCTTTTTTATGAAAAGAAGGTTATTTGCTTTGTTGATTAAGACCCATAGTTCATACGGAGAGACTCCAATTTTTTCTCGAGAGAGGTGTCAATTGTCCTCGGACCAACTGGGTTTAGAGGTGATCAAGGCTCATAGTTCATATGATGAGGCTCCGGTTTTCTCTTGAAAGAGGCATTAACTATCCTCGTTGGACCGATCAAGTTTGGAGGCAATCAAGGCTCGTAGTTCATATGATGAGGCTCCGATTTTCCCTCAAAAGAGGCGTCGACTGTCCTCGTCAGACCGACAGAGTTTGGAGGTGATCAAAGCTCGTAGTTCATACGGTGAGCACTGATTTTCCATCGAAAGAGGTGTTACATGTCCTCGTCGAACCAATCAAATTTGGAGGTGATCAAGGCCCATATTTCATATGGTGAGGGTCTAACTTTCTACATCTAATTTTAACCCATCTAAGGTTGTTCATCATGGTATTTACTCAATATGAATTATGTTGAACAAAATTTATCTTGAATTTTAACTTATCCGAGATTGTTTTTCATGATGTTACTTAATGATGTTAACTTGTATGGAACATGTCAAAAGAAATTCGCCATAGTTTTTTGACCCATTCAAGGTTATTTTTCAAAGAGTAAATTGATGACATTAACCTGCATGAAAGGGGTCAAACTGTTTCAACCAAGGATTTTTGACCCATCCGAGGTTGTTTGTCAAAATATTACTTGATGATATTAACCTGTATGGAAGGGGTGGAATCGAATCCACTGAAGATTTTTGACCCATCTGAAGTTATTTGTCAAAGTGCTACTTGATGACATTAACCGGTATGGAATGGTAATCCGAAAGGATTTTTGACCCATCCGGTTGTTTATCAAAGTGTCACTTGATGACATTAACATGTATGGAAGGAGTCGAATCGAATCCTCTGAGAATTTTTAACCCATCCGAGGTTATTTGTCAAAGTATTATTTGATGATATTAACCTGTATGGAAGAGGTCAAATTGAATCCAAGAATTTTTTACCCATTCAGCGGTTGTTTGTCAAAGTGTTACTTGATGACATTAACCTATATGGAAGGGGTTGAATTGAATTCGCCAAAGATTTTTGACCCATCAGAGGTTATTTGTCAAAGTGTCACTTGATGACATTAACCTGTATGAAAAGTGTCAAATCGAATCTGCTAAAGATTTTTGACCCATCTGAGGTTGTTTCTCATGATGTTACTTGATGACGTTAACTTGTATAAAATAAGTCAAAAGAAATCCACTAAATATTTTTGACCATCTGAGGTTGTTTGTCAAAGTGTTACTTGATGACATTAACCTAAATAGAAGGGGTTAAATCGAATCTCTAGGATTGATTATACTCTGATTGAGATGAGGTGAGTGTCACATGTATAGAATAGGTTAAAAGAAATCCACTAAAGATTTTTGACCCATCCGAAGTTGTTTGTCAAAGTGTTACTTGATGACATTAACTAATTGGGATGAGTTGATTTGCGTGTATCAATGAAGATGAAAATTTGTATTTAGACCATTACTACACTTTCGAGATCATAAGTATAGTCTTGCCCAAATGAGTAGAAGTCTAGTTGAAGACTATATGAAGAATTTTAATTTTGCCCAAGAGTTTCTCATGGCATCTTATATATTTGTAGGTTGTCAAAGTGTCACTTGATGACATTAACCTATATGAAAGGTGTCAAATCAAATTCGCTAAGGATTTTTGTTGACCTCCACATATGTGTCATAAACCAAGACAAGCCTACAAATCGAATTCGACAAACTTCAGAGAAGATAGTGCGCAAATTGAGGCTCAAAATGCACTGGACGTCCCTGAAAATGGTCAAAATGACCTTCGATCAATGAGCAAACTTTGTCATCGCATTCAGAACATCGAAATTGATCATAGTATAGATATTGCAAAATCTAACAAGCAACTATTTAAACGCTAGAGCTATCAATATGTCGACGCGCATATCAAAGTCGGGAAGCTGTGATGATATATGAACTATCTCTGTTTATAAAATTGATTGCGTCGTTAACTTTAAAATATCAAAATCTATTAAATGAGACTGTCAGCACTCAATTCGGACAAGTTTGTACAAATGTCGAGTGATTTGAAGTAATAATGCACAAATCGAGACTGAAATGCACATGATGTCACCAAAATCAACTCAAATAACCACCGAACGATGAATTGACTTCTCCATCATGCTCAAAATGTCAAAATTAGTCAGGATATAAATATTGTATGACTTAATGATCAGTGATAAAACGCCGAATGCAATATGCTTGCTATATTAAGGTCGAGGCCGAGAGAATCAAATGACCTCCGTTCATAAAATAGATCGTATCATTGGCTTTGAAATGTCAAAATCCATTAAGTAACATTATTCACACTCAATTCAGATTAAAATACATGAAAATTGAGTGGTCGAAAGTGACGACACGTAATTGAGCTGAAATGGACTCAATTTGGCATTGACTTAAACCAAATGGCCTCCGATTGTGAAACAGACTACTCCATTGCATTCAGAACATCAGAATTACTTTAGATTGATATATATTGACTATGTGCATTTACCGACATGAAATCAATGTTAAAACTGTTTAATTAATTTTAAAAATTATTTAAAAATTCCTAAATTACCCCTCACGCATCAACCATTCCCAACTATTTTTAGTTTTTTGAAAAAATTGCCAAAAAAATAAAAAGAAAAAAAGGGGGCGGTTCCAACTTTCCCTCATTCCTTCCCTCCCATGTTCAAGAAAAAAGGAAGAAAAAGCTCCCCCACATTCTCTCCTCATTCTCTCCCACATTACTCTCCTCTATCCTCAGCCAATTCTCTCTCACATCAGAAAAAAATTGCAGGTAAATCCTCTCCCCGCTGGATTTTCCATTGTTCCACTACCCGCGACCGGTTCCACATCGCCATCCCATTGTTCACCTCACGGCGACACCCTCTACCACAAAAACACCCGGTCCATCGTCCCGCCTCAGGTGATCACCTGAACAGCCTCTGCGGGACCGCTTCCTACGTCCAAACGACCTGCTGCCTCCCATGGGCCAAACTGGTGTCACACTAACTGACCCATGGCGCATCGCTCCTACACGCTTCACGTGGGTAAGTCCGTCAGCGCATCTTTGGACTGTCCGATCAACCGCTCACACGCCCCGCAAGGCCAGTCATCATCTTAGGACTTGTCCCTGATCCATTGCTCTGCTTTGCACGATATGAGCCCAAATCCTCTAAATGGCCAAATAAGAATTACAATGATCACGTAACCAATGCATAGGATGACCAAATGATTCGTAAAATCTTCTTACAATGATCGAGAGAATACAAGATACATGCGGTACAACCGTGAATAATATATAATAGAGAAATTACTCAACACAGGCAAGGGGAACGACTACAACAGAGATAAGTAAAAATACCCTAAAAGAAATAGAAATCTGAATCGATCAAACTTATTACAACAGCCTACAACAAGAAAATCAAGAAAATAAGAAGAAATAGGAACGACTCAACTAACAGAATAACCACCCAACCATCCAGAGAACGAGCCAGATAAAAGACAGTAAGCAACTCAGCCGACGATAACAGAAATTAGTTACAAGTGTACAGAACTTCCCAACTTGTAAAAGGAAAGCATAGATCTAGGCTATAGAAGAAAACATAATGTATAAATAGGGGTAAAGAAACCAAACAGGGGATCAAATATTCTGCAAAGAAACTCTTCTCTCTGTATTTCTTCCTTTCCCTCTCTTCCCTGATCCCTTTCTCTGTTCTCCATCGCCGGATCCCGCCTCTCATCTCTGGCGGGAAAACCCTAGAGATTCTCCTCAGCTCTCAGCCACTTTCCTTCTCAGGAGCGGCATGGCTCGAGCCTCGAGAAACAAAACAAAACAAAAGAAGTCGGGGTAAGTTGCATCTAGACTTCATTCCTCACCAAAATCACCGCATAAACCTCTATCAAGGCTCTTCAATTCCAAGGAACTCAAAATCGGCAAGAGATCGCCGAAAGAAGCTGTAATCCACTATCTAGATCGAATCAAGAATCGCTTGATCAAAATACCAATAAAGGAGAAGAAACCAAGCCATCCAGCGGCTCACTAAGAGACACTCGATCCGATTAGATCCAATGGCTAATTACAAAACACGCTACATCCAACGACTCAGAAAGCATCTGAATTATTCCTTCCAAATTATCAATAACTCAGCCGGGTTCCAAGCACTCAGTGAATCGACTCACTGAACCAAACTCAAACCTAACCGGAGCAGACACAATTCTAGAATTTAGACCATATCATTGGTACTCTTGTTGACTACTACATACAAAAATGGCAGAAGGAACAAGACACACATCAAAAACATTAGAAGAATGTGTGACAAGACTAAACAAAATAGAGGAGCAAATGTCCTCAATCTCTATGATATTAAATGAAGTATCAAGAAGACTATCAGTTATAGAGGACAAACTGGAAAAAAACTCTCAAGAACAGCAACAAATCTAATCCCAGGTATGTACATCATCTCATACATAATGTTATCCTCCAAATAGACCACAAACACAGTAAAACATTAGACCTATTAAAGTAGATATGCCAAGGTTTAATGGAGACAATCTTAAAGGTCACGCTCAAAACAAAATTTTCAATATTACAATTTATCAGAAGAACAGAAGTTCATAATTGCCTCAGCTTACATGGATGGACCTGCACTTAGCTGGTATCAATATATGCACTTAAATAATCAGTTTCATTCATGGACAAAATTTAAAGTTATTTGAGATTTGGTCCTTCTAGAGATTTGAGAGAGAATTAACTAAATTACAGACAACAACAAATAACTTTACAATGATTTTGAAGAACTAGCTAATCAAATTTCAAGCATCCCACCAGAATTTTTACAAAGCTGCTTTGAATCAAGCCTTAAACATGATATCAAGAGGGAAGTAAGAGCATTACAACCCGCCTCTTACAAAGCATTTCAATTGGCCAAACTCATGAAAGATAAAGCTATGATGACATTCATACATGGTAAACTACAAGATCAACCTCCAAAGACTAAAACAACCTCAATTACAAAGAATGCCCATAATGCCTACTCCCACAAATACCAATCAACACAGCAACAATCAAAATAAACAGCCAATAATAATTCAGAGGCTAACACCTACACAAATGGAAGAAAGAAGAAAGAAAGGACTGTGTTTCAATTGTGAGGAAAAATATCATAGAGGACATATATGTCAAGCCAAATTATTTGCCTTCATGATAGTCAATGAGGACCAAGAGTATCAACTACAGCAAGATACTCAACCAGAAATACAGTGGATACAAGAAGATGCATTAGAAACAAGCTTCAACTATCAACCATTCAATCCAAGCTAAAATGACATGACATAGAGGTTGTATAAGTATAAACATTATAAATAGTTCTAACCACCGACTTAGCTTTAGACTTATAATACTGAGATATAGCCCAAATCTATAGAGTACCATAGAGCATAGCAAAAATAAGATAATCCATAAGAATAAGTCGGGCACAACAATCCTTTACCTCAAATAGATGGACAAACAGAAAGATCATATAATACCACATACAAATGAGGATTCATTTTCGATAGGTTGGACGTACCCATATAAATTGTGAAGCTCAAAAACAACATGAAAATACATGATATAACAGAAGAGAGCTTCAATCCAAGAGTTGACAATACAGCTTTTACACTACACCTGGAATTATTACCCCGGTCGAGATGGAAGATATTAAAACGTAAATCAGGGAGATCCACAAATTAAAGAAATATTAAGGAAATGGGAAGGATTTCTAGCCACATATGCTTTTAGGTTATCACGTAAAGAAATACGTAAACGTCTCAGACTTGACCTGAGGACAAGGTCGGGGAGGGAGTAATGATATGAGCCCAAATCCTCTAAATGGCCAAATAAGAATTACAATGATCATAGAACCAATGCAGTAAGGATGACCAAATGATTCAAAAAATCTTCTTACAATGATCAAGAAAATAGATACATCAAAGACAACCCGTGAACAATATACAATAGAGAAATTACTCAACACAGGCAAGGGGAACGACTACAACAGAGATAAGTAAAAATACCCTAAAAGAAATAGAAATCTGAATAGATCAAACTTATTACAACAGCCTACAATAAGAAAATCAAGAAAACAAGAAGAAATAGAACTACCAAATAAAGAATAACCACCCAACCGCAGAGAAGCGATAAAAGACAAGAAGCAACTCACCAACGATAACAGAATCGCTACAGTGTGTAACTTCCAACTTGTAAAGGAAAGCATAGATCTAGGCTATAGAAGAAAATAGAATGTATAAAATAGGGGTAAAGAAACCAAACAGGGGGATTAAATAGAAACTCTTCTCTCTATATTTCTTCCTTTCCCTCTCTTCCCTGATCCCTTTCTCTGTTCTCCATCGTCGGATCCCGCCTCTCATCTCCGCTGGGAAAACCCTAGAGATTCTCCTCCGCTCTCAGCCACTTTCCTTCTCCGGAGCGACGACGGCTCGAACTGTCGAAACAAAATAAAGCAAAAAAGAAGTCAGGTAAGTTGCATCTAGAAACTTCATTCCTCGGCCAAAATCAGCCGCATAAACCTCTATCAAGGGCTCAGATCAATTCCAAGGAACTCAAAACTGGGCAAGAGATCAAGCCGCTTAGAAAGAAGCGCGTGTAATTCACTATCGGGCGATCGGAATCAAGAACCGTTTGATCAAAACACCAATCCAAAGGCAGAGAAGAAACCAAGCCATCCGATGGCTCAAGACTCAGCTCAAGAGACACTCGATCAGAGTGATTAGATCCAATGGCTAATTACAAACACGCTACATCCAATGACGTAAAGCATCTCTGAAGTTATTCCTTCCTTCCAAGAATCTCACTGGTGGGCACTCAAGTCAACTCACCAAACTCAAACCTAACCGGACTTATAATTCTAATTTAGACCATATTACATCCATCCGCTGATCCGCCAATCTCTATCGCCAACAATCCTCCACGTTTAAACCAACCATCATTTTTTTCCGCCAAACTCACAAACCTGCCTGATCCGCCAAATCAGCCAGATTTTTGGTTCGCCACCATCCACTATTCGCTCGTTTCATGAAACTGCAGTAAGTTCGCTGCACGCTTCCACCAACATCTGCTCGCAATCTCCTTAATTTTTGCTTCGCTAAAATTGAGAAGAACATCGCCAACAAATTCTTCTTGATTTCTGCCAGACCCCTCTTTAGCCTATTTTCGCTTCACCGCAATCGAAGTACATTGTCAGCAAATTCTTCTTCGATTGCCAGACTCGCTTTAGCCATTTTTGCTTGATGCAATCGGGAAGAACATCAGTGAATTCTTCTTTAATTTTCGCCGTCGCTCGCTTGTTCATTTTCGCTTCGCCACAACCGAGGAAGAACATCATCAAAATTAAATTCTTCTTTCAATTTTTTGGCATCACCTGATCCTTATATTCATTGCATACCTAACCCCTGCTTGTCGAGCATTTGTCAGATCAAAAAATGCATCGAATATGTGTATATATATATATATATATATATATATATATATATATATATATATATATATATATATATATATATATATGCTTGTGTTTTTTTTGTAGAAGATTTCTCGTTAGAGCTCGACGAGATAAAAAAATAGGTGTCGAAGACATCGCCGCATGTCAACAAGACGCAAAGTAAGCCAACACTTGTTAGATGTCGTCGCCCTAGATGAAATACTGCCAAAATTTTATCTAATTTCTAGACTTAGAAAAATATAGGGAAGGAGGGGAATGAATATATATTGCATTTGTCTTCTTTCAAGTTTAAAGGCCTCATTTTGCTCAACATGGCATAAAGAAATGAAATGAAACTGGTGTCACAGCCAGAGGTACCGAGTAAGCTAAAACACTCCCAATGTAACCCCCTACACGGGGATGACGTCGGGTGGCTGCCAAAATTACATCAAATCTTTTGACTTAGAAAAAAGGGGAGAGTGAAATGAACTGACTTAAGAACACAAAGTAAGGCAACTTGCAGTTAATTTTAAACTAAAAGTGTCAAACAAAAAAGGGGGGAGCCTTTAAAAAATTTTGAAAAGAATAGAACATTCATTTAAACTCACAAACTTTAATTATAATTCTCTATGGCTTAAATTAAAACAATAAAGTGAGTTCTCTTTTCTTGTAAATTCTGCAAAATTAAGCATGCTTTAATTGGAATATGGGGTGGGGGGACTAACACTAAACTCATAATAAACTTGCAATAAACTCAAAATCTAAGGATGAATCTAAATTAAGTTTAATAACTCCCATACGAATATGGAGGTAATTATTATGCTAGCTAATAAGCATGAGTAGGGCTAAAGTAATAAACACTAAAATCAACATAACTTATCAAAATTGAAGTAAATTGAGCATAATCAAGTTGAGAAAATTATAAAAATTCATTAAATAAACTAAGTGCAAGTAATATTTTAAACTACAATCTAAATCGAAATGCTTTCTTCTCCACCAGATCTGTAACCCTTTGTACAAGCAAACAGAAGGTGATACTAAACCAAAATTTACAAAAATCTTAGGGCTTCCTTTGATCAAAAATCAAGGAATTTCATCCTAACTAAGATATTCAAAATCAATGATTTCATTAATTATATAAAATTAGTTAAGCTATAAACACCTGTATGTGCTCGGACATTGAGATTTTAAGTGCAAATTTTAATGTCTGAAAAGGCTACGCAGGCTAAATTGGAATAAAAAATGAAAATACAAAATCAATCTCATAATTCAAACATAAAATTAACTAAAATTACTATACACCCGCATGGGCCCCGACACTATGCTGAATGCTTAAATTCAAGTGTCTGAGGATACTGTGCGGGTTGTTCCCGATTTAGTCTTAGGATTGGGTCCGGGTTAACAAAACCTAAAACTTATAATAAGAGTTTTAAATCGAAATATCTGAAACTCATTCTATACGATAGATCTAATCCTCTATTAGCAAAGTTAAAGGGATCTAAAGTTTTAAACATATTCTAATTAATCAATTTTAAGAATCTCAAACCGCTAAAAATAGAATTCTATCATTAAATATTTAAATCAAACTCAATCTATCCACCTTTCATAATTGTTTGTCGGGGGTGATAAATTAAGAAAAATCTAGCTCACAAAGGAGCTAATATCAAATCAAGTGTTTTGCTATGTTCACTCTCAATCAATCTCACGCTAGTAAGGACGTGGCCCATGTTCTCTAACCGCTGGTTGGCCAATAGGCTCCACGATGAGCCGAGTCCTCTCGACGTTGGTGGGCCCCGCCCATTATATTATGATAATGATCACCATAGCCCGTATGCTCCCTAATGGTTCTGCCCTTTGAGTTGTGAATCATAGGGTATACTTTATCGAGAAAATAGTCCTCTGTCAGGTAAAGTAGACTTAAGAATGTCTCCTTAGATAAACACCACCCCAAGTTTACAAGGATTTGTTGAATGATGTAACCCATGTGTTGCTGATGAGGATCCTTCACGCCGACTATCTCCTCGACTAAGTAGACTGGATGGACACGTGTAAACCATGGGATCTAGATCGAGACACGCCATCATTCCATCCATCCATTTTTAAGCTAAAATGATGAATTTCATATCTTAAATTTTAAAACTCTACATGATGCTACTATACACTACACATTAAGCGATCTAATGACTAGCCTTAATCAAAAGTTCTCTCTCACTTATTGAGAGGGGTAATTAGCTATAGGGGCTTGCGCCTATAGGAAACCTGGAACCAAATCTAAAGTCCTCACAAAATGAGGGTGAAATCTCTAGGTAGTGTCTTATCTACTATTTCATCCACCTTTTAAAAATTATACTGACACTCTAAAATACTCTTTTCATCGAAGAGATCGGTGGTGAATTTTCGGAGCCCACAGATTTTTGGTGACTCCGCTGGAGACAAGATTCTCTTTCCATCTTTGGCTAGTCATATATGTGTTATAGTAGCAATAAAATTTTTTTTGAAAATTCAAAACAAAAATGATGATTTAAGTGTGTAAGAAATTCAATATGAGGCTCTATGTATAATGAATCATTCCATAGAAAATGGATCTACAAAGCACTCATTTCACCGTTCAGCTAGGTTGTGGTGCAAACATCTGCCTAGCCAACACCATCATCAACACAGGTGATGTCGGGGCTACCATTCAATTTAGTAGCTTAAATTTCTTGGCTATCGTAGCTGCAACTCTTGAAGTACCCACCCATGGTACATTCTTCTGAGGCCATGTTGGAAGGCCTCAAGTTATGGAAACTCCTACTAATTCAATAGGAACCAAATGTCAAGGAGTTCTCAGTAGAACTTCGCCAAAGGCTAGGTCAATCAGCTCTATAACAAAAGAATCATCAAGGGATAAGCGTTTAATTTATTCTACCTGAAAACTCCGAACCTTTGTACTTGGTAGGATCATGATGTTTTCTCATCAGGAAATAAATTAACTAAAAGACAGAGAAGAAGGAGAAATGCTGAACTGAGGGCTTAGCACATCTCCTTTGAATGACCTAACGAACAAGAAATACTATCGCTAGAAGCGAGTATCCCTACCCACAACAACTTTGATAATTTAAAGTGGGTAAAAAGGAATAGCTCTACTGGTGAAATAAAGCAGTCTCTAGAAGAATCGATCACGTCAAGCTCCACCACCACATAGGAGATAGCTTGAAACACTATCTTCTAGGATGTAAAAAGTTCTCAAAGTAGCTAAGAATAAAGGCTTAATGAAAAGAAGATTTCAAAGGACTGTGGTGATGGAAAATATTGAAGCTTCACCAAGAAAGTTGTCATCTCTTCTAGAATCGCCAAGATGAGTATGAGCATTTGAGAACATGACACTTGGACCGCGTGTCCAAGAATCTGCTGTTGAAAGGTCCCGATGAAAGGATAAGAAAATATGGAGGCCAATGCCCCATAATGAAGTCCTGAAGAATGGTAAAGGTGTGACATCTCACACATATACTCAGAAATCTGCCTCGAAATTAACTCATAAAAGTGGATACCCAAAAGAAAGGATATCATTGATGAAAGATATGATGGTCGACACCCTGGAGAATCCTTTAGGGGATTCCATCGCCGATCAAGTTCACCACCACAAGAGAAGGTTGACTTTGATCGCAGTCCTTTAATAGAAGAAGTGGTTGTACCGCACACTGAACCAGAGATCTAATTGAAAAATTGATTAAAAATTTATGTGTAGGAAGAAAATAATGAAGAGGATTCTATAGAAATAGAAGTCATCTATATGGTCAGAGATATAGATGAACTCTCTGCTTAGCACCATCAGCAGCAACGTGAATCTAGGGAATCCAAACCTGAATTTGACGCTTATGAAGAAGAGTCTTCTAAATAGAAGAAATAAGGCATCTTCAGAAGAAGAAGAAGAAGAAGAAGAAGAAAGGTGAGAAGGTGTCGAAGTTGTTTATATGATTGAACCAAGAAATGATCAGCCTAGTACACGCTTTTATAATCAGCATCATTGTATAGTCCCAACAACAGCTGTCTTTGCAAATACACAAGGAGAAGGGCAGTCAAGTTCTCCCCCTGAAAATGTGCAAGGACCAAAATAGCAATAAGAAATAGAAGAAGAGGAAGAACTTGTACTAATTGATGTCATGGTGCTAGCTAGAGAGCAAAGAGAAACGCAACACCAAATGGAGGTCAAAGATAAGGAGATTGCACAGCTTGGTACTAAAATAAATGATATGATGGTACAAATGAACATCATGATGGAGATGTTGTAGAAGAATATCACATCAAGTGTAGCACCTATTTTGTTTGCTAATCAACAGACAGCTAATCATACAACTTCTATACCACCAACCACTATGATAGCTCCGCTACATCACATGCATGAAGCAAGGCAAGTTAACCAAACACCTCTTCAAATGATAATTCAAAATCTGCTAGCACATAGAACGTCAGCTGGAAATAATAATCAATGAAAAGATAAAGGCCATATAGTGGTGAAAAGCGGTGAGTAAGGGTCACCTTATCAATCGATCATAAATCAGTGTCGAGGTTACCAAAGTTTAAAGTTATACTTAGTGGGTAGTAAACCAAAGTAACATAAAAATGGATTACCAGGAACGAGGAATCGCTTGCTCAATTTGTCACTACCACCCCACCTCGCTTTTGAATGGTACGCAGAATTGTCGAATGATTCAGCTAAAACCTTTGTTGAATTAGAGACTATATTCATGAAGAGGTTTGCCAGTGCAATAAAGAAAATCATAATTCGACCTTGCCTAAAAAAATGAGGAAAGATCGCTGATGAAATTCATAGGTCATTACAAAACCTAAGTATGAAGTGCAATAATTGGAAGAAAACACGCAATCCAATTACAATGGGCATGGATGATAAAATGGCACCATTTTATGCATGATATCGAATGCAACATTCCAGACTTGCCTGATATGGTCGAATTTGAAAAGTTGAATCTAAATTATATACTGAGCAAAGAGAAAAAACCTTCACTCAAGAAGAAATGGAATTCATGCCGCATATAGCTCCAATGATAAAAGCTGGATATAATGTGGATAAAGGAAAGCAGCCCGTGTATAATGATGATAAGGGTAAAAAGCCTGTTTATTCTAATCCACAGCCAAAATTGGTATTTGGATCTAATGACAAACCTTAGACTTTTCCAAGTGGTGGGGAGCATCCAAAACAAGCAACAAGAGATGATAAGCGAATGCGGCCTTCTCTTAAGAAAAATATGAACAAAGAATATTCCTTTAGAAGTATGGTAAAATTATTTGACACAAAAAGCAGCCAAAGCCAAAATTAAAAGGCCTGAAGAAGCTGATCAAGTCAATAATTTAAATTACTGTCCCTATCATCAGATAATCAGTCATCCTATTGAAGATTGTTATGTCTTCAAAGATTAGCTAGAAAGGCAGTGTTCTGGTCAACCCAAAAAGAGAATCTATAAGGATGATTACGTCCTCTTCTGTATTATCCAACAAAGACAAATAGAAGGAGAAATCGCCGGGATGGAAGAATGGCAAGCAAGAGTCTCAGAAGACCGTGAAGATCTTTGAAGTTAAAAAATGTCCTAGTGTTAAGTGGAAATCACCACTTGAACCTATATTGGACTTAAGAGAGATGCCTAACAAGTATTTGGGCTTGAACGGGCGATAAGGCTACTTCGTCACTATATGATAAGCAATCTACTAAATGCAAGCCTCATAAATCAAAGAAGCTGACTAAGAAAAAGAAGATCAAGAAGAGAACTACAACTCAAAAGATCATTAATAATCTAGAGGGTATCATCAAGAGACAGCATTTAGGCTGCACTTCATGCTTAAACTTTGCATCTAATCATATGAAGAAGATAATGGTGAATCTTGTCCGAGAGACATGTCGAATCATCGTGTGATGTCGATATTCTTCAAGCCACTCAAATGACAAGGGTAATGGACAAACTCGACCAACCCATCAAAATTTTTATCAGGAAATCAAGAAGAGCTTGAGGAGCTAACATCTGAATTTTATTTAATGACTCAACAAGACAATAACAGTTTAGATGAAGATTTGTATTTTCCAAATGGAGAAGAGTCAGACTCATAGATATCATCACGTATGAAACGTATGACGTTAAAAAATGAGTCTAGCCATTTTGGCTAATCTTCTAGAATAAGAAGGGAACTTGAAGAAACTACCTCTTCAGATGAATCTGAGTAAGATAATGTGATTCAAGTTCAGTTGAGAAGTGATAAAGTCTTACCACCTTCATCAAAGAAGGAAAATGCAAATAAAGATAAAGCAAACAAATTGAAGTCAATGAAGATATCATTCCGAAATCTGGGAAGCCCAAATCGGCGAAGATAGATTATAATATTCTATCACATCGAGAAAGATCTCTACACAATTAAAAATGAGGCTCTTTGATGTCAAAAGACCTCCAGAAACTTTCTGAGACTCAAAGATCCGAGAGTTATGAAGCTTACTTTGCTGAAAAATGTATGACTGAAGTATTACAAACTCAAAATCTCCCAGTATATATATATATATAAAAAAAATTATGTTTCTTTGTAGGTTTGAAGACCTGCTCAACAGGCGAGATACAGGTGAGGTTGTGGTGTCATAAGACACCGCCATGCTCAACAGCACTGAAAGTTAATACTTGTTGATGTCGCCCACCTATTCAGAAATTTTGTCTAATTTCTAGACTTAAAAAAAAAGAGGGAATGAGGTGAATGAATATGTATTGTATTTGTCTTCTTTCAGGTTTAAAGCAATCGTCATGCTCAACAGGGCATGACAAGATAAAAATGATTGTCGGTGAGAAGAGACACTTTCTCAAGTATCAACCCGAGTGCAAAATCCCGATGCTACCCATACACCTTGATGTCTGAGGTATAAAATTAAGGCCAAATCTTTTGACTAAAAAGGGAGAGTGAAGAACCGGCGTAAAGAATGCTAAGTAAAGGAAACCCGCAAACTAATATTAAACTAAAAGCGTCAAAGAAAAAAGGGGGGAGCTTTTAAAGAAAATTTTGGAAAGAATAGAACATTTATTTAAAATATAAGTGAAACTTGGGGAGGCTAATATTAAACTCATAAACTTTAATTGTAATTCTCTACGGCTTAAATTAAAGCGATAAAGTGAGTTCTCTTTTCTTGTAAATTTCTCAAAATTAAGTAGGCTTTAATTGGAATTTGGGGAGCTAATACTAAACTCATAACAAACTTGCAAACACAAAATCTAAGGATGAATCCAAATTGGGTTTACTAACTCCCATAATGAATATGGAGGTAATTATGCTATAAGCATAAGTAGAGCTAAAGCAATAAACACCGAATCAAAGATAACTTATCAAAATTGTAAATCGAGCATAATCAAGTTGGGGAAAATTACAAAAATTCAATAAGTAAACTAAGTGCAAGTAATATTTTAAACTATAATCTAAATCGAAATACTTTTTTCGCCACCGGATCTGCAACCCTTTGTACAAGCAGATAAAAGGCTATACTAAATCAAAATCTACAAAAATCATAGGGCTTTCTTTGATCAAAAATCAAGGAATTTTATCCTAACTATGATTTTAAAATCAATGATTCCATTATCATCATGAAATTAGCTAAGTAAACACCCAGATGTGTCTACGAGATTTCAAGTGCAAATTTTAATGTTCGTCAAAACTAAATTGGAACAAAAAATGAAAATACAAAATCAATCTCATAATTCAAACATAAAATTAATTACTTACACCCAAGACACACCTATGTTGAATGCTTAAATTCAAGTGTCTGAGGATGTTATACTGGTTGTTCCCGGTTTAGTCTTGGGATTGGGTCCAGGTTAACAAAATCTAAAAACCCATAATAAGAGTTTCAAATCCGAAATATCGAGAAACCGATATAGTAATTTAATCCTGTAAGCTGAAACAGATCTAAAGCTCTTAAACATATTCTAATTAATCACTAATCACTGCTTTATAAAAACTTAAAAACTTAAATCAAACTCAATCTATCCACCTTCCGCAACTATTTGTCGAGGGTGACAAATTAAGAAAACTCTAGCTCACAAAGGATTCAATGTCAAATTATGTTCTGCTATGTTCACTCTCAATCAATCTCACATTAGTAAGGATGTGGCTTGTATCCTCTGATCAAGGTATTTAGCCACAATAGGCTCTATATATGAAGCGCGATGACGAGTCCTCTGGACGTGGCCCGCCTATTATATTACGATCACGACCATACCAGATGTTTCTCCAATGGCTCTGCCCTTTGAGTTGTGAATCATAGTGTATACTTGATAGGAAAAATAACCCTCTGTCAGTTAAAGTATACTTAAGCCTGTCTCTTTAGACAAACACCACCCTAGGTTACATGGATTTCTTGGACGATGTAACCCATGTATTGCTGATGAGGATCTTTCTATCAGGTTGGGTCGACTACCTCCTCTGACTAAGTAGACTAGGGACCGCGACTGCCTGGGATGACAAAACCATGGGATCTAGATTGGGCACGTCATCATTCTCCCAACTATTCGATTTAAGCTAAATGATGAATTTCATATCCGAAATTCTAAAACTCTACATGCTGCTACTATACGCTACGCATTGAGTGATCTAATGACTAGCCTTAATCGAAAGTTCTCTCTCACTTATTGAGAGGGGTAATTAATTATAGGAGCTTGCGCCTATAGAAAACCTGAAATCATATCTAAAGTCCTCATAAAATTAGGGTGAAATCTATGGGTAGTGTCTTATCTGCTATTTCATTTGCCTTCTGAAAATTACACCGACACTTTAAAACACTCTTTTCATCGAAGAGGTCGGTGGCGAATTTTATGATCCCACAATTTTTGACCCATCTGAGGTTGTTTGTCATGATGTTACTTGATGACGTTAACCTGTATAGAATGGGTCGAAAGAAATCTACTAAGGATTTTTGACCCATCTGAGGTTGTTTGTCAAAGCGTTACTTGATGATATTAACCTATATGGAAGGGGTTGAATCGAATCCCTAAGATTGATTATACTTTATGGGATGCCACGGTCAATCAAGATGAAAATTTGATTTGTATTTAGTGTGTTACTATACTTTGGGATCATAATTATAGTCTTGCCCAAATGAGTAGAAGTCTAGTTGAAGACTGTATAAAGAATTTTAAATTTGCTCAAGAGTTTCTTGTGGCTTCTTATATATTTGTAGAAAGCCTCTTCATATTGCTTTATTTATCATAAATCTAATATATAAAATTAGAAGATAGAAGAAGTCAGCTTTGTAATCATAATTATGCCAGAATATCATTATTTGAATATTGTAATCGAAATTGCTCCCCAATCTTAACTTGTTTATCTTAGGACTGGTAGTCAAGTGGGTTGCCCCCCAGTCCATGATTGTTCCTCATATATTGCTCAAATTGCTTTCGATGTGCATTGGTAGCCTCATTATTAAAAATTTATGCTTCCACACGATGAACCAAGTCATCATATGAGTGAACCGTATTATGCATTAGTGAAGAGTAGAAAGACCCAGGATAGAGTCCTCCAAGAAAACTTCTCTTAGTAATTCAAGGTCCACCCCTGGTATTTGGCGAGCTTCTAAGGAGAACCTCAGGAAGTACTCCTTAAGTGATTCACCTTCATTTTGACGAATGCCTCAAATATGAGGGGAATATTTAATGATCCTCTGGTTCGTAATAAATTGTACTACAAAAATCTTAGTGAGTTCGTCAAAGTTATGGATAGATCCCCTTGGAAGGAAGTAGAACCAAGTGCAAGTCTGACCCTTGAGGGTGACTGGAAAGACCGGATAAAACAGTGTGTCAGGAGCTTGTTAGATGTGCATGATGGTTCTGTAATGGTTTATGTGTTCATATGGGTCGGTTGCCCCATTATAGGAGTTGATGTTTGCAAGGTTGAATCATACGAGAATAAGATGTTGAAGAATTGATTCAGTTAAAGGTGAAGACTCTTGATAGCCGCGGTGAGAGGAAAGATGATTTCTATCTTTAAGGTGAAATTCTTCTCGCATTAAGCATTAACATGATGGGTGGAATCAACAGGGCAAGAACGTACCAAGCCATCAACAATAATTGGTGGGTTAGTAATCGGTTGAGAGAAAACTATTGATTGAAGTAAGAAGGTCACAAGAACACAACTGAAATGGAGGAGCTTCAGCTTGATGGCGAGAAGGCCCCGTGTAAGCATTTTGACTTCCCCTAGTTAATGATCGATCTTGGGGGAGATGTGTTTGTTGCAGTAGTGGCTATCATGTTTCTTGTAAAAGATAAATTATCTCATTTTGAGACTCTTCCATTTGACGAACACGATCTTCTAGAAAGGTTCCTATTATTTAGAGAATATAATAACATGATATAAAAATACTAACAATCACTATAAGAGTTGTTAGTAGCTACCAAGGGAATTTTGTAACATTTTTTTCTTTATTATTTTCTAGCACAATATTTTTCAATAAAGCATTTTGGGTTGATAATTAAAGCATGTTCTTTTTCTTTTCTTTTTTTTAATCTATATCCTATGGCCTTTACTAGTATTTTTTATTTATTTATTTTTTAAACCAATTTTGACTATTTTGTATCTTGATTATTCAATTTAAAAAATAGTTAACTTCACTTTCATCAATCTTCTCATGAAGTCTTCTTTCATATAATCAATTCAATGATTGAAGAATTAAAAATATAAAATTATGAATAAAGTAAACATTTAATTAATGCTAATTTTTTTTTAAATATGATCTTATTTTTATGAGCATTCCAACATTTTATAATTTTGATAAATCTAAAACAATTTATAACATTTAAAAATTAAAGGGTGGGTTAAAAAATTTACTTTATCTTAGTAGCCAATTTATTTTTACTAATTTATCTTTAAATACATGAATTTAAATATAAATTTTTATAATTTAATTTAATTTAGTCTGAAATTATTTGACATGTGTGAAAATTAAGAAATATGTAAAAAATACATTTCTAAATGAAGCAACAATTTATAAATTACTACATTAAAATCATTTTTTTATAATTTTTGTAATTAAGTAAACATAATAAAAATTAAAAAAATAATTATTAAAAATCTCTTCCAAATGGTGCAGCGCGAAGATTCGGTGAGGTAGGAGAATTGATGTCTTATATTAAAAAAGTTCACAACAAAAAAGAGTTTGAAAGACCGAATTTTACGTGAAAACCCAAAAGGAAAAATCATTAACCCTTAAAATAATTTAATTTCACCAACATACAATTATTATCCTTTCTCCAAAGTTGGAGATGAATAGACAAGAATAAGCAAGTTTCATTGGATTAGACGAATGCTCGCTTGAGGTTCGACGATCGACGAATCAAAAGATGGTGTGGTGGTTGATAGAGTGAGCACGGTCGGTGATCCAAAGCTGATCTGCAGACGGTGATGTGGCGGTGGTGAGACCAATGTGGGTCACGGCAAGCTGGGGTGACCGCTGACGTGCCGGGCATGGACCCACTGTGGGGCGGGGTAGGGAAGTGCGAGGTGCTGGCGATGGTGGTCGATGGGGTATGTCGGCGGGTGGGGTGGCGATGGTATCTGCGACGGCTCATACCCCGATTATGCTTTGATTCTTCGAAGTCTCTCGAGCTCTCATTTCTTTAACTTGGGATCCCCTCATGTGAAGAGAATGATGGCTATTATATTATGTGATATTTTGTAAATACGATAAAATCTAAACCACTCGACTCAAAATGATTCATTCGATCATCTATGTATTTTAAGTATTTGAATGCTCAAGTAAATTAATATCTGTTAGATCTAGCTCATCAAAATATTTGATTTGACTATAAACACTCTATATTTATGAGCTATTTAGAGATCCGACTAATATCCCAAAATTTTTAATTATATTTTAAGTATTTAATTAATTCTCGATGATATTTCAAGAGAGCTGCTTCAACTAGTAGAGTTTTCAATGGCATATCAAGTACAAACAAAATAATAATCTATTAAAATTTATAATATATTAAAAGATGACATAAAGTCTATTAAAAAGAGTAAGGGTGTGCATTTTTTGGTTAAAATTGAAAATAGAACTTATCCAAACTAATTTTTTTAATTCGGATCATTTTTATAAGGTTCCTTTTGATTTGGTAATATTCGGTTTTGGTTTTCAGTTCAATTTTGTATCATCTCAATCCAATTAAATAGATTAAACTGAAATAGCTAAAAATCTCTTTTTCTTCATATTTTGTTAAAAAATTCCTCTCGAGAAAACAATTTCAAGAAAAATTTTGCATATTATTAGTTTCATTTGTTAAGGAGTTACTTGATTTTGTATGAAATGATTTAATGAAGTGATGTAATTCTTTGATAAACAATTATTATAGCAATTTATATTTTTAAATTTTGATGTTTTCTAAACCAAACTGAAAATCCAAAAAAAAGTTTCTATTTAGATCAGTTTAGTTTATGTTATTGATTAAACATATTAGTTTTTTTGGATTCTGAATTTAAAACCTATCGGTTTAACAAATTTTAAATCCGATTCATCCAAATCGACCGATTACACCCCTAAAAAAAAGAGACAAAAAGTCTATTATAAATCCATTATACATACTCTTTATTAGCCTCTCTTATTTAAGAGTTATATCCAATAGTGAATTATTCATGTCATTGCTTGAATACATTCAAGATTTATCCATGTCATTGCTTGAATAATCTATTCTAAAATTATCATAGAATATTTCAAGTTTTCAGGCCAGTTGAAGAATAAATAGATTATTAATGCTAAAATATAAAGATTGAAGCAAAACATGAATAAATAAATGAATTGAGCCCACAAAGTGAAAAAAAAAAAAAATCAATCAATAGAGTACTCTCCTAGAAAACTATGAGTCTAAATTAGAAAAAATAATCTAAACAATAATGAAAAATCTCATAATGATCAGCAGTGAGTCAAAAAAAATTTCATTAAAAGGTGACTTTTTAAGGAATCTTTGATATGTCGTATGGAAAGGAATTACATACTAAAAAATTTGAAAGAAATCACTTGAGCTATTTATTGAACTTATAAAAATGAAGAAACAAGCTTTTAAATGAACAAACTACTATAAGAACTACTAAAGTAAACATACAAATGAGCATAAACAAGCAATTTTATCTTCATGGTATATGAGTTTTTCTACTTAGAGAATCTAAGATTGCCTTTCTAGATGAAGTGAAAGACTTAGAAAGACATTGTTAATTATTACAATGTAAATATTCAAAAATATAAGTAAAACAAATAAATAAAATTTGACATTAATTTATCAACTAAACAACTGCTCATTGATAAATAATAATTTACTTTCTCATTACTTCTGACACAGTAATGTAAGATAATAAGTAAATAATTGTCGGAAATAAAAAAAATACCTTAATCAATCGATAACATGAAAATATTAAAGAGTATAGTTGCTCTCCTTCACCTTCACCAAACATAAATCAGAAGAAAATGAATGCATAGGTGTTATTATTTGATACTAAATCCATATGTTTGATTATTTGACAATGAATCCAAAGTCACAGATTATATCAAACAAATTTTAAAAGTTACAAATTACAAATTAATCAAATAAGTCACAGATCAAATAAATTCTAAAAGCCATTGATTATTTGATAATGAATCCATAAGCCCGCTAAATGAATCCAAAAGCCACAATTTACATCAAACAACAAGTTATAGATCAAAGAACTTCCAAAAGTTATTTATAAATATCAGATTTCAAAAACCACACACTGCATCAAACAAAGCCACATATGATGAATTCTAATATATCACACATTCAAATAACTTAGGAGAACCGCTCAAGCTTAGAATTAATTTAATCATAATATATAATAATTATAATGATAATTTTATATAATAGCTACTAATAACTCTAAAAGAAAAGGGCAATAAGTATTATATTGAAAAAATCTTGATCCTCCAAAAATAACCATCATCACAAATACATTATTTTCAAGATAAAGAAAATTTCTTCATCTCTTTTGCCTTACAAAACATAGCACATACAAATAAGTATCTCAAAATACTAAAATTTGTTATATTCAATCAAATAAAATAAGCTACAAATCTTTATTTTTTTTCTTAACGAGTCTTAAATGATACTATTTATGATCATAATCAAATCAAGCATGGAACAATTCAAGATTGTGCATTTGAAGATCAAATATTTATAAAAGTATTCAAAATTGTTTAATAAATTAATAGAACAATCGTGAATGATTGCTAGTTGAGTTGAGTCAAGTACGCTCATTTCATTTGCAACCCTAAATAACCCAATAAAAAAATTTTAAGAAGAAACCCAATGGCAAGACACTTTAAATAATAATTTAATTTTCCTATGATCAATCTATGGGCTTAAAAATATTCGCTTCCATAAGAGAACAAATAAAAATCTATTAAATTTCCTTAAATCTCTACAATTCTAGTTTACTCATTATTTAGCAAAATATTAAAATAATATTGCTTTATACTCCAAAAATTGCTCTTGCATCATTTATGTTGGAATAACTGATTACATAACATATTGCTCACACCTTTTTTCTATGCACTTAAAATTGCAAACATGCAGAAAATAAAATGGTCACAAAGAAATAACATAAATGAGATTCATAAATTTATCATAAAATAAGTTATTTGAAAATTTTATAAGAATATATTTGAATTTTATACAAATTTGAATAAAAACTAAATTATAAACTAAGCAATTATAGATCTAACTCCAAATAGAAAAATAATTATCAGATATATGAGTTTTATACAAATTTGAAGAAATATTAAACTATAAATTAAAGAATTTTTTTTAATTTTAAATCCATATCCCACATGATTGAACAAATTAAATTACAAATAAACAGTCCTCAAAGCTAGAGAAAGTGGTTTACCTTTGATTTTATGAAAAAATCGAAAAAATGACACATTTTCATGGAGATTTGGCATGCCCTAGGAGTCCTGCCATCGCCCGAAAAAGATAGAGCCGAACTAAAAAAGAAAAATAGAAATGGAGTTTAGGGTCGAGGGTCGATTCGTCGGCCCCAAATAATAGTGGTTTCCAATAGATTTTCTGATGGAAAATCCGGAAAATATGTTGGGTTTAAGTGGGGGTCGGCACATCATTTTTTTTACAAATTTTCATCAAAAATTTTCGATTGAAAATCTGCCGATAATTTCCAATGGATTATTCCATCGGTAATAGCTATTTTTCCTATAATGTTTTCAAAAATAAAGTAACTTATCTTTTGTAATTGACTTATAAATACTTATATGATGAACTTCTGATAACATTTTATGATCAATTTTTCATTCTTTGAATCTTGCTTGATGGCAAATTTTGGGTTATAGCCTTGATGGATTTCAATTAAACTTGATATTTTGTTAAAGATGAAGCTACTTATGTTTTCTCATAATTTCCTCTTCATATATATAAATATTTCAATAAAATTATTTGAAGAAATCTCCAAGAGTATTTTTATAAAATTCATATTATTCAGGTTACAAAATTATCATTAAAATTTTTTTAAGTGAATCTAACATATGAGTTTTTATGTGTTTGATACCAATTGATATTTAAATCCTTAAGAGTTCATTTTCTTTAGTGCCTTTATTACTTATTTTTGATGTGCAAAACATTGAAAGTACTCTAAAAAATAGCTTAGAAGGTTAAGTGAAGCCTGCAATGATGGAAACATAATTGTACAAGGAAGCACAAATAACACATTGAATGATGTTGCAAGTGTGAACTTGTGTATAGGAAAGTAAGTTGGAAGAGGAATAAACAACTTGACTAAGTTATAAGTAAACAATGAAGTTAGCCTTTTAATGAGATATTGTTGATGCCAAATCTTTATATTGATGTAGTTCTTTCATGTTATTGGAACATTACTATAAAGCTCATTGCTTATAAAATTATATTTTGTGTGAATTTAATTGATTGCTAGAGTTATGTTTTTCAACCATCATATCATGAAATCTATTTTGCCTTAATTTATATTAATATTTCTTGAATATTCTCAATTTGAAGAATCCTTGAACTTCCCCATAAAAAAAAAAACAATTGCTTTAAATATATGTTAGATACTAATATCTCATAAGCAATAAAATAATTCATCATTGACTAAGGTGATGGTTAAAGTTTGAGATGCTTTGGTTTGACTTTGATTGTATGATCTTTTTAAAGCTTTGATTAGAACTCAATGCCACCACTTTTGGGATATAAGTTTTAATAGAATTAAAGCTTCCTTCATCTCAATGATCATAGTTAAATCACTATGATGGTGAGAGAGATGTTGCAACAAAGTGGGTTGTCTTTGTATATTTGATGGAGTTTGGTAGTCTCACATACCCTTTCTATTGTTAAGCTCACTTGGGACTAATGTAATGATAATCAATAATATTAATGGAGGGCACATCAATAAACTATATTTTTCAAATTGGAGATTTGTGGTTGTTGACAATCAAGGTTTACTTATATAACAAAGTATTATTTAGTGAAGTATTTGTATAAATGCAATGTGGATGTGTTGTTAGAAAATCATCAATATCTTATATTTTGCATTGAAATGATTCTAATATTTTATTGATAACATGAGTTGCTATAAGAAAATAATATAGCATTTTTTGATAGAAATAAATTCATGTTAAGATTCAAATCATTTAGAGCAAATAAATTGAGAAAATTAAATACTCAAAATTACATTTAGAATTTTTTTATATATCAATGCCCAATTGAAGGCTTTTTTCCTAATGTTGAAACAAAAGCCATTATGATGATAGTGATGATAGAGCATTCCAAGACCTACAAATGTTTTTTTGTAATCACGTTGATCATTAAATCTTAATAATCATGCATTTTCTTTGATAAAAATATATGAAAAAATAAATATAAAATCTCTAAATTATTCTTGATGAAATAACTTCTAAATATTGTAGATATTTTAGGGTTTTGCCCAAACCTTGGGAAAGGAGCTTTTCAACCCCTTTTAACTCCCATGATGACCTTATTGTGAAGCTAGATTAATGTACTATATTTGCATAAGATATTTATTTGCTAATTGGGCATCAAAACTTTATATTCCTCTCTAAAAAATTATCAATATTGTCCAAATCTTCCTTTTAAGTAATTTAATAGCTAAAAGAAATTTAAAATAGTTCTTTTAATACATGCCAATAAATTATATTTTGGCCACTAGATTCCACCATAAGAGCACAACAAAAAGCATCAAACAAATGAAGAAAATTAGATAAAAATTCTATTTTTTTAAATATATTATTAGTAAATAGATAAATTCAGTGTTAGCACATCAACTAAATAAAATTAGAAAAGAAAATAAGCACAAGGGAATCCATAAGAATTTTATATAGGTTCAATCAATTGATAGCTATGTTTTATTACAAGCACAACTTGATTTCACTATAACTTTATTATAGAGACTACAAGCCTCAGACCTTATGTGCATAAAAAAGCACCTCACTTTCTTTATAAAGAAGAAGCTCATGATAATTGAAAAATAAAGTAAAATCTCTAAAAATTCCTTTAATTGAATAAAACAATGTTGGATATCTTCCATAGAATCTCCATAATATTGAATGCCATCTCATGTGTGCATAAAATTCCTCTTTTCATAGCTTTGACTCCTATGAATTATAGCGATCATATTGCAAAGGTTGACTTACAATTAATCTGCGATAGGCTCTACAATTTAACCTATATGACTTGCAATTTTAATATAGTTTATTATATATGTATCAATTTTTTAACACATTTGCATGATATTAGGGAGGACCAATGATAGGTTACTCAATATAACATATATCCTAAACCATATTGGATTAGCTATACACTTTTCTTTTCTTACTTATTCTAGCTTGAAAGATTGTGATAAATAATTGTCCTTATTTAAATTTAATTAGTTTTAAATATCTAATGGATAGATAATTAATTCATAATAATTTAAAATATTAATGATAAAAAATAAATTAAAGTCTTTAAATATACTACTTAGAATAAGAAAATAATTCAGAATTAGAAGGATTAACAAACATATGATATAATTTTTTTTTATGTATTTACATATATCACTGTCATATTTTTAAAATAAAATATATATTTTTTTCATGCATATATATATATATATATATATATATATATATATATATATATATATATGTCTGTTTGTGAAAGCAATTAAGATAGATCAAATGAAATTATATCAAAGCAATTAAGGTATATCAAATGAAATTATATTTAAAATTTAAATTTTAAAAATTATTCTATTAAATTAAATAATTAAATAAGTTATCTTTTTTTTTTATTCTATCAACTTCAGAAAAGGACAATTGCCGTCCCGATCCTTGGGTAGTATCGGTTGAATGTGCCATGCTGGAGGAATTCAAGCTTGTTTCCGAGTCTAAGAGCAGATAAAAGAGCAACAGCCGGTCAGATCCCCAAATCGCCGGCGGACAGCTCTTTTGCTCTAAACCAAGACCAAAATGTCCATTTATCCGCGGTTATGGCACTCACCTTCTCGCTGCCCATGTACCATTACAAGAACCGCTTCGCTTTCTTTCTTCTCCTGCTCCTTCCTCTTCTACTTACCGCTCTCTTCGTCGCCAAAGAATCTTTCCCTGTCTTCTCTCTTTCAGCCTCTACCTTCTCTGACCTCTCCATCTTCCGCACCCTACCTTCCAATCATTCCTATTCCCATAATGTCCTCACTCTCCCACAGCCACCGCTACTGTCGCCACCACAGGAGGAGGAACCTTCCTTCTCCCCTTCCTTCCCACCACTACCACCTGGAGATGATTCTGTAGCAGACGATGAAGAGGATCGTGGAAAGGATGAGGACAGTACTTCCCTTCCGTCTCTTCCTCCGAAGGATCAACAGATCTCTGAGCCCGAACCCGCAGCATCGCCGACGCTTGAGACAGCATTCGCTCTGGCGGCTGATAGAAAAGGTGAGGCAGTGAAGAGCAGGGATGCAAAGAAATGCGATTTATACAAAGGAACGTGGGTGAGAGATGAGCAAGGGCGGTACCCGCTCTACGCTCCTGGGTCTTGCCCTTATGTGGACGAGGCTTTCAATTGTCAGGAGAATGGGAGGCAAGATGACGATTATCTAAAATGGAGGTGGAAACCTGACGATTGTGAGCTTCCTAGGTAAAAATTTTGATATACAGATTCGTTTACTTCTCTTTTGTTATGATCAAGATTGTTAAGTTTTGGAGCTTATTGTGTGAAGAAAAGTTCACCTCTAAACTATTTTATATGTGCAATTGTGAGGAGTGGTATTGTGGAACTTAGGGGATGAAGAATGAGATCTCTTTAATTCTAAAAGTGACTACTGTGGTTAAACATGATGTTAGTATCTGATCTTGACTGAGCAGAGAGCTAGTGTAAGGGGAAAGGGAATTTCTAGATTGGTGTCGATGAATGAAAATTCAGTTTAGATTAATCTTCCGTGGGATCTCCTTGAGTACAATATTAATTTTTTTGAGAAGAACCAAAGCAATTTTTGCATTCTTTTCTGATCACTCTTCCTAGTTAAATTTTGGATTAAAATCAGCTCCCTTTTTTTTAGATTCATGGAGGTTGTATTTATGACTTGAGAATGGTGCAATGAACTTAAGTAATCACTTGTACAATCTTATGACAAACTCAATTGTACCTGTAAATCCTTTGGAAATCCAGAACAGTTTCTACGGGACATTTTTAAGAGTTTTATCTTTTCATATATATTTAGGTAGAAGCAATAAAATTTGATGATCCTCTAACATTCCCTCCTCATTAACAGTGAATCTGACTGAAGACCCATGGATTTATTTGATTCAATTGTGTTGGTACTATGCTCCACAAGTCGATTCACGTGCTTATGAAGTCATAGAGAAGGTGCAATTCAAAATATAGATTTTCTATGCAAATTTTTTATATAATTTAATTTTTTTTTCAAACTTAAACAAGAGAAAATAGTTACCAATTAGAGTCCCAGTGGAAAAGTATTGGTTTGGCATAGTGGGTGCTTAAGTGCTTAAACATGAAAACTCAACAAAGATATAAAAATTGCATAAATATTGGTTGTTCATGCTAATTCAAAAATTTGTATTGAGGATGTGCCAAGTTAATGTAATCAAATGTAGTTTTCATGGAGCATCCACATTGTGGAGAGTGCAACATCCTGGGGTGATTGTTGCTTGTAGAAGTACTTTTGAACGAAGGAGGTTTAGAAGTGTCATCATGTTACTCCACTTTGAAAACTATTCAATCATTAACTTAGAAGGTAAATTAATAAGGGGAATGTTAGAAGAAAGTGTTTAGTGCCAATATGATGCATAGAATAATCTTCAAAGCTCTTGACTCCTAGGGTGCACATCATTGACAAGCTTATATTTTTTACTGCTTAATAGGACACAATGGAGACAAAGGATTCATGTAGCCGACCCCACCTAGTGGGATTAAGGCTTGTTGTTGTTGTTGTTGTTGTTGTTGTAATACAGTTATGGATGTTCTTACGAGGCATTTACAAGAAGATGTACCTTGGTGTATGCTTTTTGATGACATTCTTCTTGTTGATAAGACTGAGAGAGTCCAACTTATGGAGGTCAACTTTAGAGTCTAAAGGTTTTCGTTTAAGTAGATCTAAACCGAATATATGGTGTAATTTTAGTTGTAGAAGTTTTAGTGTTAGTGTTGTGACTTTGGGTGATCTCATTAATAAGAGTGAACGATTGAGATATTTAGGCTATTGTTCAAAATGATGGTGAAATAGATGGAGATGTTATTAGTAGAATTCAAGTTGGATGGTTGAAGTGGAGGAATGCATCGACTATTATGTGATAGAAAAGTTCCACTTAAACTTAAGGGAAAATTTTATAAGATGGTGGTAAGACTTATGCGAGAATGTTGGCCAATAAAGAAGCATAAACTAAGTTAGTTACGAGATGAGGATGCTTAGGTGGATGAGTGGTTTTACTCAGAAATAGAATGCAAAATGAGTATGTTGGAAAAAGTTGGAGTAGCTCTGGTAGATAAGATTAGGAGAGTCGCTTAGATGGTTTGGCCACATAAAGCGTCGGTAGTCCAAATGATTAGAGGATACATTAGATTTGCCTTATGTTAAGAAAGGTAGAGGTAGACCTAAAAGACTTGGTTAAGATGTATAAAAAATGATCTTAGTATACTTGAATTAGATGAGAATTTGACACATAATAGGACACATGGATAGGCGAAGGATTCAGACCCACCTAGTGGGATTAAGGACTGTTGTTGTTGTTGTTGTTGTTGTTGTTGTTGTTGTTGTTGTAATACAATCTTTTGTTGAATTTGGTGTAAAAATGTTTTTCATGCTAAACAAAATGATTGTTCAACTTAAATTTGTGAAAAGCTTGAGAAAGGGAAATAAGATTAATAGTAGTATGAGGTGCATAGTGATGGATAGAGGTTTCGAAAGGACTATTTGCCAATGGGATTAAAAAATTATTGCAAGCAAGCACAATAATAGGTAATATCAGGTGTGAAATTTTTTGATCTTTACATAAGCACCAAAGATGTCAATCAACCTATGGTTTTTTCTAGAGTTTACAAACCATAGAAACTTGGTTTGTGCTTACATATCATAAGAACTCCACAACTGTGCCATTGTGATACTTTTTGTGCCTGCTTATAGTGAAGTCCAATATGACTTGGATTCAACATAAGCAATTGCTTTGTAATGCCCTAAGGCAATCATCCACCCATATTATTTCTTAAGTAAGAAGGTATTGAATGGAAGACATAAAGATGCACAATCAAGTGAACTAAAAAAAGATAGCCATATCCTTAAATGAAAAATCCCATGCTCATGTCACACACACGCGTGCACGCGGGTACACCCACGCCCATGTGCTAGCTATTGGTAAATTAATAAGGGGAATGTTAGAAGAAAGTGTTTAGTGCAAATATGATGCATGGAATAATCTTCATTCTAAAGCTCTTAACTCCTAGGGTGCACATCAATGACAAGCTTATATATTTTTACTACTCAAGGCAAAATAATTACTCAACTTAAATTTGTGAAAAACAAGAGAAAGGGAAACAAGATCAACAATAGCATGAGGTACATAGTGATGGATAGAGGTTTCAAAAGGACTATTGCCAATGGGATGATTACAAAAATTGTTGCAAGCAAGCACAATAATAGGTAATATTAGCTGTGAAATTTTTTGGTTTATCTTTGCATAAGCACCAGAGATGCCAATCAACCTTTGGTTTTGTCTAGAGTTTTCAAACCACAAAAATTTGGTTTATGCTTAGATATCATAAGAACTCGACAACTGCAACATTGTGATACTTTTTGTGCGTGCTTATAGTGAAGTCCAGTAGGACTTGGCTCCAACGTAAGCATTTGTTTTGTAATGCCACAAGGCAATGATCCACCCAAATGTATTTCCTAAATAATAAAGTATTGAATGGAAGACATAAAAATGCACAACCAAGTGAAAAATCCCATGATCATGTTATACATACGTACGCACGTACATCTCTCTCTCTCTCTCTTTATATATATATATATATATATATTCATTTGATATATTAATCTTTCATTTTGTCAAATCCAATTTTCCTGATGCTCGTGAAATTCTAAACCCTAGCTACATGGCTTAGGAAATGAATTAAATTTTCTTTTCGTACTAGAATTATGGATGGCCATGAAAGAGTATTAACTAGGAAAGCAATTCACTTGGCATGTTCTTTTGTGAATTTAAATATCTTAAGTCTAGTGGACAAACTGTGGGATAACTCTTATGCCAATTTGTAGTATTACTTGCATTTAAAGTCTTGTAATTTTAATCTAAAATCCATATCAAATGATATAAAATATATGATTACATTAAGATGCTTGATGGCAAGGCCGCGTCATTTTCATCTTTGATTTATTGAGTGACTCTGGTAACAAGGAGTGTTAAACTATCACTTATTTATAGAACCAATGGGGATCATTATGGAATCAAATCTTCAAATAAACTTTGTATAATAGTGACAATACCATAGAAATGACTTTTGGCCTCTTCTTATTGATAAAATCTTTGAAGGATAGTTATAATACCTTATGCGAACGCACTATATCTACTAAACAATATTTGGAATTGTGAAGCAAAACACTCTTTGACATTTCCATAGATCTTTACTTTATTGAGAGTGACATTTTTTTTTGACCATCCTAAATATTAGAATATTATATCCTATCAAACTTGTATAGGGAAGGTTCAAATTTTTTTTTTGGCCTCTTATGGAAGGTTCTAAGTTCAATGAAATGCCTAATGCTACTTAGGGCGTTGACAGATTAAAATATCTGACATGGCATTCTAACAAATCTTCTTGAATTATTAAATCTTCTTTAGATTGATCTCTAGTTCTATTATGAGTTTAATGAAATTTCTATTTTAGAAAAATTATTTAGATACAATGGAGATGATAAGCATGTCCTTTGCCCAAGGTATTAGAAAGTAGTGTTTGACTGTGGTTTGTTAGTTACTTCACTGTTAAACACATGCATAAAGAATTATCCTTTTTGCGCGTTAAAAGCTTAAGACTGGTATAGGGGCAAATACTTTGTTGATTCAGCTCCTTCACTCATATTCTTAATCTTGTTTGTTCAACTGAAATTTCTCAATATGCTTAATCTTATATCTTGATAGTTTTGAAAACTGACATTATTGGAGAATAACTATTACATGCTTTATATTATCTTTAAATATGTCAGATTAGTATGAAGTTTTGGATGTACAATATTATGACACTCATCTAATATGTTTTGTATATTATGAGAAAGGTGAGACTCAATATCAGTGCTAGAAAGAGACACCCACTTATGAAGGTATCTACAAAATAATTAAAATTTATGGCTCTCATCTTCCTAATCTTTAGGGTTCAAGATATGAAGTTCCTTAGTAGTTGGTACTTAAGGCAAAGTTTTCAATTCATTGTTTCTCTTTGTTTGAGGATTTTGTAAGTTTTATTATGATGCTTTTGTCTTGGTATTTAAACACAAGTATTTCTCTTTCTTCGATAGAACTATCAAGATCAAGTGAAGTAATGAAAAGTGGCCCGAAAGTGATACAATTAGCATATTTTGCATGAGCAGTGGTGCCATATGTGCTTATGCAAATGTGGTTTACATGGTGATGTTTATGAGTATTGAATTTCATTCGATGGCCAAGTTTTTCCTCACAAAGGAAAAAATTAAAAGAGCCCTTAGAATTTAGAAACAAATTTCACTATTGTATTAAATGTAATGGTTAAAAAATCACCATGTGAACCACATGTTTAGAAGCACATGTGATACCCAAAATTGAGCTCGTAATACTGGACTAAGTGACAAGCATTAGAGTTATGAGTAAATTAAAATTTTTTTTTAATGATTAAACAAGATAGAAAAAGTAAACACCGGATATAAAAAATAGTTTTTCAAATTGATTTGACACTAATTATTTCTACTTCCACTACCTAGCAATCCAATTTGTAAGTTTTTCAAAGTTCTCTTAAGTTCACTAATCTAAGGATTTTAATGGCAAGTTTCAAGTTGTGCTAACTTTCTCAAAGGTTTTAGGTTTTTTTTTTTTTTTTTGGTAGTATTCTATTCATTTGTGCCATCATTTTATTCTTCTCGGTATTAGACAGAAAAACTTCTTTTATCTTAATCCTTCATCTATTATCATAATTGTCATTGTGTACAAGTTGGAGCAGTAACATTAATGAATTCTATGTTTTTTCCTTATTTACATTCAAGACCAATATTATAAGCTTAGATAGAGATCCATAAATTAACTTTATGATACATGCCCTAAATACATATACAACAACAACAACAACAAGCCTTTATCCAACTATGTGGGGTCGGCTACATGAATCCTTCTTCTCATTGTATTATAAGTCCTAAATACGAATAAGAAAAATAATATTTTCTTCCCGCAATTTCAATTTAGCACCATCGTGTTTAGTTATGTTTCTAGCCTTTCAAATTAACCAACAACATATAAATCATGGGAGAGTATCAAAAATATGCCCCTTTGAAGCTTGTTTAGAACTTCATGTGTATAATTATCATCATTGCCGTATAGAGTATTAAAAAATTATCGAAGTGATTCCAAATTTTCCTAAACGAATCATTAAAGAGGAAAACATGAATCAATTCAATGCCCTTGCAATAATAATATTTAGTAACAAACCAAATTCTTCTTGCTTGCATAGCCATACCCATTATAATCAAACGATTAAAAATCCACCAAATGAAGATGGAAAGGTTGATAAGGTTTGCAATATTCCAAAAAACTTTCAGGCTATCATTACATCTAGATTTTCTAAAGAAGCCTATTTAAAAAGAAAAACCATTCCATTCTTTTGTTTCAGAATATAAGATCAATATGTTTAGAATTAATGAATTTGAAGGAAATAGAATCAGTCTATTTAGGATGAACAACACTTATGAGTAAAGATTTATTCTTCTTATCATTGCCGAAGAAATGGTAGATCCTTAAATTAGATCACAAACAACATGCATATCCACTAATTCGAAAGATTAGATCTCGTTTTATAAGAACAAAATATTACCTTTTCACATAACCTAATAGATGAAATCCTTCATTTTTTGTTTAATACTATAGGGTCTATTCTATACTTGAGAATCACTAATCTTGTGCATAATTAAAACTGATGTTTAGAATAACAATATTTAGAATGGAGAAGTTTGAACCAATTGAAATCATTCACTGTAAACCTCCATGACAATGTAAGGGGCATGATTTTGATATGTTCATTGAAATATTTTAGCACAAAACTACCATCAAAGGCTGTGTAACATACATGATGATGACTGTGTTCAGGGAATAGGCTAAAACTACAAATATTAAAGGTTCTTGACAATTGGATGGCAGAATCACTGTGTAAGTTGTGGTTTCAAGTTCTCTATAATTTCTAATAATCATTCTATGGGTTTCGTACAGGCAGCTCATGGGATTTCATGGTATGATCAAGACCTTTTCTTCTAAATTGCATAATTCTGAAAGTCGATAAAGATGAAGAGCTTAGAAAGATGGAAAATTTCAGGATATTATGTGTTAAATAGGATATTCAAAGTGGAGAAAGATGATGTAGTTGAGATTGATGAACACAGAGGTCAATTTGATTAATAGTTCATAATAAGGAAGAATATCCATTGTTTAGGTATCTACACGAAGGTAGAAGAGGATTTGCAACCATGCAAAACCGAAATGCTATTTTAGTTCTAGTGAATTGAACATAGGAAAAAAGTTGAAAAAAGAAATTAAAGGTCTCAAAACGATTGAAACCGATACTCAAACTGAAGAACGAATGAAAAAGTAAAGCTTGAATACTAGAGTTCAAATTGGTCAAAGTTCATGACTATGAATAGTTGGAGGGAACTATTTATTGTAAATTTTATGGATTCGAGGCGCATGCACAAAGCCTTGGGGATTAAGCCTCATTTGATTCAATGGGGCATATGCTTGTTTTGATTAGGGCACACACCTCGAGCATTATAAGGTGTTGCATTAATAATTTAGTTACACATTATTCTTATTTTATTTTGTCTTTCAAATGAGTAGCGAGAGAGAAAAGCAACGCCGCTCTAAGATGCTTAATCGAGCTTGACGCCACTTCAAGATGCTTTACTGAGCTCGATGTCGGTCCAGGACTCCTCACCGAGCTCGACGTTGCTCGACAACACTTCATCGAGCATCGACTTCTCTCCTTTGCCAAGCATCGACGCATCTCCTTCCCAAGCATTGATGTCGCTCCAGGCGGCTTTGCTGAGCATTGACGAGCTCCAGGAGGCTTTGTTGTCTGACAACATCCCTGTCCCATGAACCGTGTGCCGTTCCTCTTCCTCCTCTTACAACTTACTCTTCTTCAACACAAGTAAATACTTGAAATCTTCATGCTTTTAGTAATTGTTTTTTTTCTTAATTATGTGCTTTTTGTAGTTTTTGATTTTGTTGATTTATGAGAGAGTTTTTAATGCTGTTCATTGTTGATATTTAATACCTATAATTACTTATGTTGGTATGAGATGCATGATTATTATTTTTATGTTCAAGTGTTTTGTTAGATGCCTTGTTTAAATTCATATATATTGTTATTCACTTAGTCTATACATACAGATTAGAGAGGGTTTTTCAAGGCTTTGTCCCAAGTAGATTTTATTATGGGTTGGTGTATATAACATTACCTTACATTTTAGAGGTTTTACCTTCGGATCATAATTAAGGCAACCTACTCTGTATTTATGCAAGACGATCCCTCAATGTTTTAAGTTGAAACACATTTGTATATGGATCAAGATTTGATGTTATGATGATTTATTGAGATGCAATATTAATATTGTTAAACAATTTTGGGGTAAGTATGGAATATGTTCGAGTAAGTTGACCCATGATTAGTGTGCTTGATACTAGCTTAGCCATATGCAGCTATCATTTATCCTCATTGATATTTTTTTATGATTTCTATTCATTCATCCCTTTCTTTATAATATATTTGATATTTCCTATTTTTTTTTGTTAATTAGAATGGGTGGTGGTGTTATAAGAAAAGATCCTGTTTGAAAATATGGTACTCAAGTTGAAGTGCCAAGAGAAAGTGCAAAGAAGGGGTACATTTATTTGAAGTGCAATTTTTTTGATAAGCGAATTATTGAGTATTAAGAGACTTAAGGATCACTTGGCTTGAACACATATTAATGTTGGAGCATGCAAGAAAGTTGCAAATGAAATCAAGAAGGAATGCGTAGAATATTTAAAGAAATATGTCACCACAAAAGAAATAACTAGAAGAGATATGGAGGAGATGATTGAGAATAATTCTTATTTTGATTTAGGCTATGATGGTTCTAGCAGCAGAAGTTATTTTCATTATTCTAATAGAGGAACTTGTGGACCAATGAATGAATTTGTTATGAATGTAGATGAAAATGAAAATCTTAATCTTGAACTACTTCCTCCAGCTTTAGCAAGAAAACACATGAATAAGGTATGCTTAGATATTGTGAGATTTTTTGTGAGATTAAGATTCCAATTCAATGTGTCTAGGAGTCCTTCATGGATTAGTATGTTTCATTTAGTTGAGAACTATGGCAAAGTTTAGAGCTTCCTAGCATGTATGAATTGAGAACATGGATGTTAGATGAGAAAGTAAAAATAACAAAAAAAAAAAAAGATTGATGAAATGAAGAAGACATAAGTTGAGATAAGAGTTAAAATATTATCTGATGGTTAGTCATATATCAACCAAATGAGAATTATTAATTTCCTTGTTCACAACCTTAGTGAAACAATTTTTTAGAAATTTATAGATGTATCAACTTTTGTAAAAGATGCACAATTACTATTTAAAATGCTTGATATGGTTGTTGAGTAAATTGGAGAGAGCTTGGTTATTCAGATAGGTACAGATAATATAAGTGTATATAAGTTTATAAGTAAAATGTTAATGGAAAAAATAAAGCATCTTTATTGGAATCCAGGTGATGCTCTTAATGTTTGAAAAATTAGGGCAATTGTCACAACTTAGATTTGGTTTACTCAAAAGTAAAAGTTAGCAATTTTATTTACAATCTTTTATGGGTGTTGAGTTTAATGAGAAAATTTGTAGATAAAGAAATTATTAGGCTTGCAGTTACAAGATTTGCTACGGTTTATTTAACTTTGCAAAGATTTAATGAGTTACAACAATTAGTTATCACTATAGATTGTAATCATCATGATTTATTTTATTTTTAAGTGAGTTCTTATTAAATTTTATTTAAAATTTTTATTTTTAATTTTATGATTTATAAATTATTTAAACTGTCTTTTTTATTTCTTATTTTGAGGTTTACACCTCGATCTGCCTCGAGGCTTACGCATCGCCTCACAAAATACCTCAATTCTCATTTTTGCCTTTGTAAAACTTGGTAAATTTAATAGAGGACCATCTTGTTATTACACCATCATATTACTGACAAATTTAACTTAATGATTAGTTTTTTGAGCTCTTTGAGAATGGTTGAGTGAAGAAAATGGTGAAAAATGAAAATTTAAAGTTAAATTATCAGATTTGCAATTGACTTTAGGTTGCAAATTCAGAGCTAAATTGATATAAGGATAATTTGAGATTTCAATTCCTCTCTTTAATGGCAGAATGTTGTGTTGATGTTAAAATATGAGTTATGTATTATTATCGATGCATTCTGAAAGTCACCACTAGCATTTGGATTAAGGATTACATGGAAGAGAGACTGCCTTAAGAATTGTGTTGAAAAAGTTGAGAATAGTTTTGATGGATGTCTAGAAAGTTCAACACGTATATATAAATAATTTGTGGATGCATTTGCTTTCATACTTGGTCTAGGTTATTTGGATTTTTTTATTCCTCATTATCAATCATACTTATGGTTATTTTTTAGATATCTTTGCATAGGAGTCCCTTGTTCTGATAGGTTTTAGAAGACTTTAATAATATTTATGAATTTGGAGTCTCATATTCTGATAGATTTTAGGAGATTTAAGAATTGTCTTTTAGCTAAAAAAGGGAATTTTAAGTTCTGTTCATATTAGTAGATGGTTTTTGCTCATATTCTCTAATTATTTGATTGTTTGATCCCTTCATCTCTCACAAAGTTGTGTGATCTTCAAACTTTAACCCTGATTCTTGTTTTGCTTGTTGAAACTCCAGATTTTGGGTTCCCTCCTGCATCATATGATATCGATGTTTCTTGATGGAAGCAATAATTTTAGCTCTTTTGCATTGTGTACTCTTGGATGCAAATATCTTGTTATGATTGTGGCATCTAATAATTTTTTGAACTAGGCTGTCAGCAGTCTGATATAGTGGAACACTATTCAATCATTCTCATTTTCAAGATTTTTTATCTCTTCTGATTTCGGATTATTATCCAAGTCTTGTCATGGAATAACATCTGTATTCACAAATCTTTTACTTCTATTATTCTCAAATTATTGACTTTTTTTACTTTGCCGGCCAGATTATCTATAGTTGACATTTTTAAATTTTATGATTGTCGCATCTTCATTATTTTTCATCTTCATACTATTTATCCAAAAATTTTAATGGGACGAGCTTCTGATCGTCATATGAAACTGACTTCATATTTTGCTCTCATGTCTGATTCTAAGGTTTAATGCAACTGACTTTTTGGAGAGATTGAGAGGGAAGAGGTTGATGCTTATTGGAGATTCAATGAATCGCAACCAGTTTGAATCATTACTATGCATCCTACGTGAAGCACTGCCTGATAAAAGTAGAATGTATGAAACACGTGGGTACAAGATAACAAAAGGACGAGGTTACTTCGTCTTCCTATTTTTGGTAAGAATAAATAGCAGTTAGCAGCCTATTTATATTCTATCAATTGTTAGAGTTAATTTATTTGTGAAATAATTGAGTTCGTTCTTTGCTACGCATTCCTGTTATAGCCTTTCCAGAGAATCTCTGTCTATTTTAAGAAGAATTCACTGCTAATTTCTTTGTAATCAGCAGTTACATGTCTGGTGCTATTGTGCCATATGTTTATTCTGATGGTTTAATATATATATATATTTTTTTGCAGGATTATAACTGCACAATAAGTTTTGTTCGGTCTCACTTTCTTGTTAGAGAAGGAAAGCGTGTCAGCCAAAAGGGTAATTCCAGTCCAATTCTTATGATAGATCGCATTTGCAAGTCATCCACTCGATGGAAGAGGGCGGATATCTTGGTCTTTAACACTGGTCACTGGTGGACCCATGGAAAAACATCAAGGGGGTAAATTCTTCCTTTTCATTTTGCTTCTATTTTGATGATCCTTCTTGGGCATGTCTCAGATAATATTAAACTTTTCATTTTGCTTCTATTTTGATGAACCTTCTTGGGCATGTTTTAGATAATATTAAAACTAAGGAGCTAGTTGGTTGGCTGAATTTGAAATACAGTATGGAAGAAATACAATGTAAAAATAATATTAATGTATTTGAATTATTTTAAGTTTGATTGAAAACACTATAGATGCAGGAGTTTACTTTTCTTGTTCGGTAAAGTCAGTTAATGTAAACAAAAATACTAGAGGTTTCAATGATGGTGGGTGGGCAGTAATTGTTGGTGACTCACTTTATATTGAAAGGTGCCTTAGAAATCACCCAAATTTAATGAATTTTAAATACATCAGATTTGAATTGAGCGTATTTCAAATATACTCTCAAAATGTACTGCATGTCAAATGCAGCAGACCAAAAAGCCAATTTTCTAAATGTAGGAATTTGGATTACACTGTATTATAAATGGAGAAAAGGATTTATGTAGCTGACCCCATATAGTGGGAAAAAACTTGTTGTTGTTGTTATTATTGTTGTTGTATATTATAAATGCACACAACGAAACAGTCTCTAAATTAACATGCCTTTGATTGCTCAGGAAGGACTATTATAAGGAAGGTGATGTCATCTATCCACAGTTTGATGCAACAGAAGCTTTTAAAAAGTCCATGCAAACTTGGGGAAGGTGGATAAATAGCAACATGGATCCTTCAAAAAAACTGATTTTTTACCGTGGATACTCCACAGCTCATTTCAGGTTTGACCATCACCATACCTTCATAGTTTGATATGATCACCAATATGAAATTTGCTTCACTTTTCTTTATTATACCAATATCCATCAATATCTCCCATAAAATTTCAATTAAACTAGGGGTGGGGACTGGGATTCTGGTGGCACGTGTAATGGAGAGACATCCCCTGCCTTGAGTGGACCTATCATTGATAACTATCCTTTGAAAATGAAGATTATAGAGGAGGTAATGAAAAGATGAATTTTCCCTTGATTCTCTTGAATGTGACTAAGCTGACAAACTTCCGCAAAGACGCACATCCCTCTACTTATGGAACGAGGGTGATAAAAGGAGAAAAAGTCTCTAGGAGACGCCAGGACTGCAGTCATTGGTGTCTCCCTGGAGTCCCTGATACATGGAATGAGTTAATATATGCAACTCTTGTTTTGGAGCAGACATGAGCAAAAGGCCATGGCGAAATCATGTTAAAAGTTGCTCCATTGAGATGTTTCTTACAGCCATGAATGACAAGCAAGTGATTTTGTAATATGAAGATTGCATGAAGATCACCTGAGGATTCATGTAGTCTGTAGGAACACTTTGTTTGTTTGGTGGTGTGATCCAGGCTGGGTGATCATAGTTGCTAGGATTGTGCTGATTATAAGAATGGGATTGTTTTGTTGATTAGATGCAGCTAGTTTATGATGTGTTTGGAGCAGTTTTTTTTGCTTATTTTGTTTTTTTAGAAAACAATCATAATTGTATTTTATTATTAGTTTTCTGATTATTTTTCAGAAAATTTTGTTGTGAATTAGTTTTGAAAATTATAAGTTTTAAAGTATAGTAATTGTCAGAAAGTTATTAAAATATTGCGAGTTGTCATCTGTCGCTCTGTATTTACCATCGTTTGTTACTGTCACCATTCTTTATATTAAATTTATTTTATTTTAAATTAAATGTAAAAATAATCTCTTAAATTTTTATATTTTAACTAATTAGATAACATTAAACATTTTAAATACACTAAAATTTTAATACATTATTCTTTTATTCTGCTTTATTTTATTTTTTCAGCAAATCAAACGGCCTGATAGTAAAAGTGCTTATTCTTCTTCTGAGATTGTCTCATTGAGTCAGTTCTTTATTAATGCGGTCAGAATCGCCTATTTATTGCAACATATGATATTTAGTTTTTTGAGGTCAAAAGTTAATGAAGATATTTATAATATTTTGGAAGTTGAAACAAGTTTTTTTTTTAAGATATTTATATGAAATATGAAATATTTTTTTTTCAAAATTTTTACTTTCACTTGTTTTAGTAAGTAGCTTTTGACTATTTTTATTAGAAGTTTTACACAATTTTTTTTTCCTTTCATATCTTTGTAACTTTTATATGTTTTATATTTTACGATTTTTTTTTAATTTTTTTTTTGTTTTATGTTTCTCATATGTTATAATATACAATAATAGAGAAATGATTTATTGTCTTTTTTTTAGGATAATTGAGCCAATTTAATGATAAATTCACACATGTGTGTGTGATATATATGTAAAATTTAAATTTAAGATTTCTTAATTAAAATCATAAATTTTCAATCATTAAATTAAAGTTCCTTACAACGACTTATCATCTTAGAAAAAAAGATTGAAATAGAATATTGAGTCAAAAGATGAAATTTTTGGAAAAAAATTGAAAATTTTAAAAATGATGATTCCTAGTTCAATTGAAATGAATTTTGCTGATAGGTCAAGATTGTGATAACCCCTTCAATTAATAGAGGAAGCAATAAATGACCTAGCAATAATAATTAGGGCATGTTTGATAACCCTAAGGCTGATTGACTAATTGTTCATTATTATTTGAGGACTTTTCCTTGATTATGGATCTATTTTGGATGTTCAAAATGATCAAAATTAAGGCATACTTTCATATTTTATGATTTCATCTTTTTTAATTAGTATCAAAATGTATGTTTTCATGAGAGCAGTCCAATGTTTCAAATAACTCATGAATTGGAACAATATAAATATTATAGAAGTTTCGAAAATATATTGAGATTGAAATTAGAGGTCATCAAAAATAATGGTAATAAATTATTATTTTTGCATTAAAATGTTTATCTTGTTGAGAACAGTCTAATATCATTAATGATCCATGAAACAAAGGTCTATGGATCAAGGCCAAGAAATTTAGATCTACATGGATGAATTGTGTAAAAAATGACTAACTTTTAGGGGTTGTTTGGAATCAATTAATATATTTTTAAAGTTATTTTTTGTTTTAAAAATAAATAATATTATTTTAAAAAATATTCAAAATAAGTTTTAAGTATTTTGAATGTTTTCAAAAATAATCATTACCATCAAACATATTTTATTTTGAAATAAAATATAAACAAAATAAAATTAATAAAAAAAAGATAAAAGTGATCCCAAATGGCCCCTTATACAATCTAAAATGAAAATTAATTTGTGGCCAAGCAAGTCTAGGAAAGTATGAAAATTAGAGGGAATGATATGAACTTACATTTTAGTAAAAAAGAAGATTTTCACCCATATTTTAAAGAAAATTTTCACTTCAAAAATGCTAATTAATATAAATGAATGACTCTTAGAGATAAATGCTATGTTTGATAATTGGAATAATGAGATTGTTAATATAAATTATTTATAAAGGTAAATGTAAGAAAGAGATAACAATTGGCTAAGTCATTGGCTATGGCATCCACTATGTTCTTATAGAGACATAAAATTAATTACTCATAATGAGTGAAAGAAGAGAATTATGAAAGGGCTAAGGAAGTTAATGATCTTAAAAGTTACGAGAAAGGAATTATATGATTGATTGATAGTCGATAGAGATGGGTGTTGCATGAAAATGAAAATGAAAATTATCACCCATCGTCTTTTAAATAATGAAGCGTGAACCTCTGACCGAAATAATCCTCTCCAGAGGAGGGCCTATACTTAGGGGAAAATCAGTGATCCGACGTGATGAATGTAAGGCCCGTGAGATTAGTCACAACGACATCTCCACTCACAAGATGGCTGGGGTGTTGGGTGGATACTCATTCCAAAAAAAAAAAAAAGAAAAATTGTTTGGTAAGGCTCGAGAAGGATTCCAATAAAACCCATTAATTTTAAAAACACAGAACAATAAAAATGAAAATTTGAAAATTCAATAAAATCCAAAATCCCGATTCTTCTTTGTTTTCCTAAATCCAACAGCAGTGGCCGTTTGGTAGCAGGGAACAAGCAAGATTGAACTTATCTAAACACCATAAATGACAGGGTATTCCTATTTCTCTCCCGCGTCGAAGTTGGAGTCAGGCGGTGGTCAGAAGGGTGCATAGAGGCGAGCTGGTGGAGGCAAGGGAAGGGGATGGTGCACCGCGTGTGGTCGACGACGGTGGGATTGGGTCGCACAGGACGGGGTGGTCGAGCGAGTTCCGTGATAGGGAGCGGTGGGAGTGTGTCGCTGGGGGTTCGATCAAATACCGAGAGGGAGAGGGGTGTCGGCGTGAGCAGTGAGGAGCGTGCTTGGCGTGAGGATGAGGGACGGTAGCGGCCCTGTGATCGATGGGGGTCGCGTGGATGGCTGGGCGAGCAAGGCAAGTGACGCCAGGGGATGGCGGGCGTACGGCTGTCAGAAAAAGGTCAATGTTCACGAACAGCTAGTTTCTTCAGCTCTTTTATTAACTAAAGGGACCGAATACATTTCATTCGATCACATGTGTTTGACTCATTTGTTAATTAAAAAATTTAAATATGAATAAATATTTCAAATTTAATTTATAATAGATCCTGTTCATCTTAATTTAATTTAAAATAAAAAAATTATATTAAAATAATGATAATAATAAATAATAATATTATTATTATTATTATCATAGTTACAAATATTATTTAGTGATTAAAATTTTTATTATATAAAAAATTAGCTCAAATTAAAATTTTTTTTTTATAAATTTTTTGGATTATCATATTTTGAGTTAATATGAACTATTTCGAATAATTTCAGTTAAACATAAATATTAAAATTTTGAATTATTTTGAATATAAGCTGAATATAAATAAAATAACTTTCAATGAACTGAGCAAGAATAAAGATTAGACTCGCTGAAACCATGCTCCATTATATCCCCTAAGCATGCCATGGGATAAAGAGCGAGACCCACCGCCAGAATTACAAACATAGCATCCAAAACTCATATATTTACACAATTAATATCCACTTCAGTTTTTTAAAAACCAAAACTTAAAAAGTATCCTTTAACTTAATTAAATTAAGAAAAGAAGCTTTAAAAAATTTTAATTTGAAAAGGAGCCAAAATGCCTTTAAGTAAGACATTTTTCATCGTGACTAGATGCTAACGTGGCATTAAGACTAAATGCCCTCTTATAGTAGTTTTCACTTCCTTTAATTTTTTTATATATTTTTCACTAATGATTAACTATATTAATATTTTATTAATTATAACATAATCCAATAATGATTGCTGCATTCATTAATTAAAACATAATATACTTCGTATAGTAATTGCCTATTTTTGATATTTTTGATTTTATGTAATACATAAAATTGTATTTAACCTATACGAAAGAAAAAAAAAATTAACAATAAACTTAATTATTAATGAATTTATTCAATTGAATTGTTAATCTAAAAAATTGATTATTTCCAACTCTCCTGATTTCACCCTAACAACCATAAATATTTACAAATAGGTAAATAAAATTTCATAGAACTAAACATATATTTGAAAAATATGTCTGAAAAGAAAAATTCAGCTCAATGATTCATGTTTTGTATGCTTCGCTCATCATTTCTATTTAGTATAAAAATATATTTTGTTAGACTATTTTATTTTACAAATTATCTCATATTATGATGTATTGCATACACATTTGAATAAGTTAAATTTAGACTAAATTGTTTAAAAATATAAAATAAATATGATATTCAATTAAAAAGAAATTACCAAATAAATAGTATATTCAATTAAAGCATGAATGAGTCTAATTCCAACCCTAAACTTCCTAATTTCATTTGTTTTACTAAAATAGTGTTCACATATAATAATGTTAATAACAATTATTTATTGAAGAATTAAATTTTCTTTTATTTTTCATGATAACTAACCTGCACTAAATAATTAACTACATCAATTAACTAATGATTTCACCAACTAATTATAATGTAATAACATTTTTGGCGGTAATTAAATTGTAAATTATTAAAATTGAATGGGTGAGCTCTAAGCTGGATATTCTTGATATATACTAAATAAATCGTACGCTTCATGTAAATTTAATCTTCTCATACACTGAAGAATATTTATTTCTGTATAATTGAAAGAGTAAATTTGTAATTAATTATTTTAACAAAATAACTTAGTCTAGTTAATAAATACATAATCTATATATATTGGCTTAAAATATAAATAACATTTTAAGCATTATGAGTTGTCTAAGCTTATATGGTAATATTATTAAAAATTATATCAAAATTATAATAATTTAATAAAATGTATACTTTTAAACATACAACAATTTGCTAGAATTCAGAATATCTATATTACTTCTAAAATGATCCTCTATCTATAAATAAATCATTTATATTAATTTTCAAAAGATATTTTATACATTGTTAGAAATAAAAATAAATGATATTATATATCAATTATAAGGGCAAGCATTGTTGCGTGAGAAAACCGATTGTAGAAGAAAAGTATTAGCTTCGTTGTTCCGATTTTCCCTAAAGAAGAACCAACGAGACCGTCCAAGTTTGGAGGCATCAAGGCTTTACGTCGGTTCTGCTTTTCCCTCGGAAGAGGCGTCAACTCTACTCGTCGAACCGTCCAGGTTCGGAGGCGATCAAAGAGACGATAACCGGAGCGGAGTTGGATACGATGTCAATAATGGCGAATGTGGGACGCGATGGTGGTCGGTGATAACCAACGACCAGATGGTGATGGCGAGATTGCCGATGGTTGGATAGAGAACTCCGCGGTTGGTCGACGGGCGCAGTGGATAACTGAGACGTAATCAGATACCCGACATCGTAATCGACGGGATGACCAAAATGACGATGGTGATGACCGGCCAAGATGCCGAGGGTGCGGCGATCTGCGAAGGTAAGCGGCGGGGACCGACTGTATTGGCTACCGACGGGTGGTCGGCAGGGTAACCGCAACGGTGGTTGGCGCTTAATCGGATGACCGGGCGACGTTAGCAGGACCGCGAAAATTGCCGTGATGGTCAGCGTGGTGACCGGCGACCGGGTTGGCCGATGGCTGGCAATGCAATGTTTGTGAATACGACGCGAGCTCGGTAGTCAGCGATGAGCCACGCTGGGTGGTGACCGCGATGGCAAGGCCGACGTGGACGCAATGAATCACCAATGACGGCGCTGGCTACCGTCAGAATAATGGGGATGACCGCGAAAATTGCCGCGATGGTCTACGCGACCGGCGACCAGGGTTCAAAGGTGGTCAGGTAAAGTAATCGGCGATGAATGAGCAAGCTCAGTCGGCGGGATGACCGGCGACGTTGCCTGATCGGCAAAATTGCCGGTGATGCCATGCGGACCGAACGATTGCGGGTGGTGACCGGCCAGGGGTTAGCGACGGGTTGCCGGTAATCGGCGACGTAGTCGATAAATTAACGCCTGGTCGCTGGGATGACCGACGTTCTGGTGACCGCAAAAATTGCCGGTGATGGCTACTACGGCGGACCGATGGTGGTAGTTGGTGGCGACCGGGCATGTGGTACGCCGCAGTGCGAACCGGCATTAGTCGACGGTATGACCGCGCCGTACGGTGCGATGACCGCAACGATGGTGGACAAAGCGATTGCCGGCGAATGCGTGACCGACGACGGAGGATTTTGACCTATCCAAGGTTGTTTGGCGAGTGTTTGCTCAATGATGTTAACAATATGTTAACTGTGAGGTTGAATTGAATCACCGAGATTTTGACCCATCTCGAGGTTGTTGTCGAGTGTTACCCAATGACGTAACCTGGAAGAGGTTGAGTTAATCCCGAGGATTTTGACCCATCCGGTGTTGTTTGTCGAGTGTTACCCAAATGACGTTAACTGCGGTGGAAGAGGTTGAATGAATCCGCCGAGATTTTGACCCATCCAGGTTGTTTGTCGAGTGTTACCCAATGACGTTAACTGCATGGAAGAATCAAAATCCGGCGATTTTGACCTATCCGGATGTTTTGTCGGTTACGACGTTAACCTATATGGAAGAGATCGAAGTCCACCAATGACCTTTAACCTATCCTAGGTTGTTTGTCGAGTATTTGCTCAATGACAATCGGCGACGTTAACTGTATGGAAGAGGTCGTAGGAAATCCACCAAGGATCTTTGACCTATCTAGGTTGTTTGTCGAGTCTTTGCTCGATGACGCTAACTCGGTGGAAGAGGTCGTAGGAAGTTCACCAAGGACCTTTTGACCTATCCTAGGTTATTTGTCAGAGTCTTTGCTCGATGACGTTAACCTGTATGACATAGGTTGAATTGAATCCACTAAGGATTTATGACCCATCCGGGATTGTTTTTCAGAGTGTTATCCGATGACGTTAACCTATGTGGAAGAGGACGTGAGAAGCCCACTAAGGACCTTTTGACATATCATAGGTTATTTGTCAGAGTCTTTGCTCGATGACGTTAACCTGTGTGGAAGAGGTCATAGAAAGTCCACCAAGGACCTTTTGACCTATCCTAAATTGTCGAGTCTTTGCTCGATGACGTTAACCTCATGAAGAGGTCGTAGGAAGTCCACCAAGGACCTTTTGACCCATCCTAGGTTGTTTGTCAGAGTCTTTGCTCGATGACGTTAACCTGTATGGAAGAGGTCGTAGGAAGTCCACCAAGGACCTTTTGACCTATCCTAGGTTGTTTGTCAGAGTGTTACCCGATGACGTTAACCTGTATGGAAGAGGTCAAATTGAAACATTTGTTTGAGCTTATAGCCAAAGTTTCTTCTTAACCTTGGTCTTGTTTTTCCATAAGTATAATTGGAAAATATTCTCCAACTTTGACTTGTTTCTTGGGATGGTAATCGATGATGCTCACCATATTAACATGGGCAATCTTCGAGATTAAGAGTTGCCCCGTTTGACAAAAATCAAGGAACTAAGTTTGATGAATCTTCTTCTTCGCTCCTTAAAAATTTGAAATGCTCCACCTCGATGGTGGTTTTGATCTTGTTGGGGAACTTGGTCGACATACAAGATAAAATAATGGGAATCGTTCCCATGTGCTCAAAGCTGCTAAAAACCAATGGGTAGAGTAAAATATTCGCTTTAGCTTCATTGTGAAATCCAAAGACACACACAGTGTATTTAAAGAGTGAATAATAAAACTAAATTTTTACGTGAAAATCTCAAAAAGAGGGAAAACCACGGCCTAGCCCAAAGAAAAGCTTCCACTATGTATCTGCTTTGAGTACAAGATCTTCCGACAACGGATTACGTAATTGTATATGAGAAAGAAACAACTGTGACAAGGATCGTTGTATGTAGTAGATGATGGTGAACTGTATGGCAATCACGAGAAAAAATGCGGGAACAATTACCGAAATGGGGAACAATCCGCGAAATGCGAACAATCACCGGTAGAAGTCCTCATGATGGAGACCGGCTGAGATTGACGAGGCAAGGATCAACGGCCGGCTACGGTGGTCGACGACCGCCGAAAGTGGCGCACGATCAGGTTTGAGGATCTTTAGAGCTCTCCTCTCTTGCTTGGCCTCCCCTCATATGAGGAATGAGGCTATTTATAGGAGTGGCGTCTCAGAATACATGCAAAATCCAACCACCTCTCCATCGACGGCTCATGATGATTCCTTTGATCATATGATGTATTTTGTATTTTGAATGCTCAAATGAAATCAATTGTAAGATCTTTTGTTGGAACCGCCGTCGAGACGCCGATTTGACTATAAACACTTCATATTTGAGAGCTTTTAGAATTTAACCGATGTTTTCAATGATATTTTAAGTTGATGACCTCGCTTAATTTCGATCACTTGCTTTGATCAAGATTCTGTTAGAGAATTTTCGGGTCATATCAAGTATAATAAAAATTTAAATACCAACTAATTTTACATCAATTAACCTTTTTTAAAATAAATAAATAAAAATAATTTTTAAAAATAATTGTTTTATACAACTCATTAATTTAACATTATTTTTTGTTCTTATTATTTTTAAAATTTTAATCATGTGTACTTAGTGTAAACAAGTGTGTGATATATATATATATATATATATATATATATATATATATATATATATATATATATATATATATATATATATATATATATATATATATATTCTCTAATTTTATATCAGTGATAATGTATAATGTTATAAAATAATAATTTTGCTAAAAAAATAAAATCTTTGTAACCCAAAACTGTAGAATCTCTCAAATACTTGCATCAACCCTGCACTCAAAGCTTAATATTTATAGCCTGCATGACACTTATCAGATAATCATAATTAATTGTAATTACCATTAATTAATATCAATACCAATCTATTTGTACGTGGTTTTAATATAAATTTTAATAATTCAGTAAGAATTAAAAAATAAATAAAATAAGAGGATTTTATAAATATATATATATTTTTTGAATGCTAAGTATGTAATTGCCCCTTTTATTTTTTTATTTTAAAAAGGGGGAAGCCAGGCAATAATTGGATGGTCTGGGCGGCGGCAAATCACGGCATTGGGGAGGCGCTACAATTCCCAGGAGGCGGGATTTAGGGGACCATAAGCAGATGTCAGCGCCCGGATTTTTAATTTGATGATATATTTTTTAAAAGAAGAGTTACATGTATATCATATAACTCTTATGTATTTATATATATAATATTTAAATTTAGATATTTATTTATTTATTATTATTCTATATTTAAAAAGGGTGTACTTTATTTTTAAAAAATTAGTGATGATAGTATTGAAGATTATAATATTATATATATATAAATTGAAGTTTAAATGCTAAATATATAAAATACATAAGAATTGTGTGGTATGTATATAAATCCTTCATATATATATATATATATATATATATATATATATATATATATATATATATATATATATATATATATATATATATGATTTAAATATTAATAATAATTTAGTTTTAATATACATATTTATATAATTATCATATGATATTTATGTTAGATAGGAGGGGTGGAGCTATCAAAATTTGATGATGAAATTTTTATTATCATTTATTAAGATTTAAAAATAATATTAAATTCATTATTATTTTTTTAATGAAAATTTTTTAATTTTTAATTGTAACTCATATTTTTATATAAGATTTATAATAAATTTATTTCATTTCATGCAAAAATAATAAAAAAATACATTGAAAAAAATGTAATTAATAAGATCTAGTTCAAACAAAATTTTAATCAATTTAAGCTTGGCAAAAATCTCAATTAAAGCTTCATATGATATTTTAATTAATGGTTGATTAAGTAAGTTATAAATTTAATATTAATCATTAATTTTTAAATATCAATATATGCATATTAAATATTTAAAAAAATTTAAATTTATAATATAAATATAGTTTGTAATAAAAAATATTTTTAATATAAAAAGTTTAAGAAATAAATTTTATGACTTAAAATTAATACAAAAAATATATAAAATTAGTTAATAATAAGAATATGTTTAAATGAATATTCATAATTGATGCAAAATGTTCTTTTAAGGCTTAATAGTGATTCCATAGCCGATTTATAATCCATCATATTTAATATTGTGGTGCACTCCTCTTATTGAGTTTCACATCATTTGAAAAAGCAAAATTTACTCTTGTTCATAGGAAACTAAGGATTCTAGTATTGTGCAATTATTGGAGTTGTTGTGTTTAAATATTAATTAAATTTTAATAAAAATATAATTATATATATTATAATGATCAAAATAAATAATTTGTTTGTGATAAAATAATTAAACTTAGAATGTATAATTATATAAATATTTTTTGCCATAAAATAAGTTATAATTATTAAAGAACTTTTTTTGCTTTTATTGGGTAAAAGCTTTTATTTGAGGCGGACAAAATTTAGGGTGGGCAATTGCCCTCGCTCATCTAGTCATAGTTTTTCTCTCCCTCAATATTTAAATAAATTAATTTTAATATATATATATATATATATATATATATATATATATATATATATATATATGTGTGTGTGTGTGTGTGTGTGTATTTATTATGATCTGTGTATCATCTTGTGTAATATCTCATCGCTCGTGCATCTTAATTAGAGTGTCATCACTTCACACTTATGTAAAATTAAATTTATGAGTTACTCTCATGTGAATACCTAGGCAATATGGGTCCTCTCTGATAATTTATGACATTGCAAATGTGTTGGTGATGCCCATCTTGAAATTGAAGATCATTTGGGTAATGTAGGCACGCTACATTACATCTGTAACTCACTATTTGTGACACACTCGATCAAATTGATTGCGAATGATATCTTTCAGATAATTTCATTGTTTCAACAGTATTGGCGCAATCCGTTTCTCTAATAGAAGATATTTGGATGATGTCAAAGTCTTTCAACTCCAATATTTATGAGGTTGCACCTATAGCTTGTATTTCTCGTTGTTTCATTGTTTTGCAATGTGAGGAGTCTATTCTAAATAATTTTAGCATTCCAAATACATCAGCACAATCTGTTTCTTGATTGTACATCATTTTAAATAATTCTGGCCAAAATTGTTGCATTTCAATCTCAATCCATGTAATGTCAAGTCTGTCATCTATCTATCGATTTTATCATATCTATTTGATTCAAGTAAAATGTTATAGTATGAAGTCAGTATGTGGTGACTTAAAAGTCCATTATGAATCCTTACATTAGGTTTAAATTTTTTTTTTTATTGTAACATAATGATGCCCATAGATTATCAATTAGTCTTACATAATGGCTTTAATCAAAAGGGGGGTTTATTATAATTAATTATATTATAACAATGGTGATGATGACCCCATCCCCAAGTTCTTTACCTTTGCTTGGTAGTGATTTAGAGTCTTTATCTTTGCAGATGCCATATTTACATGAGTTAGTCTCTATACAATCAAATTTACTTAAGTTTATAATTATGATTAACTACTATTAATTATTTAGATTAATTTACCTTTAATTAATATATTTATATCTAATTTATTTGAGAGAATATTACTAATTATAATTACATTGTCTTGATTAATCATTAATTAATAATTTAATAAGTTAATTTTTATAAAATAATATTAATTACTTAAGTTAAATTTCATTTAGCCTAAATAAATTAAAATTAAGTTTATTAAAACATAATTATCATAAGAAAATATATTAAATAATCCCTAATTCAAAATCTACTAATTAAATCATTAATACTTTAATTTTTATTAATTAATTATAAATGATTAAGTCTACATCAATTTCAATTAAATTCAATAAATCCAAATTAATTCAAGATAACATATTAATTAATCATTAATGATTATATAGTAAATTATAAGATAATTTTAATTTAAGAGTTTTAATAAATAAATCAAAATAAAAATATTAACAACTTAATTAATATTTTTTAAATACTAAAATCCCACCCTCTTTGACTTGCGTTTGCAAGCTTTTGATTCGTTGGTTAAAATATATTTCGCGAAAAGTTTATTTGTCTTTTGCTTTTGAAAAGAATTAAACGAATTTCGAGAGTTAAAAGCATTTAAAAAAAGACACTATTCAAACGATCAAAATTAAAATTCACGCTCTCAAAAGAAAAACACACTAAAAAACCCTCCTGGCTAAAACTTTTGGATTAAAAGCGATTTAAAAATATTTCGTTTTATTCTTTCTTTTTTGGCTAAAACAAACTTTTAGTGAGGAAATTTAAAACGCTTTTCAAAAGCACTATTCAAACGGTATCAAAATTAAAAATTCAAGCTCTCAAAAGTAAAACGCACTAAAAAAGCTCTCCCTAATGAAGCCTTATTTACAATCATAGTTAAGAGCTACGGGAAAGGCAACAACGAGATCGCAGTGTTTCGAAGAAGAAAACGATGACTCCCAACACTCCCACCATATTTCTCCTCATTCCGCCCCCTCCTACCCAAAATCATTGAGGACACGAACAAACGACGCCATGAGGCAATCGTCGTCTTAATCCTTTACCTATGCATGGAGAACAAACATCATATTTGGGTTGGTGACAGGCAAAATTTGCTGTAATAATCCCGATATTTGGCAACTGTGTTAGAGCTGGTTAGAGTCCTGTCCTGTTAGAAATTATTAAAAATTGACTAGGCCTATCAACCAAAGAGTTGATGGGTGCTTATATTGCATAGGTTAAAGGGTTGATTGTCCGATTAGTCATCGTAAGGTGGAACCAATTGAAGAGATGTATTGGTTAGGAAACAAACTCAAGATAAGACTATTAACATGCATCAGTTGTTGGAGGGAGCCTATCTTTTGGAGAGCCAATAGACGCCATTGGAGATGCTTGTTAAAAGATGAGAGAATGACATTCGGATCATCAAAAATGGAGTATATCAACCAAAAAGAGTCTTTTAGTAGGAATGTTGGAGAAGCTATAGGTGAGAGAACTATCATATAGTGTTGAGGGAGGTCGCCTATAAGGGATGAGGTTCTAGTTAGAATCCAAAAGGAGATGGTTGGAGGGTCCTTTAGGGATGCTAGAGTGAAACTCATTAACATGGGAGCCATCGAACGACGATTCTATGGTGGCAACAATCGTATGTTGGGATTGTGAGCGACGGTCGAAGAGCGATTGCAGAAGAGATATTGGCTATAAAGATACTAAGCAGAGGGATGATAGATGAAGAAGAAGATTACATCCATGAGACTTTGGAGTCAACAAGCAAAATGCCAAATTGGGCCACAAGCTTGTAATGCCCAAAAAGTAGTCATATGTGTTGAGCCGATGGGTCTGATTGCTCATCCAAGCAGTCATTACTGAAGACAGGAATGAATGCCAGCATTGCAATCAACAACATAGTGACTAATCTTGGTTCCCTCAATGCCACCTCTCCTCATTTCAAATGCCTGAGCAGAACTTCTCTTGAACTTCTCTCCAATTGCTTGATTATTGACCTTTTTATATTTTGAATAATGAATTTTCACATTTGGACAGAAGCTGTTGATTGATATTCGTCGTAGGGTTTTCCAATTTTTCAGGCAAAGACAATCTAACTGCATGCTTACTGTTTGTGGAAACATCTACACACAAAGGTGAATTACTTTTTGTTAACTCAGACCAAAATTAGAACTTTTAAATAAACCTTAAAGAAACCTATATTTGAGAATGAAAAAAAAAACACTAAGGATCAACAAAGGGGAAGATGGACTCAGAATAGGTGTACCTGGTTTCTTAGTAAAAGAGCATTAATCTAGACAAACTTGGTCAGCAACCACTTTAAGTTGGGAATAGGCTACATAATTGATGTATATATTAACAAGAAGAATTCATGGATAAAATTAGAACTTTTAAATACTTAATCGAGAAGAAACACATTATCAGAAATCAGTTATCAATATAAGATTTTACTTGCACTAGCCCAGAGAAGAAGATGGAGATCCATAGCGTCATTTCTGCTCAGCTGCTGCTATTATTCGGGCCGGCTAAGAAACGAACGACGACACAAGTAATGTTGTCTGCACTCCCTCGTTGATAAGCTTCCTGCATCAGTCTCTTGGCTGCCTCTTCTGGATCATCAATTGGCTTGATCATTGAGACTGCTTCCTAAACAAAAGGACTTAAAACTCTTGAGTAAGAATTTGGATTCCATTTCTCAAGAATATGGCGAAAAAAAAATGTTCATTGAAAAGTAAAGTATTTTGATTACTTCATTTGTAACAACATCCCACAGTCCATCGCTTGCGAGGATGAGAAATTCAAGTGAGCCATCAACCAGTTCCTCCTGCAACCATCATGACATGTGCTTTATAAGCATGGCATGCTGGAGAGCATGGAATAAAGCTTAACGGAAACAAAAAGAATAGTGGGATTGATATAAATATCATTGAATTCTTATGTAATTGCACATCTAAGATTTAAATATTTATATTTATTTATATAATAACCTTATGTTATAACATCAGAACACATGCATGAGAAGATGTATTTCGTTTTATATTAGTTAATGTTAATGATGTTTTTTGATGTTATTTATAGATGAAAGTGTTATATAAATAAATATTATGATTTGAGTGTTAAATATGTGAATAGTTAAGAATTCAGTGTTGTGTATGTAAATTTCCCAAAACATATGAAGAAAAACTGGATGGAGAATTAACATTCTTGATAAATTTTTATGTTTAGATCCAAAAGTTTAGAGAAAATGGAAGTAATATAGTTAAGATGAAAATGTCATTACTGGACCTGGATTTCTGGATCTGCAACAACATACTGTTTTAGAAGGTTATCACCAAAAGCACGGGATACAGCAAGAACACCACCAACCCTCCATGTCCCTATAATTCGGCACTTGTCAGATATAAGAGGTAACAGAGATGGAATCAGATATTGAGAATTCCAGTTCAAATAATAAATTGTTCTTACCTGCCCACATTACAAAACCTCCAGCATCCTCGATGCGCTGTCTTTCATCTGTTTGGTCGGGTTTATGATCGCGAGAAACAGCTATAGCTGCACATTTTAAGCCACCCCTAAATCAAGGCCTCACCTTTGCAGCATATTAATCAACTAAAACATGAATGTTCAATCAATAATTCCAAGAAAGTTGATGATTATACAATTTGCTTCTGCAACATTTACATTTTTTACAAGTAAATTCAGAGAGAAATAAACCAAGTGATCATCACCAATTCTTAAAAATCATAGCTTAGAAATAGATATGATAAATAAATATAAGCAAAATAAATAATAATTATGTGATATGCATGTGAATCCTCCATTATTAAATTATAATCAGTGATCAATACATATTTGTTAATATAATTTAATATTGTGTTAACTTACCAGAAAATTTGTTCAAAGGTTCCTTAACCAATAAGAATTGTGTTAAAAGTATTGAAAAGCAAACTTTACCATTTCCAGCTCGACAGATAACGCCCCTAGAATCCCCAACATTAGCAACCAACAGACGATTACCAACAAGGATAGCAGTTGAAGCAGTTGATCCAGCATCATGGCCATGATTATTTTCAGATTTTAGAAACTCTGAGTCTGTCTGGCTATATGCATCAACTGCATGAAACACACAACAGTAAATATATTACAGCATCGTTGAATTTCCACACAAACAAATAGTTTCAACAATGATGTGATTCATAGATTTAAGTTTCGAATTGAACTAGTGCTATGCGAGCGTAATCACACATTTATTGTTGCTTACTTCAACTGATTTCCAATGAAAAACTCTCATTCAAAATGTAGAACCTCAAGGATTACAGTTACCTGAAAACGTGTTTCCTCTATTGTTAAAAAGAAAAAAAATTACTGGCAAATCCTTAAAATAAGAGAGGGTCTATACTTTGGTTCATATTTCTTCAAAACATCAACATGTGTTTTCCAACATTACCATTCACCTTCATTTAGATTTTCTTCGTTACAGCTCCATTAAAGAGATGTTTGGTTGGTAGCATTTGTACTATGGTTTAAATCAAATTCATGCATTTTAAAAATTCTACCATTTGATCTATTGCATTTAAAATGAAGTGTATTTTGAGAGTATATTAGAAATACACTCTCTACTTCAAATATAGTGTGCTTAGAATTTGCTAAAGTTTGGTGGATTCCAAATACACATTTGGGTGTAAAGTGAGACCGGCCACAACCTACTTAGCGTCACTCACTGCTTGTCATAGTTACTGTTATCGTCCACCTCCGTAGTCACTGGCCATTGGTAATCCTATTTTACTTTGTATTATTTTGTTGAACCAAACCAAAAAAAAAAGTAAACTCTTACATTTGAGTTTTCAATCACAATCACAATTATTCTAAATATACTATATTTACTTTACACTGCGTTCTTTTTTTACTGTATTTCAAATTTAGTCGAACCAAATAGCCCCTAAATTTTTGTAAAGTACATTAAATGCCTTTAAATTTATAAAAAATTATGTCCTATCAATATAAATAATAGCATTTCCAAATGAGAGAAAATTGATTCTTCCAACAAGAAAAAAGGAGAGAGAGAGTATGCAAAATTCTCCTTTCAAAATTATACCTTAAAACTATCACTATGGTCTCAAGAACTCTTGCCAAAATTAAAAATAAATAAATAAACAACCTTTAGTTCCATTCACCACCTCTTATTTCATTCCACTTGTAGTTACCCCCACAACAAGCTTAATGTCTAATGCTAGCTAGTTAGCAATGACAAGGGCGGATAAAAACTCCCTCCATGATGGTAAATTGGTTCTTTCGTCCAACAAACAAGTCCTATTTTCTAATAAATCCTTTGCACACTTGACACTTACACTTTCAGTGACAAGAGGAGATATTGAAGTGTGCCGGTGTGGTAAGGAGGTGCAATATTCAAAGATATAGGAATAAATCAAGAATAGAATCATATTTATATATGAACTGAATTTTTAATTTGACACATTGATGTAAATGAAATTTGATTGAAGTATAGAGAAAGAATAAGAAACTACTATAATATATATACATACAAATATATATATATATATATATATATATATATATATATAAAAGCATACCCATATATCGGAGATAAACACCACACAACACCTATTATCATCATTTTTTTATGGGGGTGGGGTGAAGGAAATTTTAGAGGGCATAAAATTCGTTGCAAATTAATACCATGACAACATAAAAAACTTAAAAAAGCTTATTACTTGCATTTTATGATAATAAATAACACACATTATCTTTATACTCAAATAACTTAGGCATATTATTATTGCGATGAAATAATAAAGACGCATGTATATATGCATTATGTGTTCAATTCTTATTTATATCTTGTATTTTTTTTAAGAATTGACATGTCCTACATTTGTGTCACGACATCTATGCATTTAAATATTAAGCTTCAATGGAAGTGACTTAAGATGACTTTAAGCTTCTCAAGATATTGGTATCTCATCCACCATATCTTTAACTCTCTTTCTCTATTATAAGCCAAGCTTTGGGAATTTTTTTTTTTTTTTTTTTTTGTGTGGATGGAGAGAAAATGCTAAGAAGAGTTTGAGAAGGAGCTGGTCGATCCATTTTAGTCGCCATGAAAGGTAGTAACAAATAGGGAGTGACCAATAAATGAGGTGGTGGAGGAACACTTGACAAGTTTTAGAATCTATCTTAATGAAAGTGAAGGAAATGATAGTGGAGATCTCATAAGAGGTGGCAAGGAGGAAAGGGTGTTGAGAGTTTAAGAAAGGAGCAAGAGAGAGAGAGAAATAGAGAGCACAATCTTTCACACACATAAAGAAAACACAAAAAGATTTACATAGTTCAACATCATACCTACTTCTACGATCGCACTAGGATCTCACTATATTTTTTCTTGTAAGGAGCTTAAGAGAATATATAATTTTTTGAGATGCCTTCTCACATGGATTTTCTCCCCATTTATAAGCTAAGGTGAAGGTTTGGAGGAGAAATAATTTTAAATAATCATCTAGCCACCAATTTTAAATTTCTATCATGAAATAATTCAATTTCTGGTGGCTACCTAACTTTGACAAAAAACGACTCCACATTTAACAAATTTTCACTTGGAGTCAATTTTTTTTCTTCAATACATTAGCCGTTATACTTGAACATCTCTCTCATAATGCTCCTTCATGTAGATCAACTAATGCTCCTAGTATGACACTTTTATCATCATGATTTATGGAGGCCAACTGCGATCATGCATAGCCTCAGGTTTGAGATGATCACCATCTTGGTCAACATATCTGTAGAGTTATTTATTCCATGAATATTCTTCAATTGTAGAATTCCATCATAAATCAGTCCTCTGAGTGATGATATCATAGCTGTATATGTTTTTCCCTTGCATAAAAAATTAAATTCTTTGCTAAGTAGATGACGCTCTGACTGCCACTGAAGAGAGTGCTACTAGTTTGCTTTTTTCTTAACTCCTACAGAAAATTCTTTAGGCAAATCATCTCCTTGCCTATTTCTGAAACTGTCATATACTCGGCTTCAGTGGTGGATTACAAGACACTCTTTTATAGTTTAGACATCCAACTAATTGCAGTTCCTCCAAGCATGAAAACATAATCTGAAGTGCTCTTGTGACCATCTAAATCTCCTCTCAGGTCAACATTTGAGTATCCCTATAGAATTAATTCATTCTTCTTAAAGCAAAGGATTGTACTTGAATTACTTTTTTTAAGTATCTCAAGATCCACTTCACGACTTCCTAATGCTCATCTTTTGGATTAGATATAAATTTGCTCACAACTCCCACTGTATGAGTTATGTCTGGTCTGGTACATATCATAACATACATCAAACTGTCGACTACAGATGCATATGGTACCTTCTTCATGTACTTCCGCTCTTTATCAGATTTTGACAATTGCTCTATAGATAGCGTGAAATGACTATCCAAGGGAGTCTCTCTTGGCTTCACATTCACATTCTAAATACTGAATCGATTCAAAATCTTTTGGATGTAATTCTCTTGAGATAACTCAAAGGTTCATTTAGATTTATACCGAGTAATCCTCATGCCAAGGATTTGCTTTGTTGTACCCAAGTCTATCATTTCAAATTCCTTTAATAGTTATTTTTTCAACTTATTAATCTCTATTATGCTTGCTCCTACAACCAACACATCATCAATATAAAACAACAAAATAATGTATGACTTATCTAACCTCTTGATGAAACAGCAGTGGTCCATCTCAAATTTAGTGAACCCATTCTTGCATATGATATCTTTGAACCTTTTGTACCATTATCTTAGTGTCTGCTTCAGCTATATAAACTCTCTTTTTGTATCTTGCACAATAATTTTTTTTTTGGAATAACGAATCATTTTGGTTATTCCATATATATCCTTTACTCAAGATCTTTATGAAGGAAAACAATCTTCACATCTAGCTATTTCAAATATAAATCTTCATCTGCAATAATATTTAAGACTATTTTGATAGTAGTCATCTTTATCACTAGTGATAACACCTCTATGTAGTCGATCCCATGCAGGTACTGAAATTCTTTGACTACCAATCTGGTCTTATATTTTTTATTCTCATTAAACTCTTCTTTCGCTCTATACACCCACTTATTCTACAATACTTTTTTATTTTTGGATAATAGGTCTAACGTCTATATTATATTTTTCTCAAAAGAGTTTATCTCTTCTTTCATGTCTTTCTCCCACTAGATTGAATCTCCCACCTGCAATGCTTCTAAGTGGTGCTCTGTCTCCCCATTATTTGTCAAATAATAAATAGTATAAAGATGAAAAATACCTTCGCGTAGGCCTGGATTGTTTAGCAAATCTCCTCAATGTTAAAAGAGTAGATGGATCTTGAGCCTCTTATATAGGAGCCTTTGTATTAACACTAAGATCTTTTGAGATTTTATCAGTATTATCAATACTGATATCATTTATCCGACTTCTTCATGCTTCTTAGTTATTTCTGATTTATCCTTATATAACTTGTATTCATCAAATGTTACATCTTTACCTCTTATAACTTTTCAATTTTTGTCATCCCAAAATCGATAACTAAAAATGATTTTAGCTATATCCAATGAAGTAATATTTTTTTGCTTTTACATCAAGCTTATCTTTAGATTTAGAATTAATGTGCATACACAAAATACAATAAAAAATTTTTAAGTGTGAAAGTCATACCTCTTTTTTATTTCACTCTTTTTCAGAGATTTTGAAACCCAATGGGACATATAATCCTTTATTGATTAGGTAGGCTATTGTGTTAACTGCATCTGCCCAAAATATCTTAGGCAAGCCATAATGCAATCTCATGCTCCTTGCACGCTCATTCAATGTTCTATTCATGTTTTCAACAACATTTTATTCTGGTGTTCCCAAAACAATGTTCAGCATGCGAATTCCATATTCTGAGCAATAAGCATTGAATTCACTGCTATTATACTCACCACCATTATCTAATTTCAAACACTTGGCTTTTAGTCCTATTTGAGTCTTCACTTCTACCTTTTGTTGAAAGTAGTAAATACATCAAATTTATTTTTCAAAAAATAAATTCATACCTTTCTTGTTAAGTCATCAATGAATATGTAGTACAATAAACAACCAAAGGATCAAACCAAAGCTGGTCCCCATACACTAGAATGCACTAATTCAAGCTTCTTAGATTTAGATGTCCTTGAATTTTATAATAAACTAACATTATTCTGCTTATTAAGAACACAATTCTCACACAACTCAAAGTTTACAGACTTTACATCTAGAAGCTTCCCCTTTGATGCCATGATCTTCATCTCTTCTCGCTTATGTGGCCAAGTTTTTGATGTCATAATTCAACTCACTATCAGCAACTACTACCAGGTCTTTACCTTCTGAGGTCATGTACAATGTTCCCATCTTCTTGCCTTTGGCCAGGACCAATGCACCTTTAGATACCTTCCACGATCCACCACCAAACACTATGGTGTGTCCACAATTATCAATATGGCTTATTGATATAAAGTTTCTCTTGAGGCCTAAGACATATCTTACCTCCTGTAAGACTCACTTTGTTCCATTTCCAGTTTTAATCCATACTTCTTCCTTTTCAATAATCTCCAGCGGCTTATCATCCGCAAGATAGACTTTGTCAAATTTTCTTGCAGTGTAGTTATATAGCAATTCACGACAAGGGGTAGAATGAAACGATACACCAAAATTAAAAATCTAAGACTTAATGGAACTCTCGATACGACATACTAGTATTTCAGAGTCATCTTCAATTACCAAGTTTATGGACTCATTTTGTTGCTGATTCTTCTTTTTTTTGTGTTTTGCACTAACTTGAGAAATGTCCTTTCTTCTGACAATTTCATCAGACAATATCCTTACGATTCTTGGACTTGACTCTAGACTTTGACATTTCTTGATTTTGTCTTATGCTGTGGCTCCTCCCTTTACTCTCAATGCTAAAAATTGAACCTAAGATAGAACATTATCCGGATTGTCTTCTATGAATGTCCTCGCTTAAAATCATTTCTCGGACATCATTTAGTTTTAATTTGGTACTACTTGATGAACTACTCACTGTAATCATCATTGCAGACCAACACTCCGACAAGGACGACAACAAGATCAATGTCTTGATCTCATCATCGAATGCGATATCTATAGAGGTCAATTGAGTCATAATCACATTGAACTGTTGATGTGATCAACAACATATGCACCTTCTCCCATTTTTAAATTAAATAAATGAAGTATTAAAAATATCTTATTTGATGATGATAACTTCTTATAATATTGGATAAAGCTTTCATCAGATCGGCCGTCGTCTTCTCCTTAATAATGTTGAAAGCAATATTTCTCATCAATGTCAAGCGAATCACACAGAGTGCCTGACGATCTAGCAATTCTCACTCTTCTTGGCTCACCTTCTCTAGCTTTCGACCTAAAAGAGGTGCATGCAGCTTCTTCTGGAACATATAATTCTCAATTTGCATCTTCCAAAAATTAAAGTCCTTACCATCGAACTTATCAATTGGGATCTTCCCCTCATCAGTCATCTCTGTCTCTTTTTAACAAGAGCTCTCTTTGATACTAGTTGTTGGGAGTTTAAGAGAGGAGAAAGAGAGGGAGAGAAGTAGGGAACACAATCTCACATGCATAGGAAAAAACACAAGAAAATTTATGTGGTTCGACGTCTTGCCTATGTCCACGATCGCACTAGGAACTTATTATATTTTTCTCTTACAAAGAGCTTAGAAGAAGATACAAATTTTTGGGATGCCTTCCCCAATGAATTTTCTCCTTTTTTATAGCCTAAGGTGAAGAAGTGGGTTTGGAGAAAAAATAATTTTAATTGATCATCTAGCCATTAATTTTGAATTTCAATTTCAAGTGGTTTCAATTTAATTTTTTGATGGCTACCTAATTTAACATTGACTCCAAATTTGATAAGGGGAGGAGTTGTAGAAAAATTTTGAGATGGTAGGTGTTAGAAAGAGGATTGGAATAGGATATGAGAGCTAGCTTCATATTAGATCTGCTTAAGAAATCTAGTTAGATTAATCTAAATGCATAATTTGAAACTAGAATTAGGTTAGGATTTTGAAATATAAGTACTCTTACAAGTAAATTAATGGAATTAATAGATATTATACCATGAAAAGATAAATATTTTACGCTTTAAAACTAAATGAGTTGAAAAGGCCAGGAGATTGATAGTTTAGGTTTTAAACTTTGATCCGTAGAAAAACTGAAGCAGTGTGATTATAGATAAAAATTTGAAGGATAATGTTATAAATATTAATGTGGAGATAAAATTATACTTTAAAGATTATCATTAATACCAAGATTATCAATATTATAAGTATTTATGCTCCTCAAGGAGGTTTGGATATAAGCTTAAAAGAAAAATTTTAGAATGAATTAGATGAATTAATACAAAAGATACCTCTTGAAGAAAAAATATTTATTGAAGGAGATTTAAATGGACATGTTGATAGAGTGGTAGAATATTTTAAAAGTATTCATGATGATTATGAATTTAGAGTGGCTAATGAAGAAGGTAGGATTATATTAAATTTTGCATAATTAGAATATAATACTTTATTTAAGAAAAGAGATGAATATATTATTACTTATAAAAATGGATCTAAGAAAACACGATTGATTATTTTCTGATAAAAAAAATAGATCCTTTAGATTGTAAAGATTGTAAGGTCATTTTATGTGAAAGTTTAAGTACCCAACATCGATTCTTAGTTTTAGATTTTAAGATAAAAGATTATAAGAAGAAAAATAAATCAAATTATTGTCCTAGGATTAGATGGAGACATTTAAAGAACACAAATAAAAATATTTTTAAGAAATACAAAGAGCTTAAAATTTGGGATGTTCATAGGAAGCTAATATTATAGAAAAAAGAAGAAAGTGAAATTAAACAAGTTAAAATGTTTGGAGAATCAAAAGAAACGCTTTTAATAAAAAATAAGTAGGTGAGTCGAGTAAAGAAAAGATAAGAGAGCAAGATTATACAAAATTTAGTTTAGATATAAAAACCGAGAGAATTGGGAAAGATATAAAGTCATAGAGATTAAAGAAAGTAATATATGATAAAAAATTTAAATTTTAGTGATACAATGATTAGATACTTAAAGAAGGTGAAGGATGTATATATAAGTTAGCCAACCAAAGAGATAGGAGAATTAAAAGACCTTGTGGAGTATAAGGATGAAAGATAATAAAGGCTTTTCTTAGAAAGGATATTGAAAATAGGTGGATGAGGTATTTTGATAAACTTTTCAACGAACGATCCGAAAGTACGATTGATTTTAACAACCTTAATACTAAACAAAAAAATAGAGAATTTTATTTTATCGTCAGATTAATAAATCAGTTCTTTAAAGAAAATGAAATGTGAAAAAAAAGAGACCTAATGATATTCCAATAGAAGTGTGAAAATGTTTAGTAGATCAAGGAATTTTGTCTTACAAATCTTTTAATGTTATTTTAAAGACTAAAAGAGATGTGGACAAAGAGTTTGTTGCTTCCTATATTTAAGAATAAAGGTGATGCACAAGAGTGTGCAAATTATAGAAGAATTAAGTTAATGTGTCATACATTAAAATTATGGGAGAAAGTAATTGAGTATAGGTTACGATGTGATACAAAAGTTTCTCACAATCAATTTAGTTTCATGCCAAGTAGATCTACTATGAATGCTATACATTTGTTAAGAGATTTGATGGAGAAGTATAAAGAAAGTAAGGAGGATCTACATATGATATTTATTGATTTAGAAAGCTTATGATAACGCTTTCAAGAGATGTTCTTTGGAGAGTTCTAGAACGAAAGGACTTATATAATTGGTTATATTCAAGTCATTAAGGATATGTATACTAGAGTCGTACTTGTGTCCAAACACAAAGAGGATTGACAAAATATTTTCCTATTTGGTTGGATTACATCAAGGATCAACCCTTATCTTGTTGCTTTAGTCATGGATGTTCTTAAGCATTTGAAGAAGATGTACCTTAGTGTATGCTTTTCGATGGCATTCTTCTTGTTGATAAGACTAGAGAGGAGTCCAAGAGAAACTTGAATTATGGAGGTCAACATTAGAGTCAAAGGTTTTCGTTTAAGTAGATCTAAAGCGAATATATGGTGAAATTTTATTTGTAGAAGTTCTACAGTGACATTAGGTGAACAAGTCATTGATAAGAGTGATGATTGATATTTAGGCTCTATTGTTCAAAATTATGGTGAAATAGATGGAGATGTTATTAGTAGAATTCAAGTTGGATGATTGAAGTGGAGGAATGCATCCTATTTGTGTGATAGAAATTTCACTTAAACTTAAGAGAAAATTTTATAAGATGGTGGTAAGAGCAATGACTTATGGTGCAAAATGTCACAAAAGAGAAGCATAAGACTAAGTTAAGATGATGTGAATGTGGATGAGTTTACTCTTAGAGAGATAAAATGCTAAAATGAGTATGTTCGGGAAAAAGTTGGAGTACTCAGAGAGATAAGATTAGAGAGATCGCCTTAGATGGTTTGCCCATATAAAGCGTCCGTCAATTAATGACAGAGAGTAGATACATTGGATTTGCCTTATGTTAAGAAAGATATAGGTAGACCTAAAATGACTTGGTTAAGATGTATAAAAAATGACCTTAGTATACTTGAATTAAATGAGAATTTGACACATAATAGGACACAATGGTGACGAAGGATTCATGTATCCGACCCCACTTAGTGGGATAAAGGCTTGTTGTTGTTGTTGTTGTATAATTTTAAATCATAAGTTTATTTAAATATTTAATAGTTTTACTATAAATAAATCAACAAAATAATTTTGAACTTAACATAATTCAAATTGAATGAAGTAATTCTATGATGCATTTTGCTCAAAAGAATAATTATAATTCCTTAAATCATGCTATGGAAATCAATCGTGTCAGATATATATTATTATTTAAAATTATAATATATTCATTGATTTATATATTTAGATATAACTCACTATCATTATCTGATAACTATTTTCGGGAATGTCTTGGATATAATAGATAGGTTGAAGAGGGGAGAATTTTGTGTAGAAAATGATGAACACATTGAGATAGGGACATGTATAAAAATGGTAGATTTATGATGCAGTTTTAGACATCTGTTCAAGTACATTATTCTATATTATGCATCGGAATGTTGTATATACATGTAAAGTTTTGTACCTTGTAGTTATCTTAAATGAACTATTTGAGGTTTAATGAAAAGTTATGTACCTTATAGATGCAAATTAGTTTGCTTGGTAAGGGATTTGAAAGTTATTGTCAAGGTCTTCGGTTTAAATCCCGCATACACCATATTAAAAGTCCACCTTGCCGGCAAAAAAAAAAAAGAAAAAAACAGAGAGAGAGAAATGAATGAGTTTTGATGGATCATTTTAACTTATGGATGTTTACTTGAATGGGTGCTATGCTGTTATAATATTTTGAATGAAATGTATTTGATGTATGTAAGTAGTCTTGAATTGTTCATGTATGTTCATTTTATTGTTATGCATGTATATATTTGGTAATGGTAGGTTGGGCAGGCACAATCAATTCATCCATTCCGTGTCAGTTGCCCATTCCTGCCTTCATTCATTCAAGCTCTTGATTCGGGTCATAACAAAATATATTGTGAAATCAATCAAAACTTATATCATTTATTTCATGACCTCCATGAATCCTCAAAACACCCATCCTACTAATAGAAACTATAAATCCATTTGCCACTCTTAATAAATATCCTTTATTCCTTGATTAATGTTGTAGTAATTCTTTCATGCCTTCTCAAAATTTAATTTTTCAAATTTTTTTTAAATCCAACTTCAAAAGCATAAGAACTAACCACATTTACAATGTGCTCTCTAATAATTATCTTAATAGCAATCACCATATTACTAATCCTATCACCTCAACAATTTTACATTTGAACTCTATCACAATACCATTTCTACTGTTAATGTTTTGAATATATAATAGCTTATAACCTTCCTTAATATCTCTGAATATTTCCCGTTTCCATTTAAACAGGTAATATTTATTATTCTAATCATTATGTCTATCAATTCGCTTAATTCCTCTTCACAATTCCTAAATTTCATGGGGAAAATGTACCCTTCGATTTAAACTAAATCAACCCTTAACTTTTTTTTACCATCAGTTTAAATTATGGCGCATTGGTGAGGATGATGTCCTAGTTGACCATTCATTTCTTTTCATTACAATTAGTTTAAATACGAATCCATCACTACTATTCACGTTTAGCATAATATTAACAATGCTAACGCTTTTATTTATGAATCCATCACTCACATTCATTTGCATACATTTTCAAAATCACGTATTGGAATAAGAAATCTGCAATGATATGCAATATGTACTTGACTCAAACAAATAAACTTCACTAATGCTGTCAAGTGTAGTGAAGCAAATTCATCAGTGATGACTCAACTTAACTACTCAGTCCAACAAAACAATGGTATGTTTGGTCACCCTCCCGAAGTGAATATCAGTGAAATAGCGAACCACAATCCTGGATGCTTCCTCAGGAACACCAGTTGGAATAACAATACTTTTTTCTGGTGGAATGTAAGAAAGATGCCAGTAATGGGTGTATCAAACAACAGCTGAGCATCATGCAAACAGCCACAGCCAATCAGACACCAGTCCTATCAAACCAAATGGAATAAATCTCGCTAACTCTTACGTCATATACATCTATTTTATATACTAAATGCATTGTGTAACAATAAGATTTTCATGACTTGATGTCCATAATAAGTGCTTTATAGTACCAAAAATAAAGTAAAATTGACATTTTCATGAAAACTTCCTAATCAATTTTAGAATTTAAGTGCTAAATGGAGATAAATGAAATGCCGTTCAACAATCAAGAAAATACTTTGCATTGATAGACAAGAAATCACCTATTGCTGACTTTGTGTCGCTAAAGAATTTAGGGTGCCTAATCAAGTTACTGAATAGGTTTTGTTTAACATATTGAGCTGCACGAGCACCACCATGACCTGCATGTAAATATGAACAATATTCTTATTGGGAGTTGGAAATCATACTAGCAATCATTAGAAAACAAAGTGTAAAAACAACATAAATATAAAACTTTTAAAACATGGAAGCTGCAACATGTTGAAATGATGATATAATTGTTCAAATATAACAACATAAGTAGGGCAATCAGATGAAAAATGACAAAATTCCATAGGCACCAGTTTACATTGCCTTGATATATAGGCATTGAGAAACAGGATACTTATATCTTTAGCACATTGAGGGGGAGAAAAAATACCATCAAATACTCCAAAAAGACCAACAATTTCACCATCAACACCATCAATTCTGGCTTCATAAAAATCCTCCATTGAAGATCTTTTCCCTGGAGAACTGGCATATCCATAGCTGAATTTGCTGTTCTGGCTGTCATCAAGATAAAATGTCAAATAAGGTGGAACATGATTTTTTACAGCTAATGAATGCATACAAGCTTTATGTAAAAAAAGGCCGTATATTTACATTAGTTCATATCAAAGGTGCAAAAACTTCAATAAGAAAATGTAGACATGAAATAGCAATGATCAAATAAATTATAATAAACTAGTCAAGATTTTGAATATCAATTAGTCCAGTTGATAAGGGCTTTAAAAGTTTTTACCAAAGTCTTGGATTAGGTTCCTACCTACATAATAATAAACTTTCACCATGTGGACTTTCGGGTGGGCAAATAAAAAAAAGAAAAGAAAAAGAAAATCAAGACTGGGTAAGCAAGCTAGAGGAAGTGTTTTTGTTTTAGAGAATTTATGGACTTTTTATTCATTCTAAGAAAGGAACTTGGTGCAATTTTTAAGCATCGTCATTAAAAATGATCTTAATTTATTAGGATTAAATGAGAATATGATACTTAATAAGACACATTGGAGAAAAAGGATTCATGTAACTGACCCCACATAATGGGATAAAGGCTTGTTGTATGTATGTATATATGTATGCATCAATAGTTCCCCAGCTTACACAAAGATGGAAGCCTCATGCTTCAAGTATCCTATTTTTTAAAAACAATTTGTTCAACTACCAAGAGATTGCCATAAAAAAAAACGGCAGACTAGCTTGCTAACATAAGAGATTTGTCAGAAATAAGCAATAATAAATAGAAGTAAACAGAACAAAAATTCCTTTACTGTAGAAGAGACAGCAAACTAAATATCATTGACAAGAAATACAACAACAGAAAAGAAAAAAAAAAGCCTAATGAGACATTTTACAATTAGTTGATGACTATAGTTAAAAAGTAATATATATTGAGCAAGACTTAATTTATAAATCATCGCCATTGGTGGGACTAACCGAAGATATCCTTCAGCCAATTTAAAACCAGCACTTGTGAAACTAAATAAAGAGAAATCAGCATTGCAGCGTGGCTTTAAACTTTTAAAATGTTTTAATGACTTTAATTTCTTTCATGTTTCCAGTTTGATGGGAGCAAGAGTCGTTGAGATTTAAATAAATTTTTTTAGTATTTAAGCGGCTTTCTTGAGTATATTTGTGTGATGAAAATGAACTAAATAGTATGGCATCTAGGAAATGAAATGATAAAAACTAGGGCATCACATTTCTAGAAATTGGAGAAACAAGAAACCTCATCATGTGCCTGCTAATGCAAATATTTTGCAATTGTTTTGTTCCTAGACAGAAAGCTAAAAACAGAAAAACAAATAATGGAAATCAAAGAAAAAATGGAACGATTATAGTGCCAATTTTCTTCTTCAGAGATTAATGCTTCTTTAAAAAAACTCCAGCATATTGTCACACAGAACGGAGAGTCAAAATCCTCTGAAGGAAAGCTAAATAAACAAAAAAAGAAACCCTAAAAAAGATGAGTATATTGAAATTGGAATTCAAGTTTCATGGTATTTACACCGAATGTCACAAGAAAACAAAAAGGTGTTCATATAAACCAAGGCCGCCGCCCATAATAATAAACCTACATCAGAAATCAATCAGACAAAAAGCAGAAAGTAACTGAGATACCTGAGGCCTCCACCGCTGACGGGAGAAGCATCAGCCTGGATTCCGCTAGCCAAAAGCACAGAATTCAAATAACCCATCTCTTCTACCGACGCCGGCGTTCTCTGCTCCCTTCCAATCGTCTCAATTCACTCACAGAACAACAGTAAGAAACGACTCCAGAAATCCTCATACCTCATCCATATCTAAATTAACCGATTGTGGAGATAAAAATAACCAAATGAAAAGCGTAAATCACGGGTCAACACAGGAAAAATAAGCGGAAAACTAATTCGAAAACAATCAGATTAAAAGAAGATAAGAAAGAGACAGACAGAAGATGAGATAGAGACAAGCATGTAATTAAATAAAATGGATAAAAAAGTAATGTTTTTCGTGTACTTTCACTTGAGGCACAGGGGAACGCTGACTCCAAATTATAAATTTCTTTTTGTACCTGAAGTCGAGTGCAGGACGGCGAACCTCAGGAGCCCTAGAATGGCAACTGAGCTGGGGCTCCAAATCCGGCTGATCTGCCCGTTCAAGGTCAAGATGTCGCGGATGAACTTATGCCAGAGACCTCGCCAAAAAGTTGTGAAAGAATGAAGCTGAGGTGATCAGAGGTGCTATGATTTGGAGCGGAGGGGAAAACGATAGGTGCAGACAGTTAACCTTCCCTCCTCTAACCGCGTAGCAGTCGGTTGAATTAGAATCCAAACTAGAATATTTGATCGAGCTACCATGACGGGCTCATCAACCCCTAATCTGAATTTAGATCTGCCCAAAATAAGCAAAGTAAATTTTATTAAAGGAGGAATTTTTTTGGGAGTTGAGGCAATGTTATCTTATAAAAATCATAACTTTATATATATATAAATAATTTTTTTCTATAGGTGAAAAATTATTTCTTGCAAGATAATTAAAATTACGAATCTTACATAAATGTGTGCAAATTGTATGATACTATAGAATTAGGCATAGAGGTGTTATTTGACTAAATTTACAAATTAAGCTTAATTAAATTTTATTTAGATAATTCTTCTAAAAAAATAATTTAAAAATAGGCCTTCAGCCCCAATCAGCATCGATGTCTATTTTTAAATTTTTTTAAAAATACTTAATTATCTAAATTAAAGTTTAATTAAGTTTAATTTGAAAATTTAGCCGTATTATTTTATAAAATGGATTTAAAATCAGTGTATATATAATTATAATAAATCATTTTATGGATTGTACTAGCATGTGCATAAGCATTATTTTATAACATAATTAAAATTTAGTATTGTAGGCCTATAAATCTTGAGATTGATTTCGTATAAAATATGCGTATATGTATAAGTATCATTTTACCAAACTACTAAATTTGAACAATGTATTGCTTTTCTAAATTGAAATATAATATATATTTATATGTGTGTACAGATATTATTTTACAAAAATATTGAAAAATATTATTATTATGTATTGATCTATACAAATCTTACAAAATTATTTTAGGTGGTGTAAAATAATTAAAATTTTATATTGTATCTATGTGTAAAAGTCGTATGTCACATTTTATATGTGTTGAGTGCTAGAAAATCAGTTATGGTAGAGTGAAAGTTCTGCATTATATAAAATCAGCGCACATGATTATTTAGAAAAGTGAAAAACTCAAATTTTTTGTGGAAAAGCTTATAAGAGGGAAAAAATCACGAGGCTGGAAATAAAATCTTCCACTATGTATCATTTGAGTACAAAATCGATGGATTGAATTGTATATTAGAGAACAAAGCGTCACATTGAGGCGGTAATGATTCTTGTAGTAGCGAGATGATGGTGAATGAGGATCGGCCGGCGATAGTCATGATGAGGGAAGCAAAAGATTGGCGAAGAGGATCTGGCGGCGGAAGGCGGTGGCGTGGGTGTGGTTGGCAATCGTGAGTGATGGCGATTGTCTTGGAGGATCTTCGAGCTCTCTCTCTCTCTCTCTTGCTTGGGTCGCTCATATGAATGAGGGTTATGAATAGATTGAAGAATTGTGCAGAATACATACAAAATCGAACCACTCCCCTTCGGCTCAAAATGATTCATTTGATCATTTGATGTATTTTAAATATTTGAATGCAAATGAAGTTAAATTGTGAGATCTTGGGCTTGTTAGATCCATCGTCGAGGTTGGTATAACACTCCATGTTTGAGTTTTTTTCAAGTTGATGATATCTCAAAGTTTGACATTTTAAGTGCTTGATATTACCAGTTTGAACTTGGAGTTTACTTTTAACAAGATTCGTGCTTAGTAAATTTTGATTATCTCAGTTACTATTTTTGGATGACATTATCTGATCATCCAAAATATATATATATACTTAAAATAAATTCTTCAATGAAATTTGTGGTCCATTAACCACATTTTGAGAGAACAGTCTTCATAGAAGCAAATTATGATCAGTGAAGCGCGGATGTGTCGGATCTGTGGCGTAAGATTTTGAGTTACGGACCCATAGAATCTGGCGCCCGTCGCGAGAGCATGGGCGATGCGGGCCGCCCGGTGGCGGCGTCGCATCATGAGGGATGATGGCGATCAGCGAGCGTTCCGGCGTTGGTGGTGTTTTGCGTGAGCCATGGGTGTCGATGGGAGAAATTGGCGGTTTTAGATTTTGATGATTTTTTCATGTCTATAAAACCCCACAGGGCGGGAGAAGAACTTCTCCTATGCTTTCTCTTCTTCTTGGGTGGTCATTCAGGTGATCAAGGCTGGTAGTTCATCTGCAGGCTCGTTTTCCTCGAAAGATCTTTGCATACCGGCCGGGTTTGGAAAATCTAGTATTCATCTGGCGAATTTTTCCCGAAAGAGGTGTTGATCTTGTCGGACGGCGGGTTTGGAGCGATCAAGACCGTGGTTCATGCGAGGCTCAGGTTTTCTGAAAGAGGCATTGATTGCCCTTATCGGACCGACCGGGTTTGGAGGCGATCAAGTCCCATAGTTCATACGACGAGGCTCTGATTTTCTCTCAAAAGAGGTGTTAGATGCCCTTGTCGGACCGACTGGGTTTGGAGGCGATCAAGGCCGTAGTTTCTGGTGAGGCTGGTTTTCCCTCGAAGAGGCGTTAGATGTCGGATGGTTTGAGGCAATCAAGGCTCGTAGTTTCTACTTCTTCTTGTAGGAAATTGGATTTCTTGAAACGTCAATGGATGGTTATGATAGCCGCGGTGGCGTTAGCTAGGACATCGTTGAGCTCGAGAAAGTTTGGCAATTTGAGCATCATTAGAGGGGAGTATCTTCTCTCTCTCTCTCTCTCTCTCTCTCTCTCTCTCTCTCTCTCTCTCTCTCTCTCTCTTTCTCATATGTTTGTGTATCTTTTTTTCATGGATGTAGGCAAAAAATTTTATCCCTATCAGGTGGCGAGAGTCAAAAAAGGATACACCAGTATTGGGGTAAAGCTTCACAAAATTTCCAGATTTTTATCATTTCTTCTTCTTTATTTATCATGTATTTTCCGGGGTGTGGCGAAGAAAACCTATAACATGGATCGAGGCATTCACCTCCATGGATACTTTGTTTACGAGATGATTCTTAGATGCGGGATTGCGATTCCTTTGACTCCGATTAAGATCTTCAAAATATGTGTGGTTTAGCTTTGTCACAATTTTCATTTTGAGTTTAGTGGTCATCGTTGGTTTGACTATCTTCTTTAGAGCATGGTGTTACTTTGAACATCAAATACTTGTGTGTCGAATGTGTAGATTCACATGTGATAGGACGTGTTTATCGGACTATAAAGAATTGGATAGAATTTTTAACAGGATCTCTCTAAAATTGGTCTCTGGATTCTCTTGTGAAAAAAAGGTAGCCTTCGAGAGATGGGGAAGATTGAATGATCTTCGGATCCATTCTTGATTGAAGAGAATGAGATCTTGACAACTTTTAATGTTCACGATGTAGAAAACATGAGTTACGTCGCATTAGCAAATATATAGTTGAAGATAGAATGTTCAAGGTTGGCCTTTCCATCCGGCGGGGAGATCTCATTCTTTTCCACTAAAGAGGTCAAGTAAAGGTGATAAAAGGTCTCCTCATATTCATAGGGTTCTTTCAAGAAGCCCGTCACGAAATTAGAGTGGTGACAATATTTTTTCCCTAAAGAAAAAGAAGACATGTGCTGAAGTGACTACATTAGATATTTGCGAAGAAGATGTTTGCCCCCAGTTGGCCTCTAAGAGTTTAGCTATTTCAACTCATGATGGGAGAGTTCATTTCTCGAAGCCGCACATTCCTGAAGAGGTGTTAAATCACATATGCACTGGGCGTCAACGAGCAGATGAATTGATATGTTGTCTTCCCTTCTTTCTTCTTTTCTTCTTTTCCTCCTTCTTTTCTTTTGTGTAATATTTATGATAGTTTTTTTATAGGTAACTCAAATATTATGGCTGATGGCTTATTTGAGTGTCTCTTTAGATGAAATCTTGAATTTGTGAAGGTAAAATATCTAAAGGCAGTATGAGAAAGATGAGTGTTAAGGCCAAAGAAGTGGCGACTTTGGAGGATCATTAAGGTGCGGCGAGCTAGTGAACATGTCGACTTCTCTTTTCTCTAGTGTCGGAGGTGGGCACTCGTGATGAGATAATTGAGGTGATAGGAGACTGCTTGAAGAGAAAAGACTCAAGGCACTTGCGGGGAAGAGCTTTTGGAGAAGAAAGCATTACAATATCATCTTTAGAAGGAGCATATAATGTCGTGGAAGCAAATGAAATCTCCTTGAAGGTAGTGGAAGACTTTAAGAACTTTGGCTTTATGGTACAATCAAGACCATATCTAGGAAGCTTAATCATATTCTTGATGTCAAGTGAAGGATTTGGAGCACCAATGTTTAGAGGAGGTCTTCATCAGGGTTCTAAAAGAATCCACTTAGTGGATAAGGCGAGCTAGTATTGAGGATCTATCTCTCCAGTATAGACTCTTAGATTAGGAGATGAAGGAGTTGAGAGTGAGTCAAGGAGCATCTAGTGGTGAGGAGGAGTTGATATCTGTATGATGTAACATCACTTGAGGATGCATTATTTTTCTATGTATTATTATTAGTGTGTATTAGAATCTTAATTCTTTCTTATATCATCATATTAATGTTGTCAATGAAATTTTTTTTTAGATACACTCTTATTTTTTTTTTATCAGTAATTGGTGAATATTCACTTGTCGGATGAGGTTGAATTGAATCATAGATTTTTGACTCAATCAGGTTGTTTGTCAAAGTGTTACTTGATGATGTTAACTTTGTGGAAGAGGTGCGGGATGTCCACCAGGACCTTTTGACCTATCTAGGTATCGGCCAAAGTGTTACTTGATGGCGTTAACGTATGGAAGAGGTCGGGATGTCCACCAAGGACCTTTTGACTATCAGGTATCGACCAAAGTGTTACTTGACTTCTTACATGTATGGAAGAGGTCCGATCAAGTCCCCTTGGGATTGATTATGCCCCGATTGAGATATAATGTGAGTTGTATATTTCTCAGTGGGAGGATTAAATGAAGAAGCTTAAGAAAAAGCTATAAATTCATTACTCGATAAGTTCGGTGATACAATCATAAGGCGATTTTAACATGATATGAGTTTTTAAGAAAATGACAACAATGATAAGTCTTTATCCCACTAAGTGGGGTAGGCTACATGAAGAGGAAATGACAAACAAGATAAAATAAAGTTGCAATAATTATGCAGTAGGAATTACTGATAATATTTTTGGAGTTCCAAGTTCAAGATAAAGTTTTTCCCTCTGGATCCTTGTGCTTGAATATTCCTGGTTTTATCATAGCTATAACCACATATGGGTCATCCCAAAGAGGTGAGAGTTTATTGCGTTGAGGGGTCTTTGCTGCGGCTTGAGACTTCATGGATCAAGTCACCCAATATATGGGACAAGGTTTTGCTCTTCTGTTGAAGTGGCGAGCTACCCTTTGGTGATAGGAAGTAGTCCGAAGTAGAGCCATGTCACGAGTTTGAGGTAGGTCGTCTTTGTCGAGTTTTCTTCATTACCATCATGATCAAATAATTGAACTCTTGGACTTGGAAACGATCTCGGTATAAGCTTACGTGCTAAAACACAAGTTATATGGTGTCTCACGTCCTTGTGTCTCGGTAAGCCCAAAGAATATTAGAAAGCTCATCAACCCATTGCCCCAGCCTTCTCGAGATGTGTTTTAGTCTTTTGAGTATAGTCATGTTGGTAGCTTGATGCGCCGTTAGTTTGAGGATGTACCTCGTATGCGATATGAATGTGAAGATCTTTGCAAAAGGACATAAAGATTTTTCAGTAAATTGGGTTCCGTTGTCAGTGATGATCTTTGGGAACAGATATCTTATATTTTTTCAAACAAATTATTTAGCATTTGCCTCCATGATTTTAGCGTAGTTATTACCCATTTAGTGAAGTAATTGGCTAAAATGATAAACTTCGCTAATGATATCGGAAAAGGCCCCATGATATCAATCCCCAGAGCAAAAATGGGCTTTGAATGGATGAGAGCTATGTATGCGGCATGTGAGGGAGGTTAGAGTCTGCGACAACTTGCATATTTTTTGTGAACTCAAGGTCTTGTTTCATGGTAGGCCAATAGAACCCTTGCCTTATAATTTTAAGGGCTAGCGTCCTTCCTCCAGGTGTTCTTCCATATCCCTCGGTGAACCTCTCTTAATGCATGTCGACCTCAAGGTGAGAGGCATTTGAGGTGATTCATAAGCGTTTGTATAGTTCACCTCCGATAATAGTAAAGTTTGAAGCTTGTCTTCGGAGACGAGTTGCAGAAGTTGGGTCTTCAGGAAGGGTTCCTTCTTGTAGAAAAGATAGAATGGGGTCCATCCATGAATGTTCCTTTATCTCATTAATTGCTTGAATTACTCATGACTCTTGGATACTAGGAAAATGTATTTCTTCAACATGCTTTCTCTTAAATAAATCCCTAATAGCAGATGTAGCAAGCTTAGCGAGAGCGTCAGCTCGAGTATTCTTCTCTCACAGTATGTGAATGATTTGATGTGTCTTGAAATAGGCAAGAAGAGACTTTGCCAAGTGGAGGTGTCATGAGGATTATGTAGTTTCCCTCAACTTGGGAGGCGACAAGGAGAGTCGGTGTGGATCACTAAGTCTTAAGCTCATGAGAGTCTCAACCTGCGATGAGAGCCTCATATTGACCATATTATTAGTTGCAAGAAATTTTAGGCAAAGTCCATACTCTAAGGTATTACGCAGGGAAATAAGTAAGATTCCGCATACAGAGCTCCATCAAGCTCCATCAAGGGTCCATTGAGGGGACGAAAGACATATAATAGCTCATCACGGGTTGGGCGTTACATTCCACTATGAAGTTTACGAGTACTTGAGACTTTATAGCAGTCCGCGGTAGAAAATTTATATCAAACTCTCTCAATTTTATAGACCATTTGATTAACCTCCCAGATATTTTTGGTTTCTGTAGGATGGCCCTTAATGGTAAATAAATGTAAACGCCGATAGTGTGAGCTTGGAAGTATGGACGCAATTTTTGCGCTGAGAAAACTAAAGCTAAATCCACATTATCTGCAAGTGGATAATGATTTTCTATGTCAGGAAAATTTTTGCTAACATAATAAATTGATCATTGTGCCCCATTTTTTTCTTGCACTAAAATCGAGCTTATTGCATAGGAAGAGGCTGTGAGATATAAGTATAACATCTCTCCTTGAATAGGCTTGGATAGTAGGGGTGGAGATGCTAAATACTCCTTAATTGCTCAAAAGTGACATTCATTATTGAAATTATTATTTTTAGCTCTCTTTAATATTTTAAAGAATGACAAGTATTTATCCCCATAACGGGCTAGGAAGTGGGATAATATAATAATTCATCCATTCAAATGTTGAACTTCCTTGATATTCTTTAGAGGAGTCATATATTTGAAAGCTTTGATTTTCTCGGGGTTAGCCTTTATCCCACGGTGGATTACCATAAATCCAAGAAATTTTCCTAATGTAACCCCAAAAACACACTTGGTTGGGTTAAGTTAGCATGTTATAAAGAAGAAGGTTAAAGCATATTTCCAAGTCGAAATATCTTTGTGATTCTTCAAGCTTTTACTAATATGTCATCCATATACCCATATATTGTGAATAGGTCTTTAAAATCTTATTCATAAGGCGTTGATAGATAGCACCGGTATTTTTAACTCAAAGCGACATAACTTGGTACGGTATAAACCTTTATATATTTGAAATGTAGTTTCTTCATCCGTTGGATCCATTTTTATTTGATTGTAACCAGAGTAAGCATCCAAAAAATTGAGCATTTGATGTCCAGACGTAGCATCAACCAATTGATCAATTCGAGGAAGAGGAAAACTATCTTTCGGGCAAGCTTTGTTGAGGTCAGTGTAATCAATACACATTCTCCATGTTTCATTTATTTTCTTAACCATGATAATATTTGCTAGCCATGTAGGGTAATGTACCTCTCGTATGAATCTCGCTTTTAGAAGCTTGTTAACTTCTTTCTCAATAGCTTAGAGCGTGATCAGGTGCAAAACTTTGCTTCTTCTAGATGATCGGTTTGAATGTCGGATCAATCTTAAGGGAGTGCATGATCATATTGGGGTCGACCCCCGGCATGTTCGTCGGACTCCAAGTGAAGATGTCTTGATTTCTATGCAAGAAGTTTATGTATTTTTCCCTTTGTTTGTCTGAGAGCAGAGATCCAACTTGCACTGTTCGTAATGGTTGGTCATCTGATAATACAACAGAGAGCAAGTCTTTGACATGGGAAGCTTTCCGGGGTACTCCATCTCAAAATTAAAATCTTTGATCTTTGAAGGTCCGAAAGGTAGTTGAGCTTATGCGGTATGATTGTGTTCTCTTTTGATTTTAACAGACCACCCCAACACCAACGGGGGTTGGAAATTTTATCTTGAGATGAGATACTGAAGTGACTGCATTGAAAATTGATTAGAGGGGCCTTCCAAAGATAGCGTTATATCTTTGAATGACCATGAATTGGATTAAATGAGTCACTTGAAATTCACCAAGGACAACGGGAAGGGTGATTGTCCTCTACAAGGCGATTATCAAACCCGTATAATAGTCTGGCCGGGTTGGAGCTTTTCCTAACTAGACCCATGCTTAAGAAATGTGGAGTAAAAACAAGACATCAACAGAACTCCTATTATCAATCAAAATTCTCTTAACATTATAGCATGGGTCACCGATCCCTGCGCTGATGACAAGTGGATCTTGATGAGGAAGATGAACTCCTTCTAAATCCTAGTTATTAAAAGTGATAGAATGATCAATACGAGACTTCTTTAACTCTTACTCTTCAGAGGTGGTAATGAGAACTTGATTAGATAGTATTGGTCCTACTATGATTGTTTCAATTTCCCCAATTTGATGATTATTTTGTTATTTTTGTGACTGTCCTAGTTGCCCCCCCAGTTGGAGGTATGTTTGTTTGATTCGATTGATTCTTCACAAATTGACGTAGATATCTTTGTTGAATGAGCATTTCGATTTCTTCTTTGAGTTATTTGCATGCCTGAGTAGTATGTCCACAAGAAGTGACAATATTGCTCTTGATTTTTGAATTTGGTTTGATGGATGTGGCCACTTGATATTTTCTTCATCTCGAATAGCCATCGGGGAGGTTGACACGAGAGATGTGACGGCGTGTATTTCTTTCTAGTGGTTCACGCCATTGATATGGGGATGTGGAGGGAGATCGCGTTTGTTGCTTCTTTTGATGGGATGGCCGCATTCCTGGGCGCTCTTACATTTTCTAGATTGTTCAAATTATTTCATGGGGGCATTAATAGCCTCATCGACAGATATTTATGCTTCCATACGATAAACTAAGTCGGCATATGAGCAGACTGTGTCTCGCATTAGTGACGAGTAAAAAGGCCCCGGATGGAGTCCTCCAAAGAAAACTTCTCTTAATAGTTCAGGGTCTACTCCAGGTATTTGGTGAGCTTCTAAGGAGAAGCTCTGGAAGTATTCCATAAGTGATTCACCCTCATTTTGATGAATGTCGGAGAGATGAGAGGAATCTTTAATGATCCTCATGTTTGCAATGAACTGTTCCACAAAAATCTTGGCGAGTTCGTCAAAGGTACAGATGGATCTCCTTAGAAGGGAGTAGAACCAAGTGAAGCTTGCCCTTGAGGGTAACGAGAAAGACTAACAAACAAGCAGTCGTCTTGGATATGCATGATAGTCCTGTAATGGTCGATGTGTTCATCTGGGTCAGTTGCCCCATCATAGAAATCACTACTTGGAAACTTGAAACCCACGAGAATAAGATGTTAAGAATAGCTTCGACTAAAGGTGAGGATTCCTCATAGCCGCGGTGAGGGGGAAGATGATTTCTGTCTTGAAGGTGAAATTCATCTTGCATTAAGCATGATACCGCACGTATAATATGATGAGGTCAACAGACGAGAATGTGTCAAGCTACGAATAATTGGTGGATTATCGATTGAGTACGCGTGATGGATGAGAACTAGGTCAAGGAAATCGATCACGGTCTACGTGGAGGAACTGTCAAGGAGATTAGAATTTTACCTCCCACGCCAACGATCGATCTTGGGGAGATGTGTTATCAGTAGTGTTGTGTTCCTTACAAAAGTCAAATCATCTCATTTTGAGACTCTTCCATTCGGCGGACATGATCTTTTAAAGAGATTTCTATCGCGCCTTCACCAACAGGGTCACGCTTATCAGGGGGGAGCGAGGCACAAGCTTGGTGTCCTTGGTTTAAGGATTGGTTTCGAGAGTGACGTGACTTGGAGCGGGAGGCTCTGTTGTTACGAGTGTGTGCATCTATTGGTCATAACGAGGGTGTTCATAGAAATTGTGATTAAAGGGTTCTCTTTCCACAGAAGGCGCCAAACTGTTGCATGCTAGGAAACCAGTTGTGGTAGAGTGAAAGTTTACGCCGTAGCCTTGTTATAAAATCCAGCACACATACAGGTATTTAAAGTGTGAACAAGAAAACTCCAAAAATTTTTATGTGGAAAAGCCTCTAAAAGAGGGAAAAAATCACGGGGCCTAGCCCAGCAAAGATCTTCCACTATGTATCTATTTTAGAGTACAAAATTTTTCCGATAACGGGATTACAAAATTGTATATGAAGGAACAACAACCATGTACATTTAGGTGATACACTTTGCTAACAGATAATGGTGAATGAGGAACATCGATGATGATGAAGGTCACCATGATGGAGATCGAGATGATTAACGAGATCGGGCTGGCGGTGGTCAACCGAGTGGTGGAACGATTATGCTTGGAGGATCTTCAAGTTTTAGACTCTCTCACTCTCAGGGGTCCCCATGAGAAATGAGGGTTATTTATAGATTGAAGGAATCCTCAGAATATACGCAAAATCAACCACTCCACTTCATCGGACGGCTCAAAATGATTCCTTTGATCATTTGATGTATTTTAAGTATTTGAATGCTCAAATGAAGTCAAAATTGTGAGATCTTGGGCTTCTAGATCTGTCGAGACGCCGATTTAACTATAAACACTCTATGTTTGAGGGCTATTTAGGATTTAACTAATATCCCAAAGTTTCCAATACATTTTAAGTGCTGATCTACCGCCAACTTGGATTAGTTTACTTTCAACACCAAGATTCGTGCTTCGACTAGTAGAATTTTCAGTATCATATCAATATGCATAAATATTATTTCATAAAATTATTGAAATTCAATATTAAATAAAAATATTTATGAATAATTTATGTGCTTTATACACCAATGGATGAGTGTTGTTTAACAAAATAATTAAAATTCATCACCGCACATAGGTCTACTTCAATAATTTCACTTAATACTTTGATTAGGCTAAATCTATTTGAACACTCCTATCCAGGCGACTATCATCATCAATGAGTGTTTCATTATATAATGATAATCAATGACATAATCATATGATCAAATAATCCAAGATTATCATCTCAAATACATTTAAGGAAAAAAAAAACTAGTTATAATCAGGCCATACATAAAGCCAACAAATTTCAATAAATATTTTTAAAAATTCAAAACCTATTTTGAAATTATATGCATTATTTACTATCAAAACTATTTTCAAATGTAATAAATAATTTTTAAAATATAAAATAAATGTTTAAATTTATTTTTTTAAGCATTTATCGATATTTATTAACTTTCATATTTTGGCTGATTTTCATCTTATAGTCATGATAAATTTTCTAACCTGTTTTATTTTTTCAAAAAATAACTAGAAAGTAAAGCAGCTTCGTTTGACTATCAATTTTTTAATTATTTTTCAAAAAAACTTATAGTAAAAAAATTATTTTGAAAATTAGAGCAGTTAGAATGTGATGATTGTTAAAAAATTATTTTTTTAATTTTTTAGTGATCCTTCATTCGCTCTTTTCTATAAGAAAAATATAAGTAGCACTTCAAGTTTCTCAAACGTTTTCACGAAGGCAAGTGTTTTATCAGTAGTAAGCTTAGTTGATTTATTAATTATGACATAGCTAATCTCTCTAAAGGTATATTTGGCCATTATATTATCCAATTTTATTATTTAGTTAAATTTACTTAGATGACTATCGATAAACATATTTAGATAATTGCAATTCTGATTCAAACTAGATTGTAAAGTCATTTAAGTGGTTTGACTCAAATAGCCAAATTACCCTTATTATCACCCTACAAATATCTCTTTTTATTGTTCTTTCTACGTTTACTGAGTAGTTTATCAATTTTACGTCTTCTTAGTTTTAATTAAAAATTATAAAATAATAATTTAATTTTAAAATCCAGATTTTGGTTGAGAAAAATCGATTGAAGAAATTATTTGATTTTTTTTTTATTAAAAATACTGATTTTAACAACTCAAATTTATAAATTAACTTTGAACCTAAAATTAGGTTTTACATCAATTTATATATATAAATAGATCATTAAAAGTGGACAATTAAAATTCTTTGATTTTTTGAATTAATAAACGAGCTTAATCAACCCTATTCTCATTCAAAGAATATTGACATAATTTGAATCATGAGATTACTTTATATGATGTAATTTATAATTATTAATATAGAATCTTTTATCAAATTAAGAATTTATTTGAGACAACTATAATTTTTTTTAAAAATAATTATAAACTTATCATGAAAAAAATAATTTTATAAAAAATTATTAAGTATGTTATAAATATTTTTTTTTTTCAAAAAATTTAAATAACAATTTTTTTGATAATCACCACATTCTAACAACTTTAATCTCAAAAATAATTTTTCACTACAAATTTTTTTGATAAATAATAAAAAAAACTAATTACAAAATACAAATGCATTACTTTCTAGCTACTTCTTAAAAAATAAAATAATCAAAAAATTATCTCAAACACATCCTAATTCAATTAACTTCATAATTCAAGATTTATTTGAACTAACTATAACTTTTTATAAAGATGATTGTAAAATTAATATTATATAATAATAATATTTTAAAAAATTAATATGAGTGTTATAAATATTTTTTGTAAAAAAAAAAAACAAATAATAATTTTATAATAATCATCATATTTTAACAACTCTAATCATTAAAATTAATTTTTCACCAAAAATAATAAATAAATTGTTAGTTAAACACAATTATGATTACTTTTAAAAAAAATAAAACAATTAAAAAACAATTCCAAACACATCATAATTAATACTAAATAAGATAATCTTATAATACATTTATCCCAATCAATGAATGTAAGGCGAGGTTAATTAAAATGGCTGGCAATCAAAGTGTTAGTCACATAAATCAACAAGGATTACGGGAAAGTTAGTAAAGCCGGTTTAAAACTCAAATACATTCATTCATTATATTTTGTTCTTTTAATACACTGTAAAAGGCACTTTAACATATTATTGTTAAAATACTTAAAACTAGTCAAAATCATACATATATTTTCTTTATCAAGCGGCCATTTTTCATCCTTCTGTAGATAAAAAGCTTTAGGAGGTACCACAAAATCCGTGGCAGCTGAAGTCGAATCTCGATCGATCTCTTCCCAATTTGGCTTTTGCTTTTTGTTGAGAGAAATCAATTTAGCTTTCAAGTGGAAGGATTGTCTATCAGAACAAGAACTACTCCTGTTTGTACTAACAGAACTGCACCCAATGGATAAACATCTATATCAACTTACATGAATCTGTTCAGTAGCATAAACAAGACAAAGTCATGGAGTATTATATTAAGAAAAATGCATTAAGTCAATTTTGTAGCAATTCAATATCATTGTTTGACGTTTTGAAAGGCGTCGTTGGAATGCATTCCAAATCTGACGCATTTTAAGCGTTTGGTTTAAAATAAATTAGTCATTTTAATGAGAAAGAGTTCGTGTATTTGGAATTTAAACGAATTTCTGGCGATGTAAGTGATGCGACTCATTGCCGCCGCCCGCGCCGCCCTGGCGCCGCCCGCCGCTGCGCCACCGCCAGCCGCGCCGCCGCCGCCACCGCGGTCGCCGCCGCCGCCGGTCGCCGACTTTCACCGCGACGACTTCTTTACATTACATTTTCACCAAACAAAAAAATCTGAAAATCGTGAATTTGTAAATCCAAAAATCTATAAAGTAATACTGCTGATTCTTTACACTACATTCCAAATGCAGAAACAAAACTAAAACTAACCAAGATGCAACTTTTAACAAATATGGTCGAATGCAAGACCTTATCAATCACAGTGCGAGTCTAGAGAGAAGAGAGTGAAAAAGAGATTCAAGAATCTTCTTAAATTTGCTATAAAAACATATAGGACTTATGTGATATGAAGCTCATGTAGCTGAGCCGATCCTCTGACTCTTTCATGGTCAACACTAATAGAAATGGCTACAAGTAAGAGATAAAGAAAAATAATTATAAAGAAATATTTGATGAAGGTTGCTGTAAAGAGGAAAAATCAGGTTGACTGATAGATATTAGGAGTTCAGGAGTTGAGATCTTTCTGCCAGATTCTGTGCTGAAGGCAAGTTTTCTGATTGAGGAGCTCTTTTGATTCAGTAAGAGAGTAATATTGGTGACTTGATGACTTCAATATGGCGAATTCTGGAGACAAGTAGAGGCTTTTCCTTCGGCTTGGTGTGATTTGGATGAATTTAATACATCTTTGAGTGGCTTCAATTTTGGCGAAAATTGAGTCAGTTTAAGACTTGGGATTTGCTGAGCATGATTCATTCTTATTTGGTGAATTGGTTAACTTATAAAAGTGATTAGTGTTATCAAGAATCAAATCTCTTAAGAAACCGTTGCTGAATTTGCTGACAAGTTGGCTAGTGATGTGACCCATAAGAGCGATGTAAAGTCAATAAAGATATCAACAAGGCTGGTTTGAATGTTCAATTTGTAGAAACCACTGCTGAGGTTGAACAAACAGTGAGTTCAAAATCATTAAAGGAGAGTTAGGAAAACAAAAACGCTCCATTTTCCCGGCAGATGGGCAGGAATGATGATTTCGAACCTAAAAATTTGAGGAATTACTCATTGAGACAACCTCAGAAGAATTTACTTACTTTTGCTTTTAATGAAGTCAAGAAGGCTAAATTAATTGATCAACTAGTTGAGCTCAAAATTTTTGGATATAAATGAGTCGATTTCGAACACGAGCTAATATAAACGAGCCAAACAAAAACAGAAGTTTAGCTTGTTGAAGGCCGGCTCATTTACACCACTATCGGGCACTATTCATCAAGAAGTTGTTTAAAATCCTGCAATTTGTTTTATGTTCGGTGGCATTGGGATGCCTTTGCATGATGAATTCAAAAATGTGTCACACTTCAACTAATCGATCTTCAAAAAGTTGTTAGTTAATGTACCCAACAAGAGATAAATTTATGATAATTTGTTTAAGTTTTTTCTATCTTAATTTATGTTTTCTTCTTCTTAGTGTAGTTTATTCTAATAATATAATGTCTTTACTAAAGACTAATTTTCTTATCCAGTCGTTTCTACTCTAAAATGAAAAGTAAAGCTTGAATTTTAAAATATCACTTATAATTTTATTTTGTTTATACTTGGCTATATTATGTGAACTAATTTTACAATATAAAGCCAAGATTTGATTAGTCAAATGATAGCATTGTTTTAACTTCCTATGATGATGACAATGTGTAAATAAATATGAAAATATGTTTTTATTCTTTAATTTGACATTGAAGTGGCAAAGTAAACCACAAATGTGATTATAACAATTTAAGAGATTTAAATTTTTCCTAAAATTGGATTTTTAGGGTTGAATCAATTACTTATGCATTCAAAAGCTGCTACCTTTTTCTTCTTGCTCTGGTCTTTTATCTAACTTTTAACTAAAAGATGGTCACTACTGCGATCAAGAGTATAATGAAGTTCACTTTCTTCATTACCAAGAAAAACATCCAAGTTCAATGAAGTGTATGGATTTAGTGTTAAATGAGTACCCTAACTTGTTCTATGAAAATGAGTTATGCTTTTATTGTGGTGACATTGTGGTGACAGTAGGAGGCAGCAGTGGCAATCATAAGAGCTGTAGCTAGCTCACTGCTTGCAAAACCTTAAACAAGGGCAAAGAAGACCAGTAGGCAACGACAACAAGAGCAGCAGGAGCTGGAGGCAAGAGTAGCAAGTAGCGAAGGCAAGAGCGGTAGGAACAACAGGCGGCAGCAGCAAGAGCAGCAGATGGTAGTGGCAAGAGCAGCAGGCGACAATGTCAAGTGCAGTAGGCAAAGGTAGCGAGAGTAGCAGGCAACGGTGATAGCTATAGTGACAGAGGAGGTGGCCGCAAGAGCAGTACCTATCTCTTGTGGCTGTGTTGGCAGCATCAGTGACAACAGAAGGCAGCGAGATCAGGAGATGACAGCTGAAGCAGCATCGGCGGCGGCAGCTATAGTGGTAACAAGACTCATTAGAGCATGCGATGAGGGTCAAACGACTGAGAGTCAGGAGAGGTTTGAATGGCGTGCATAGGGTTCTAAGTTATAAATATAAAACAAAAATGTTTTAATAAAGGTGCATGCCTCATTCTACACAAGGTGAGGTGCACCTTGAGGCACGCATGCCTTAGTATTTATGTTTGAGGCAAAAGCCTCATTGCAATTTTTACATAGAGGCACCTCTTATTGAGTAATTTTAAACAATGCTTCTAATATGCCTATCATGCAACGCATCTAAGTGATGAAATTGACGCCTCGGACATAAGAATTATTATGGATAAAGCACATAAATATGCAGTGGTAGCAACATAAACGACAAAATCTACTATTAGCAGTCCCAACAATAAAGCAACGACTCAGCCTTGCAAAATCTTCACACTTACATGATCAATTCACCCTACTTAATACTAGCAACCTTCATATACAATGATGTGAGTTGGCAGAAAGATTTTGTTACCTATGATAAAAAAATATACTGCACACTTCATAATAAGTCAAAAGAATCAAATAACCAAATGATGAGTTAGAGAGGTTAACTAAATATATTGATGAAGAGAAGGCTTGAGAGAAGAAGTCCAAATAAATTTTCTTAATTTTGAATAATGATTTAGCCAAGAAGAATTGCTTGAGGCAATCATTTTAGCAGAAAGCTCGTCATGATTTAAAAGTCGCCCAATAAGAATTGGTGAAGGCAAATAAGCAAATTTCTGAACTCATATCTTCCTTGAAAAATTCGAAATCGCAAACTCGATTGGCCTAGCAAGAGACATTTAAGAAAGAAAATAAAATGCATAAAAATGTATAGTTGAGCTCGAGAATTCTATGAAGAGTCTGAAAGCTAAGAAGGGCAAATCTTTAGTGAGATTGGAAGTTGATAAATTTATTCATTTAGAAGAATATGCCAACCATTCATTTTGATCAATACGAGCAATTCATTAAGTTTTGTTTGGAATCTTTAGCGAAGATCAATAACCATAATTCAAAGTACAATTATATCGACTATTTTTAAGATGCTCAATTAGATTCCAATTCTTCTGATCATAGTGAAAGTGGTGATAGTGATGGAGATGATGAAATAATAATGATAAGCAATAGGTCTCAACCCCCTTTTATGCATCTTCATACTTATATTTATTATCTCTTTAAAGAAATCCTTGCTATAGTAGGTATTATATAATAAATTCAAGAAATTATAAAATAATGAATTACTTTTAAGTTTGCCTTTCTATTTATAGGTCTGAAATTGAAGGGTCCGAAGAAATGGGGAATCATGGGAAGCAAAAAAGGAAATCATTCTTTCATTTGGTAGAACAAATTAATGCTACTTAGACAGTAATGTTGTCTTGAAGATTGATTCAGGGAAAGAATATAATCAAATGGCCATGCACCATTTGCTCATTAGCAATGGCAGCTGGTATGAAGAGAATCAGCACACTCTCCAAGAGTTTACCATTTCATGCAGCATAAACATTGAATTGATGGGGAACACTTTCCAATAAGCTAGGATGAAAAGCACATAAAACAGTAGGTTCCATAAATTTCCTAATCAGTAAGAGCAAGATTTGAAAGCTTAACTATAATACTAGCCAATCTAATTTCTAGAAAGAACAATAAAATTAATCTGCAGCGAGATTTAATTAAAAATAGAAAACTGGAAGATACCTCAGATGGGAAAAGCATAATAATTGCAAATTCAATTCCATTCAGTGTTGATAAACTAGTGGCAACTAGAGCGACTGCAATTGCATTTGAGGCAACTAATCAAGCAACACGAGCAAGACTAGCTAAATCTAAATATGGCACACTTTATGTTCCAGACAAATATTTCTATGGGAAATATGGGGGTAGCGGGTTATTGGTGTGGAGAGAGAGAGAGAGACACTCACTCAGAGCAATGTTGTCTTATTGATAGTAATTCAAGAGACTTTCTTTTTTATTTTCACCTTTATAATTTTCATTATCTAGCGTCAACTGATCTGTCAATCAACACCAAAACCATACAAAACTCCAGCATATTTCTCTGTAGATCCATTAAAGAAACACTCCTCCAACTTCCTGAATGTGGCAGCAGTGAGCAAGCTATCCGATCCAGCTTGGTGGCAGATGCCCACCCGCTCCACCTCAAGAAGCTCTGCAAGCTTATTCAAACCACCATGGAGACTGTTGCAAAACTTCATCAAATGCTTGACATCATAGACGTTCGGAAAATACAACCTCAATAGATCAAAAAAGCCCTCTTGCTTCTCTGGCAGGTTGAGGCATGTCAGGATTTTGAGGAGATAACCAAAATCGTAGCCACTGTGGAATGTGATCCAGTGAACAGAGTCGTTGAGAACCACGCCGGATGACATGAGCAGCTCAGCAAAACGGGGGGCGTAAACGCCAAGGCGACGGTTCTTGTCGAAGTCTATGCCGCTGCGGCGGAGGAGCTGGATAGAGTCGGAAGCGTAGACGTCGTGCGTGGCGTCGAACTCGCGGAAGTTGAACTGCCAGACGCAGGGGCGGGGTGGAGAGCCAAGGACAGGGAGGTTGCCACGAGCATCGGAGAAAGTGAGCCCGAGCTGGATGAGCTTGAGGAGGTCGACGTTGGTCTTTAGGGTCTGGTAATTGTAGTCAGAAACGGTGCGAAAGGCGCCGACAGGGCGAAGGGCAACACCGGGGAACTCGGTGTCCATCGCAACATAGGGGTAGTCGTCCACGATGGATCGTATGAGGGCGAACTCATCCTCGAGGTTGGAATCCCACACCTCGCGGATCTCCACTGATTCACCGCCGCTATCCGTTTTGCTGAGGTTCGACATCTTAAAGCCCTGGACGGACATGAGATATGATGTGTTGTTGGCGAGCATATACATACAGGACTGGAGGGTTCTCTAGGGTTTTTGACATATGCGGCCGGTAGGAGAAAGCGAGTCCGGGAGTCCGGACACAGTCTTGTGGGACGGCACAATTAATTCGATTCAATTAGAGTGTACATTAATTTATTCAAATCAGAAAATTAAATTAAATTGATATTATTTAATCAATTTGATTCGATTTATAAAATTATAAATATTAAGTTATTTAGTTTTAGATTATTGATTTAAAAGAAATCACTTAAATTGAGTAAGTCAAAATAGTTATAAAATTAAATAGAAATATATAATTTTAATTATTTTGTATAAATCAATATATTTCTATTTCACTATAAAATTTTTAATATAACAAATAAATTATATTATATTTTAATTAATTTTTCTTATCAAAAATTAAAAATTTATGACAAAATTTTAAAATAGGCACAATGTTAGCAATAATTAGTTTAGGCGTAAAATTTTTTTAAAGAAAATAAATAGTCGTCGTCTGACGGGATATCTGCAATGGGTTACGTCGGCCATCGGAAGACTAGCGGATTGTTATTATTATTTTATTTACATGTTTTGGTAGCAGAGAGAGAGAGAGAGAGAGAGAGAGAGAGAGGCTCTAGTGTGATTCGTAGTGGGTTGGGTTGGTCCACCCCGAATAAAGTTGACCGAACCAACCGATTTTGGAAAGCAAAACCAGAACCCGATTTGCCAATTTTCGATTTCAGTTGCGACGACAATTTCGGGTTGGAGGGTCAAGAATCACCGAAAATTTTTTACGTCAACCCAAAATCAAATTTTTGGTCGGTTGTGATTATCAAGTCGGTTGATTTTGACACCTCCTCTCCCAGGATTAAAAAAGTAATTTTTTTTTATAAAAAAAATGGAGGGCTTCTTTTCAATTAAATAAAAAAAATTGAATTGAGATTAAATAAAATTTTTTTGATTCTTTTGATGAGAACCATGACAGTTAACATGCTTAATAAATAAAATATATATATATATATATATATATATATATATATATATATATATATATATATATATATATATATATATATATATATATATATATATATATATATATATATCAATAAAATAGAAATATAATTAAATTTTAATATCAAATATAAATTTGATTAAATCAAATCAAAATAATTTACTATTAAATAAATAATAAATATATAATTCGAATAATCATTATTTATAAACTTCAGTTAAATTAAAACTATAATATCAAAGTTATTAAAATTATGAAGATTTATAAATTAAAAAGAGAAAAAAAAAAGAAATAAGTCTATAATAATAATAATAATAAAATATATTAAAAAAATAAATAATAATTCATCTTTAGTCAATATGTATGCGTTAAAATTATTATATATATATATATTAAAAATTATATATATATATACTTATTTATTTATTTATTAAAAAATTATTTATTTATTTATTAAGCATGTTAGGTGCCATGATTCTTACCAAAAGAATAAAAAAAAATTTATTACAATTGAATCTCAATTCAATTTTTTAATTTAAATGAAAATCAGCCCTTCATTTTTTTTATAAAAAAAAAAATTCTTTTTTAATCCTGGGAGAGCACTCCCTCTCTCTCTCTCTCTCTCTCTCTCTCTCTCTCTCTCTGCTACCAAAAAAAAAATGCGCGCTCTCTCTCCCTCTCTCTCTCTGCCTGCTAACAAAAAACACGTAAATAAAAATAATAATAATAATCCTCCAGTCGTCCGTTGGATGGACATTGGCCACGTGGAACCCACGTTGCTCGTCATCGTCGGACATTATCTTATATTTAAAAAAAATTTTTAAACGCAATTAGATTAACGTTGTCTTTATTTTAAAAATTTTGCCAAAATTTATTGACCTGTATGGAGTTAGGCTTAGCTTATACAAACTTCTTTAATTTAGATTGTGGAGGATTAGTTGTTGCCTAAGTTTAAAATGCTAGTGTTGGATTCTTAAAAAGAAAAGCCAAACCCTGATCAACCATCTCTTGTGATAAGTTGGGAATATAATTATTTGTAAACATATTAGTAATTATTCACATTAGCATAACTTAAATACTATACTCACTTAAAAAAAAAATAAAAAATAATAATAAAAAAATACTATACTCACTTACAATTGTGTATTTTTAGTTTAAAATTTATCTTTTTATTTATTTCTCTTTCATTTTATGTGATAATTATATACCTTTCATGTTGTACAATTGTGGGTTTTTTGAGCTCGGAAAGATTTCTAAAATATATATATATATATATTAAGAGCCTATTACATACCTAATAATCCTTCTATCTTTTATATATGAAGATCTAACTTGAATAACAATTTTTTACTCTGGCTTAGTTCTCTTAATAATCTAATAAATTGGTAGAAATATTTATATGATATGTTAAAGTATATTTTAAAACTATGCATTCCTACTGTAACATATAACTCAGAATACTCTGTACAATCATACTTTAATGATCGTTGAGCTGCTTCTTATTCATCATAAGATTTTAATGCCTCGTTATTAAGAGGCTCTTCAATAGCTTTCATAAATTTTGGCTCAAGAACATCAAATATTTTTACCATTGGATTTTTCAGCAAAATTTTTACTGAAAAATCTGTAACTTATGTCCAATAAATTTTTTAACAAAAAACCTGCTAGGAAATTCATCATGACTACTAATGAATCTTTCTCAACTATGGTTCCTCATTCGATCTGCTATAGTGGTTGACTGTCTTTATTACCTTCGATTACCTCTAAAACCTTCCAACATTGTCTTTGGGTTGTGACGATCTTTGCCTTCAAGAAGACCATGGAGCCTGCCATCTTTAGTGGTCTAGATGGCCTTCATATATTGCTTAGTTAGTGCCTCTAGGTAGGGCTGTCAAAAAAGCTCGTTGTTCAGGTTAGGTGTTAGAACGTTATAATATTGTTCGTTCGTTCATTAGAGCGTAAACAGATATTTTTTGATATATAAGCGACGTGAACAATCGTTTGTTCGATCGTGTATTTCGCTTCGAAATAAAAAATTATATTATATATTATATTATATTATTATTATTATTTATTACTATTATTATTATTATTATTATTATTATTATTATTATTATTATTATTCTATTATTTTTATTTATTCTATTATCATTTTATTACTATTATTTTGGTCATCGAATCATATACCTTAAAAAGTTTATTGTTCGACATTTCGTGTTCGTTATTTCGTTTAGTTAAGCGATGGCGAACATTCAATCGATATAAACATGAGCAATACAAACAAATTTGAAGCAGGAAGAGCGAGTTACATTGCTCAAACTTGGCTCGTTTACACCCCCCTACCTCTAGGTCATAACATTTTTACCTCTAAAATGAGGGCTCCTAGTTATAACCTTCTTAACCCTTTCAACACAACTCAGGTTATCCCCTTCGAGTTCTTCCACCTTCGGTTCTCAGAGGAAGAAATCATGATATTCAACCTTATTGTACCTCATAAAGTAATAAAAAACCTCACTCTACCGACAAGATATGTCGCAGGCCATATTATATTTCTAATATTATTAAGCCACATAATGACTCCACGCATAATATTGATCGGAATATTGAGCCTAGAATTTTGTTGTTTAATAGGCGAGGGTGACAGTAAGAGGTCAAGATTGGCCAATAAGGAATAATCTGCAAATAATCCTGTTCTAATATTTCCTTCACCTCCAACTACCTATGCTGCCAATATTGTCCATTAGCGCACACTAATCAATATACTAATTAATCACATCTACTAATAAATCTTCTTGACGCAAGCTTAGAGTTAGGTATTACCTCATATGCTCATGCGAATGGGCTTTCTTCGTCTTCTCCCGTGGTTAGGAACTGTTGGAATTAGGTTAGACTGTTGATAAAACCAAAGAGATATATATCAGCACGAGTGCTGTAACCCTCACTCTTAACCTTTCCAAAATCCGGCCTCATTCCACAGTAATATTACCTAAGTACCGCTGCGTACTTCTTCGTAATAAACTCAATGCCTCCGTCGATTTGCTCACCTTTTCCATGCAGATTTTCCAGAAAGCTTCTCCCACTTAGAAATAAATAGGCACAGGGATGCGCTATATACTAGTCACTTAGCCCTCTCTCTCTCTCTCTCTCTCTCTCTCTCTGTCTGTCTCTCGTTATTGATCTATTAATAAGATGGAAGAGGGACTTCCTCCAGGCTTTCGTTTCCACCCTTCCGACGAGGAGCTCATCACTTATTATCTTCCTCGTAAGGTCTCAGATTTTGAATTCGTATCAGAAGGCATTTCTGACGTTGATCTGAACAAATGTGAGCCATGGGACCTCCCAGGTAGAAGGCATTCCCACCTTTTCAGTTGCTTTATGTTAAGAAATTTATTCAACATTTCATTTAGGCTTTATTTGGGAGAGTTTTTTTAGTGTGTTTTACTTTTGAGAACTTGAATTTTTAATTTTGATACCCATTTGAATAGTGTCTAAACTGAGTTTTATTTCAATCGAAGTTCGTTTTAGCCTTTTCAAAAAAATATAAGATAAATAAATTTTTCGGGAAAGACTTTTAAACCAACTTTTCAGGAATCTAAAAAGCTTTACTAAACGGAGCCTTAGTTGGATGTATTATGTATATAAGTACTTGTATGTTCTTCCATGAATAAAATTATTATTTTTTAAAATATCATTTTAATGAGGCAATTTATACTACAAAAATACTATAATTTTGTGACAGTTAAAATAATTGTAAAATGAATAATTTTGGTTTCTCAAACAGTCGCTATCCATCTAGTCGCGAGTTGATTTTCTGAATGAATACGACAGGTCACACGTAATCTAAACTGGAATTTGACAATGACCATATTAAATTTATATATGTCGTAAATAAATAGTACTTTGCTAGCATTCATGCATAGTATTCAAATCTTAATTATTTGTAAAATTGACACTTTTTATGCGTCTACTTCTAAAATTCCCATCAATATATTAAAATTCAAAATAAAAATTTAATTTATATATATTTTTATATTTATTAAATTGTAAACAATTTGATTATAACACATATAAATACATATTTCCTTGTTAAAAAATGTGGGATTTATATGCGTATCATAATGAGACAATTATATATATATACCATATAATATATATATATATATATATATATATATATATATATATATATATATATATATATATATATATATATATATATATATATATATATATATATATATATATATATAATTGAAAATTTGATATTTACATACGTAACAATTAAATATTTAATATTACATTAAAAATATAAGTATTATTATCTTTTTAAAAATGAATATATTTTTTATGCATAAATAAAATATTTAAAATATAAATATCCAACTTAGGGAGTTAGATATTTGACAACATAAGAATTTTGTGTTATTTATATAAATCTTTTTAAAATTTTTATGTTTTTACATATCTAGCATTTAACTTTTTTTTGTATTGATTTATATATCACTTTTGTGTCTAAATAATATCAAAGCATATGCATGAAAATATGTGTTTTATTTAAAACAAGTTAATATAATAATATTTTTGTAATTTAGAAATTTGATTATTATATCATCAAATATAAAGAATTAGGTATTAGAAATAAAACATATATAATGCGTGCAAATATATCTATTTTTATTTACAAGCAACCTAATGAGCCCTTACATCTTTACTCATGATTGATAGTTTCAGGAAAGGGCAGCGTCGGCGAGAAAGTAGGGTACTTCTTCAGCTTGAAAGATAGGAAATACCCTACCGGGATGCGAACTAACCGAGCCACCAATGCCGGTTACTGGAAGACAACGGGCAAAGACAAGGAGATCTTCCACTACGGCGTTTTAGCTGGAATGAAGAAAACCCTAGTTTTCTACAAGGGTCGAGCTCCCAAGGGTGAGAAGACCAGTTGGATCATGCATGAATATAGACAACAGACCGAGTTCCCTTACAACCCATCCAAGGTACTTAACAAGTTTTCTCAACTACTTTACTGTTTTTTATAATTAGCTAATATTTTTTGTTTAATCGCGACAAATCCAGGAAGAATGGGTTGTGTGCAAAATATTCAAGAAGAACAGTGGCTTTCATATTAAGAAGCCTAGTTCAAGCTTTCCTTCCATGTTGTTGGAGTCTCCGAGAAACACACTAAGTGATCAGTTTGTGGATATTGATGCATCGATCTTGAACAATCTTTCTAATTCTTCAGTTCATTTTAATCCAATATTGCAACTAAATGATGGAACAGCTGTTGCAAATGGAAATCATAGCATAATCAACGAGGTAAATACTACGGATTTAAAGCTATATATGAACATGTTAAACAGCAGATACCAAGCAAATGAATCATTCAGAGCTGGATCAAGCATAAGTACATTTGTTGGGAATGGTGATGCATTTGTTAGAACTCAAAAGTTAAAATTTTCAGACCTTGTGCAGAAGCAGCAGCAGGAGGAGGAGGAATCCGTATGGAGAGGATACTGATTGAATTTGTTATGCAGATTATTGTTAGTATAGTTATTTAATGTACTGGCCAATTTATAAGTTTGTAGGCATATGCATTTGTTGAAGCTCCATAATGCGAGTTCTTCTTTAATTAAACGGTTGGAAAGTATTTGTTAGTGGTTCTGCAGCAACTTCGGAAGGATTGTTGCTAGGTTGGAAGCAAATGTATAGAATTAAATTATAAATATTTATGTACTGATAAAATATCAAATCGATTTCTTCAGATTTTAAAAGCTCTGCAGTTTGCATTTGGTCAAAGTCGATGCTATGTTTGTGCTATAAATTTGAGTTGAGGGAGAGAAATGGATTGCTTGCAATAATGAAGAGAGAAGCACAAACTGGAAGATGGAAATCTCTTCATCAGAAACATAAATCTTTTAGCAAAAAAACGGTTCAAGATATCCTTTATATAGCCGAGCAAACGATCCCTTCATCTTTACATTCATGCATCAAAATTAATTTTCCTTCATCTCATGCATGCAAAATACCAAGAGATTTTTTAAAATTAAATAAAAGTCAATGCTACCAATTGAGTAGAAGGAATTACAAAACCTATAATATTGTTGTGAGGGGAGAGGTGAGGTCCAATGTGAAAGCAATAGAGCATGTTGTAAAATAATGGAAGGTGGTGGGCATTAGTGTTAGCTAATGGCAGACAATGATGAACAAGGGTTGCAAACATTGAAGATGGTCATTGATAGATGATGGACATTGATCTTGTTCGAATTATTATATATAATCCTAGTTTGAAAGCATACATCTCACCCTTAAGAGCTAAAAATGGCTTACAATTATCACTTTTAGTATCTATTAGTTGGCTAACAATAAGTGTTTGTGGGCTAGCACTGCCTAGTGTTTCGTAAAAAGAGTATTGGTAGTACTCAAGGTAATAGTATAGTGGAGGTTCTCATGTGTATTTATAGTATGTGAAATACGATGATGGTGATGGATAAATTTAAAATATACCTATCGATTACCAACCTAATAGAGAATTGAATACTAATGGAGATACTATTGATGAAGTTATGGGAGAAAATTGGATGGAGAATAGAGTGGTTGTTGGGGGAGTGTTCAACTCTATGGCGGGAGTTGATGGGGAAGTGGAGCTACACCATTGAACACTCTTTTTGATAAATTGGGGGAGGCATTTCTTAGAAATTACATGCTCATTATTGCTACCAGATGATATCTATATACATTAAATGATTTAGTCTTAAAATATTATGCAATTGTAAACATATTATTGTCATGATATGACACTACACCTTTATATATATTATTAGTTAAAATTATAAGTGACATAAGTTTAAAGATCAAAGTTGAGCGATAGTGATTTGATGACGGCGGTTAGAAAATAAAGATTGTCAATGGTGATTTGCTGAATTTAATTATAGAATTTGATTCTAAAGTTCTTCATATCTTTATATTTTTTTAATTTTAATTAAAGATTTAAGCTCAAGGTCATCTTTTCATGTAGCAAATGAGGTTATATTTATACTTTTTTGGATAATGCTTTGATAATTTTAGCCAAAATCTCCCTCATAGAATGACCCACAATGATAATTATAGATCATTTTTTGACATTTCTGTGCTTAATGACATTAGAATTAAGTTATCATAAACCTAGCAGATGCTCTTATCAATAGCTTTTTTTTGATTGTGAGTATACATGATTCAGAGATCATATGTTCCCTGAAAGGGTGTAAAGAAGTTTTTAATTATGTCATTGAATTTGTCTAATTAAAACATTCAGTTCAATGACAAATTTATTGAAGTCAAAGTTAGGGTAGTCTTGCATTTAGTTTTTAAAAAATTGATTTGAAATATTACATCAAGATTTATGCTTATTTAAATAGATTTTTTATGACATATAAGTAGTATTTTTATTTATATATATCTAGATGTGGTACATATGATATTAATTATTATGTTGATATAATTTCTAGTGTGAAGCTATCTTCATATGTTAAATATTTTTAAATTCTAATATCAAGTAATACTTAATTTTTATTTTATTGCTTACCAAATTTAGCATCAAATCTTATTTTTTAATTTTATAAATTGCTTATTCACTTACTTTATAATTTTATATGCTCACATTATTTTATAAATTATAATTATTAACTATAAAACATGGATTATGTTTATAATATTAATGCACAAATTTTGAATAATAAAATTAATCTTAATTATTTATAATATTGAAATATTTTTTATCATAAAAAGTAGAGATGGTTAATCCGATGATCATGAATATAACCTTGTATAAGCTAATAATTTTTTTCACATTTCATCCTAACACATTGGATGAAATGAATCTTTTTTATCCAAAACATGTTAATAGTGGGTGTGAAAAATATGATTCCATGCAAAAATGTTCTTTATTATACTAGGACAATATTGATACGAGAATTCAAATAATAATAAAAAAAAACTGAAGTCCCCCGTGCGACAAGCAACCACATGACCTAAAAATCACACGGGTCCCACTCGACATGCTCCACTCTAATTTCAAGCTTACTGATCTCCGATTCCCCTGCTTGCTTGCCAATAGCCCTCTGTAATCACCTTCTTCGCTTCCTCCTAAAGAAAGATCGCCCTTCTCCATCCCAAACTCAATTAAAAGCTAAGTCAGGTCTCAAGAGCCATTACCTTCCCTAACAGTAAATGCATAATACCAGCCTCTCCTTCTCCTTAGCCTTTGTTCCCTCCTCTCCATGCCTCCATCCTTCTCCTCATGGCAATCACCCCGGTCTGATGTTTGCCTTCCCTTCCTTCTCCTACCTCAGCTTCCTCTTCCTCCTACTCCAGCTCTTCTCCTTCCTCCTAACCAAGCTCTTCTCCTTTCTCTACCACCGAGCAATCTCCAAGCGGTCTGTACTCTCTCTCTCTCTCTTTTGTCGGGATGTGTGTTTGTTAAATTTCTGAACTTTTTTGCAGGGATGACAAGCTCTGCATTTCGCATCATGAAAACAAGTTCGTCTCCTCCGCTGCCACTATTTCCGACGAACTTTACCGGAGACAAGACTTCATCGCCGATATCATTCTTGGAGGAGACGCTTTGCTTTTCCTGTACGGTAGAAGTTGTGAGAAGGATACTCTGCTTGTCGACCAAGAGACAGATTCTAAAGACGAAATTCTTCTCGGAGGAGATGACGCCTTTGTCCTGGAATCAGAATATGGTTCCCCTCCAGAAAACATTTCCCCCCAGAATTCCAAAGATGATCTGAGTGTTATTACAGAAAGAAACAAGGTATCTACTATCAGTAATAATATTGAAAGTGGGGATAATTCGAATGAAGAAAAATATTTCATCCATGAGGGCAGTATAAACAATGACGTGAAGGAGGAAGATTTAACAGAACATGAAAAGCTTTTGGCAGCTGAAAATCCAAATTTCAAGCTTGAACAAGTTCATAAAGAGAGAGAAACCTTTGGCGGCTCGGTCACCGGTGAATCGACTTCGAAAAGCTCCATTGAATGGAGAAGCTCCACAATTTTTCGCGACTCTGAGACAGAGTACCCGTTCTCTTCATCATCGAGAAGGAGCTCTTCCAACTGGGAGTTCTACACCCTGTTTAAAAAATATGATGAGGAAATGTTCTTCTTTGATAGATTCAGTGCCCAAAAACTCGCTGAAACAGGTAATGGTCTGTCATTATAGCTTTCTTTCTGACTTTCTGAGTTCGAGAACTAATAGAAAGTGCCCATTTTTGATTTGCAGAATCCTTTAGGTTAATCAACGCCCAACCGAGATCAATATCAAAAAGAATTGTTGGAAAATTAATGGCAAAGCCTCGAAGTAATTCAATGAGAATGAGAGATCCATATCAGGACCTGGAGACTGCTTATGTTGCTCAGATTTGCTTGGCATGGGAGGCTCTTAATTGGAACTATAATATTTTCCGTAGATCAAAAGGTACCAAATCAGATATGGATGGTTCTGTCTGCCAAGCACGAATAGCTCAAAAGTTTCAGCAGTTCCAAGTTCTGTTGCAGAGATTCATAGAAAATGAACCATATGAATATGGTCGTAGGCCTGAAATCTTTGCAAGAATGAGACTGTCTTCTCCTAGGCTTCTTCAAGTTCCTGAATTTTTAGGTAAGCAAATACATAATTGCCAGTTATACAAGTTTGTGATCTATTACTTTAGCATATTATGAATTGAAATTCTTTAAATGAAGGCTCGGAAGGTGACGAAGAGAATCAGGATATGGACTCCGAGATTTCATCTGCCGAGTTTCTTACAATATTAGAAGAAGCAATCCAAACCTTCATGGATTTTCTCAAGGCGGATAAGAAGACGCCATGCGAGAGGTTCAAAGCATTCATCAAGAGGAAGCAAAGCACAGTAGATCCGACATTCCTTCGCTTGCTGAAGAAAATCAACAAGAAAGTATGTCAGATTTCTTCCATGAAACTCCTATTTAGCTATCATTTCCTCATCTTGCTATTGATTTGGCTTCTCCTTAACTTTAAATAATCAGAAAAAAGTGAGACTGGAAGAGATTGGAAAGCGGCGGAAATACTCAAAGAAAAGGAAGCCAAAGGAGGAGGAGGAGATGGAAACTTTTATGGCCATTGTAGACATGAAAGTTGTGTCCAGAGTACTGAGAGTGCAACAGATAACAGAAGAACAGCTTCACTGGTGTGAGGATAAGATGAGTAAAGTTAGATTATGGGATGGAAAAATGCAAAGAGATCACTTGCCACTCTTTTTCCCCGTACACTAACGACTTGTATAATCTCCTTTTTTATTTCTAGATTGCTTGATGACTAGATAAAGTGCCATGGCTGGCATATACAGTCCATTCTCTGTAAATTCGATATAAAGAAACTCGCAGAAATTAGAGACCAACAATAATGCATGCATGCATGTGAAGGTCATATTTTTAAGGATTTGGAATCTTTGTTTGAGGTAAAAAGATGATCTTTGCTTGATTTCTTGATGAACAATGAAAGGGAAAGATTGGTAGGAAAAAGCAAAAGGATGAGGAAGAAGTGGGGATGGAGACAAGCACAACTTTTACTTTTTTCTTCCTCAACTTTAGTTGTGAGATACTCCGGCTTTGTCCACAAGGTGGAGGAAATGACGACCTCATAACAGTGGCCATGTATTTGATCAAGAGGATAAGGGCAAACCGCCAAAAAAAATTTACTAGGAATTCAGAAAAATGACAATAAAAAATATGTTGGTGTGGATTAAGTGGTTTATGCGTCATCAATTCTATGCTGATAAGGCAAAAATTAACGGATAAACAATTCAATAAAAACGCATGTGGTTTAGAATATCTTAGACACGAATATCATCCTTGGTTAGGAAAAAGGTTGTGGAGATTCGCTTAGCCATGGAAACACTACTACTTGTCTAGAGTTTAAAATTGCTGCCCATAGTGATCTACATCTAAATAGTGGTGGCATTACTAATCTATCTTTAATTTGTAAGAAATATAAAAATAATGTGAACTATGGAGAAAATCATAATTTGTGTGGAAGTAGAAATGAGCTGGGGTGGCTCTAGTCTTTCTTGGGTTTGAGATAAATCCTATAAATCTATGTATGCCTATAAATCTATGTATGATTTCAAAGGTTTAATCTTAAGTTTTAGTGTAATTAACGTAAATTCTTTCAACTCCTCTCACTTGGAGTAATAAGTTTTGTCACTAACCACATTGATTATATATATGAATATGATGATTTAGCTTACTATATGGGAAGATGAAGTATTCTAATAACATTTATGCACATTCATATAATTATGAAGTATTCTCTTATATGAGTGATTTTGAAAAGATTGTTTTAGACGTGCTAGTTCAAAATTACTTTTGGTGTTTATGGATGAGAGTAGGGCTGCAAATGAGGAGCTTGTTCGAGTTCAAGTTCATTTATCATTATTGAGCTCGAGCTCGATTTGAGTTTTTAGGATGGTGTTTAAGCTCGAGCTCGTTTAAAAAAATCTTGTTTGAGCTCAACTCAAGCTTGTTCACGAACCAGTTCAGATTGGGCTTAACGCGCCTATTAACAAGTAGCTCATCTAATGAAATAAACGAGCCTTAATCAAGCTTGTTCGTGAGCAGCGTGTTGAGAAATATAAATGACATTATTTATGAAGAAGCTTTAATCGAGCTGTAATCGAGCTCCTTACCGAGCTTGTTCACGAGCTTTAAATGACACTGTTCATGAACATAAATGGACCAAGCAACACTATTTACAAAAGTGTTCAAGCTCCTTCGATTAGTTAATCGAACAAACATGAATAAGCTCTAATCGAGCCGAGTCACCAGTAGGTTGTTGAATGCTCGGTTCATTTGCAATCCTATATGAGTAATATGACACTGAAAATTTCACTAATCGAAGCATGAATCTTGATGTAAAAAGCAATTTGATTCTGAGTCATGACTAACCTAGATCAAATGCTTAAAATATAATTGAAAATTTTGCGATATCAGTCGGCTCCTAAATATGAAGTGTTTATAGTCAAATCAAGCGTCTTGACGAGCCGGATCTAACAAGCCTAAGATCTTCTAATTCTGACTTCATTTGATCATTCAAATACTTAAAATACATCAGATGATCGAAGGAATCATTTCGAGCCGTCCGATGAAGTGGTTTGGATTTTGCATGTATTTATAGAAACACCACTCTAATCTATAAATAACTCCTCATTCTTCACATGAGGGGAGGCCGAAGCAAAAGAGAAGAGAGAGAGCTAAGGCTTGAAGATCCTCCAAGCATAATCGTGCCACAACTCGACGGTTGCGAATATCGCGCCGCCGTAACCACTGCGCCGGCCAACCACCGCCGGTTAACACCACCGCCAGTTGCTATCGCCGGTCTCGCCACTGCAACCACCATCGTCGACCATCGCCGGGTTACCGCTGCCGGCTACCGCTGCTATCATTGCCATTACGGCCACTACCATCGAACATCATCGCATCAACTGTTGGTCATCACCGCTGACCACTGCCACGGTTATTCACCGCCGGTGCTACCGATATCACCGGCGCGCTAACATTGTTTGCCACGATCAACTACCAATTATTGATCATCATCGTTATTGACCACAGCCGGTCCACCACCGATATCATTATTATTGCCATCTTCGCTGGCCATCACCATCGGCCGTAACCATCACTATTCACATCACCATACAACAATCTATCCCATGCGCGATAAGCAGTATTACTGGATTCCCATTGTTAGGCTTTCTCATATATAATTCTGTAATCCCATATCGGAAAAACTTTGTACTCTGAAATAGATACATAGTGGGAGACTTTTAATGGGTTAGACCCCGTAGTTTTTCCCCCTATTCAGGGGTTTTTTTCACGTAAAAATCCTGGAGTTTTCTTGTTCATTCTTCAAACATCTGTGTGTGCTAGATTCCACAACAAAGCTAAGGCGTAAACTTTTATTCTACCGCAACTGATTTTCTAGCACGCAATAGTTTGGCGCCATCTGTGGGAACATTCTCTTTACATCTTCATAATGGTTGACAATATAACTTTATGTTCAGAATAACACCACATATATGGTGAAGAAAATCTTACTCTCGAGGAACACAAGAAGAATGAAGATTCATCAAATTTCAATCCTTCAGCTTTTCTTGGAGACTGGGGGCAACTATTAAAAGATTATCCAAATCAATATTCTGGATATCTAATTAATTATCAATTCGAGAAACAAGTCAGTAATACTAATGAAAAAGACAAAGGTCAAGGAGCAACTTTGGCTACAAGCTTAAATAAATATTTTGATTTGACCCTTTCCACATAGGTTAACGTCATCAAGCAAAGACTTCGACAAATAATCTTGGATAGATCAAAACTTCAGACTTACTCAACACAGGTTAATGTCATCGAGTGAAGACTCTGACAAATAACCTCAGATAAGTTAAAACTTCAGACCAACTCCACACATGTTAACGTCATCGAGTAAAGACTTTGACAAACAATCTTGGAGATCAAAACTTCTACTCTTGTTAACGCCATCGGCGAAGACTCGACAAACAACCTGGATAGGTCAAAACTTGGACCTACTCCACACGTTAACGCCATCCAAAGAAAACTCGACAAACAACCCGGATAGGTCAAAACTTGACCTACTCCACGTTAACGCCATTGAAGACTCTAACAAACAACCTCGGATAGGTCAAAACTTCGCACATACTCTACACAGGTTAACGTCATCGAGCGAAGACTCTGGCAAACAACCTCGGATATGTCAAAACTTCAGACCTACTCCACACAGATTAACGTCATCGAGCAAAGACTATGACAAACAACCTCAGATAGATGAAAACGTCGCACCTACTCCATAGAGGTTAATGTCATCGAGCGAAGACTTTGAAAAACAACCTCGGATGGGTCAAAAATCTTTGGCGGATTCGATTCAACCTATTCTATACAGGTTAGCGTCATCAAGTAACACTTTGACAAATAATCTCAGATGGGTCAAAAATCTTCGGCGGATTCAATTCAACCTCTTCCATACAGGTTACTGTCATCAAGTAATACTTTGATAAACAACCTCGGATGGGTTCAAAATCCTTGGCGGATTCAATTCGACCTCTTCAATACAGGTTACTGTCCTTAAGTAATACTTTGACAAACAACTTCGGATATGTCAAAATCCTTGGCAGATTCGATTCGACCTCTTCTATATAGGTTAGTGTCATCAAGTAACACTTTGAAAAATAACCTCGGATGGGTCAAAAATCTTCAGCGGATTCGATTCAACATCTTCCATATAGGTTACTATCATCAAGTAATACTTTGACAAACTACCTCGGATGGGTCAAAATCCTTGGCAGATTCAATTTGACCTCTTCCATACAGGTTAAATTCATCAAGTAACACTTTCACAAACAACCTCGGATGGGTTAAAAATCCTCAGCAGATTTGATTCGATCTCTTCCATACAAGTTAACGTCATCAAGTAACACTTTGACAAACAACCTCGGTTGGGTCAAAAATCCTCAACGTATTCAATTTTAACATCTTCTATACAAGTTAACATCATCAAGTAACATTTTGATAAACAAACTCGGATGGGTCAAAAATCATCAGCGGATTCGATTCTAGCCCTTCCATATAAGTTAACAGTATCAAGTAACATCATGGAGAATGATACTCTAACTACGGGCCTTGAACGCTTTCAAATGCCGTCGGTCCGACGAGGACAGTTGATGCCTCTTTCGAGAGAAAATTGGAGCCTCGCCATATAAACTATGGGTCTTGATCGCGTCCAAACCCTATCGGTCCGACGGTGGTTGACACCTCTTTGAGGGAACCTGGAGCTATGAATTGCGAGCCTCCAAACTCGGTTGGTCCGACGAGGACAGTTGACGCCTCTTTTGAGGGAAAATCGGAGCCTCGCCTTATGAACTACAGGACATCTCTTTTGAGGGAAAATCAGCTCATTAACTACGGGAACTTCACCAAAAGCCGGTCCGATGAGGGCAGTTGGCCCTTTCGAGGGAAAACGAGCCTCGCCTATGAACTGGGCCTTGATTATTCAAACCCGGTCGGAGGGAGGATAGTTGCGCCTTTGAGAGGAAAATGAACCTCGTCGTATGAACTCAGCCTTGATCGCCTCAAACACAGTCGGTTTGAAGAGGGCAGTTGGCCTCTTTCGAGAGAAAATAGCCCTGAACTACGGGCCTTGATCGCCTTCAAACTTCGGTCGGTCGGCGAGACAATTGGCGTCTCTTTCGAGAAAATAGCCTCGTATGGGCGTTGATCGCCTCAAACCGGTCGGTTCGGCGAAACTGGCATTTTTTGAGGGAAAACGGGCGCCATTGAACTACGGGTTTTGATTCTTCAAACCCGTCGGTCCGAAGAGGGTTGGCGCCTCTTCGAGGGAAAATGAGCCATGAGCTACGGGCCTTGAACAAACGAATGACCTTCTCTTAAGAAGAATGTCAGAACTTCACTGGCAAAAAAAATAAAAATAAAATAAAATTTACTCTAGCCTTTGAACTTATTAGATAATTTCTCATCCAATGCAGAAGAACACTAATGCATATTAGTTGTCTCCTTACTTGACCATAGGGTGGTTTTTATAGATCAATGTAGGGGGAAAGAGAGAATAAATTAAAAAAAATCCTCTTCTCATTATGACATTTAATTTTAAAAAAAAACTCTCCTCATTATGACATTTAATTAGAAAAAAAATCTCTCCTCATTATGACATTTAATTAAAAAAAAATCCTCTCATTATGATATTTAATTAGAAAAAACTTTCTCCTCATTATGACATTTAATTAAAAAAAAAAATTCATCTCTTTCAAGACTAAATGCCTTGATAATTAATTAGTCAATAAATAAATTAATATATATAACATACGTAATTACAAATCATAATAATAAGTAAAGTTGTTTTATTTATAAAAAAAATTAATATATTTTTGGATGAAATAAGTAATGTCATTCAAAAAATAATATATGACGAAAATTTAATCGCAAATCTTGATGTCAAAAGCAATCTGATTCTGAGTCAAGACTAACCCAGATCAAACTCTTAAAATATAATTGAAAAATTTGCGATATCAGTCGGCTCCTAAATATAAAGTGTTTATAGTCAAATCAAGCGTCTTGACGAGCCGATCTAACAAGCCTAAGATCTCCTAATTCTGACTTCATTTGAGCAATTAAATACTTAAAATACATTAGATGATCGAAGAATCATTTGGCCCGATGAAGTGGTTTGGATTTTGGTATTTACAAAAGCGTCTTCTCTAAATAACTTCTCATTCTTCACATGAGGGGGAGGCGAGAGAGAGAGCTAAGGGTTTGAAGATCCTCAGCATAATGTCGTGCCACCACTCGGCGGTGCCGACCATCGGCCCGTAACGGCTACGCCGCCACCATCGCCGATCTCGGCGTCAACCATAGTCGCCCGCGTCGGTCGCTGGAATCGCCATTGTCACCGCTTCTTCTTTGCGGCTGCGTGGCCACCACCATCGATCATCGTCGTCGGTCATCTCCGCCGACCACCGTCGGTCGCTGCCACCGACCATCACCGGTCGCCGCCGCCAACCATCGTCGGCGCCAATACCTTGATCATCCGATCGGTACACCACCACTATCGGCCGTATTGCGCCATCTCGCGATCATCACCATCGGCCGCATTTGTTCACCATCACCAATTTACCAACAAGCATACCTTGATATGGCTCTCAAAATACCACTAGTCAAAGCACAAATCTTGATGTCGATAAGATGAGTCAAAAATCGATCAAGACTTAAAATATCATTGGAATTTTGGGACATCAATTAAATCCCAAACAACTCTCAAATATGGAGTGTTTATAGTCAAATCGGCGTCTCGACGGCGGATCTAACGAGCCTAAGATCTTATAATTCCAACTTTCATTTGGGCATCCAAATGTTCAAAATATATCAAATGATCAAGGAATCATCACAGCCGTCCGAGAGTGAGTGCTTTACATTTACAAGAATGCCCTCCTCCCATCTATAAATACTTAAGTTCTCACATGAAGGGGAGGCAAGTAAAGAAGAATAGAGGAGCTGAAACAAGTAAAGAAGAGGAGGTGCAGAAGCAAGGAAGAAGAGGAAGAGTCCGGAGGAAGAAGAGTCCAAGAGAAGAGGAAGAGTCAAGCAAGTGGAAGAAGAGGAGGAACCCAAGCAAGGAAGAAAAGGAAGAGTCCAGAGGAAGAAGAGGAAAAGCCAATGAGGAAGAGAGAGAGCTTTGAAGATCCTCCAAGATCGCTCCAAGATCGCAGCTCGGCGGTCATCAACCATGCCACCGACCATGTCGTCACTAATTGTACCTGCAGAGTTCACATCTCCATGTCATTCGTGATGACATACAGTTGTTATTCCTCTCTCATATGCAATTATCAGATCGGAAGACTTTGTACTCGAAATAGATACATAGTGGAAGCTTTTTCTTGGGCTGGCCAGTGATTTTCCCCTCTTTTGATTTTCCACGTTAAAATTCAGGTGTCTCTTGTTCGCTCTTTAATTACTGTCTTTGGACTTCACAAAAGGCTAAGGTGTAAACTTTCACTCTATCATTTTCTAGCATGAACAAAACCACTTGCGTTATTTGATTATGAGATTCCCATTGTTAGACTTTCTCAAATACAATTTTGTAATCCGTATCGGGAAAACTTTGTACTCTGAATTAGATACATAGTGAGAGACTTTTAATGGGCTAGACCCCGTGGTTTTTTCTCCCTATTTAGGAATTTTTTCACGTAAAAATCCTCGAGTTTTCTTGTTCATTCTTCAAATATCTGTGTGTGTGCTAGATTCCACAATAAAACTAAAGCGTAAACTTTTATTTTACCGCAACTATCGCAACTGATTTTCTAGCACACAACAATGATAGTTAAAATGAGAGTTTTATAGTTTGTTGAATTTGCTGGAGCTTGAGCGCCTGCACAAACTCTTCATTCTATCGTAAACATAACTATTCCATAATAGTTTTTTTAAAACTATTATATGATAAATTATGCAACGTATAAGTAATATTCTTTATTTATTGGTTTTTCAAACAATTTAATGGTTTTAATATTTATAATCGTCACCCTTGTGATATAGTACTAAATGTTTATGAATGTATGAGGATTAATCTTTGAACCACCTAAAATTTTCTTTTGGGATTGTTTTTGTGATTCTTTTTTTCTTTTTCTAACTATTATAATAGAATGTCATGATCAACGTGGTGACAAGGTGATGCATTGAACATGAAGTGGGAGTTTATGATCCCTAAGGATCATTTCAAGGCCTAAAAATCATTATGTGAACAAAAAAATTAGTCATGATTAATTTTAAATTTTGATACTACTCATCAAGCAAATATGAACACACCTCTTTTAGATCCCCATGATTTGGGTAAATTTCATCATTTCAATGGTCAAGTTATCACTTTTATGATTTATTGCAAAATTAAGTATTATTTTGATACATTTTAAATAATTCACATACTTTTTGTAATTTTCATTTTTTATAGTTAAGGTTTTCCTTTAAAATATTTTTTTAGGTATTTTGGATAGACTAAACCTATGAGCCATTAGCTTGTTGATTGTCACAACCACCACTTTTATATTAAAAATACAAAGGCTTTAATAGGGTTGATAAAATATATTAAATGCATAAAAAATTGACCTTTAGTAAGAATATTATTAGAAAAAAAATTGGTGAAACTTTAAGATGTTATACAAGTATGAAATATTGTAGAAGAAAAATAGTAATAATAAAATTACATCAAATCCTAGTTCAAGAAAAGAGGTGAGTTAGTCATGATCTTAGAGGTATAATTTTTAATATTTGTATTTATAATATACACTAATAAAATGATTGCTAAAATAAGAAAATTTTAGATTGCATTCTCTTTTAATTGTAATAATAAATATCATTGAAAATACTTTAATTCTTAGTGCTGGTTGTTAATTTAATTATAGATTTATGATTATAGAAGTTTGGTTCAAGAGATTGTAATGAAATTAAAATTGGATTATTTTGGAAAGGCTCATATTGTTCATGATAAACTATTAGAATTTATGGCAAAGGGTAATGCTTAGTTGTGGATATTTAATTGAACTTTATGAAAGCTATAAAATGTATGATATATACAAATCTATTTAAAGTGATGTGGCCAAGGTTTTTCATAGTCCCATACCATATTCAATTTTAGATATTTTTTGTAATTGGAGAACAATCTTAATTAATAACTTAACATGTGCGCATAATTAAAAATCATTATATGAAATTTTTTTTTGTAGGATGGATGAATAACTCTACTAAGATCATAAAATTTTACAATTGTAGGTCATCTTTATCAACTATTCTGCCAATGTTAGATAGTTTCTTGCCATAACTTTTAAAGTGATAAATTAGAGTATCGATTGGTTGCATCATTCAAGATATCTTGAGCATATTGAAGAGAAAATTTCCTTTGAGCATTTCCTTTTTATACATCCTTAGGAATATTAGACATATAATAATATCATTTTTTATTGAAAATTAATCTTGTATTTGCGTGTGATTAAATTATATGATAGAGAACTTTATATTACCCTTATGGCCTTTCTGAGTTAAGAATTTTTTTTTATATAGGGAAACTTGAGTTAAGCTTAAGCTCTAGAGTTTGACTTACTACAAAGAAATGAATTTTGCATGGAGTGGAATAAGATTTACTTGTGAAGAAATGGGCTTGCTTAAGTTAATTAATGAGCAAGTTAGTGGGTTGATACAAACCAATTTCATTATGTGCTTAGTATTTTTTTCCTACCTACCCATTGGTTTGATAATCAATATTTTTTATGAAAATCCATTAGATTTAATTTGGTGGACTTTAGGACATATGCTAGTCTAGGTAATTTAGTTTGATGGACTTACTAGCTTGATGTGAATTAATTTAGTTTGTAGAGTTGCATATTCATGTAAAGCCTAATTTATATTAAGGAATTGAACATGCCTATAAAGTTTGATTTAGTATATAAGCCTTGGTGGCTTTATGCTAATATATATTTGCATTTTGCTTTGTTGAAATCATTCAATTTATGATGGTCTGACTTATTTAACAGGCTCACATTTATGGGGATGGTCAAATTTAATTGATTGGATTTAATATTTAGATTTTATAACCCTTAGTTTCTATTATATGTGCTATGATTGGCTCAACCATAATTAATGTCAAAACATTTAAGTGTTTGCTAAGTGTATTATAGGCTTTGTAGGTCTTAGCTAAACCATAGTGATGGATATATGCTTTTTTTTTTTTGGAGCCATTAAGACTTGAAGATAGACTATAAATCAAAAGCTCAAAAATATTGAATTATGCTAATGAACATTTCAAGATGATTAGTTTAATTTGTATGTTGTGCTTAAATATTTTGATTGCCTTGGTGACTTTTATAAAAGTCTCACAAAAACTAACACATAATTAAAAACAATAAATACAATCTATAATTATAGAATTATTTTCATTAAGTAAAGAAACTCTTTATAAAATATTTTATTTATTTAGAAGTTAATTAGAATATAAATTACTAAATTTATTATTTTTATTTTTTATTTTTATTTTACTTTATTAGGACTTTAAAGGCCTTAATGACCTACTTGGAGGGGTCTCCTTAAACTCCTTTGATCGTCTTTACTAAGTATTTGAGAGTAGCTCTATTGAATTGTAGTTTAATTGCTTCCACAAACTACTTTGGAAGTTGTTATGGAGTATAAGATTCTCGATTAAACAATTATGAATGATTTTATTTGTTTAGAATTAGGACTCTATAAACTACTTTAATGGTTTCCATAGTATTTAATGCCTTATATACATGTATGCGGGCTTAAGTGCTCGCCAATATTAAGAATAACTCTCAAATGGTAGCTTAAAGCCACACTATACTCTAATTTTCCTTTTCTTTAACACATTCACATCTAATAGAAAATCTAAACATAAGGGAAATCCTTTAAAAAGTCATTTTTCACACACACACACACACATATATGTATTGTGTGTGTATTATTCTATAATATCTATATATATGTGAGATTATGTCTTGGGTTAGCTTATTAACCATGCAAATCTTGGGGGTACTCATTTAGGTAATCCAATACGTCATTAAGGGATAAATATATTATCTCAAAAGATAAACATATTACCCTATATTGGATTTGATTACTTAATAAGGACTCCTAAGACTGATGGATCTTCGATGTACTAGAGATTCTTCTACATGGAAAGATAGAATAGGATTTATTTTATTACAGGGTTCACAGTTCCCTATAAGAGTAAGCTCTTATAGTTAATTACATCTTAGAACAAAAATAATTTCTCCTAAGAAAACTCTCGATTAAAGAAATTAACTTTCATCTATATGGATTTCAATGTATATATTAAAAAGATGGTTAATTTAGAAATCCAAGTTGGAATGCTTCATGGGGAAATAGTTCTTTTGAGAAGCCAAATGAGATTGAGTAGGAAATACTTTTGGATACTGAGAAACTCAGTAAGCATTTTAACTATCATATTATTGAGCTTTATATTTCTGAAATTAAAATTATTTAAAATGTTGAGTTAGAGTTTTATTAGAAATTTATGACTTAGATTCTAACAACACAAGATTGTAGAAATGCATAAAATTTGAAGACTTATTACAATTGGATGTTTCATAACCTGAGTCTAAAAGTACTTCTGACATAAGCTAGAGGTTCAACTTAGTCGAATTTTATAAATTAAGGAATTATCGATTCTCTTTCTTACTTGAGAAAATAAACTTATCCCGGCTCTTCTGGACTTACTTCTCGCCTGGAAGGGGTTGCCAACTAACATCACCTAAGCGATTTGAAATCATGTAAGCCATTCTTATGCAAATGTAAGATGACTGGGCTGTTATGTTTAAGAAAAAAATTTAAGAGCTTAAACTCACTCCTTAAGAAATTAGATCATGTGTGATATGCATTCCATGAATTAGATTAATGTAATAAAATTTATAACTTTTTATTCATTTTTGACTCATTTTTGATTTAGGCTTGGGAAGATTTATGCCTAAATGCATGATGAAAATCAGTATGGGCTAAATCAGAGAGAAGAGGTGTTCTCCACTACAATTAACTACTCTCACAGGTCAAGCGTGTTTCTTATCGTGCAAGAATGGAGACCCCCTATTACAAGAGTGAAATAATATGTATGCATGATGTTGAAACATATAACCATTCACCTAAGGTGTTACTAAATCTTTCATTTCTCGATTAAGATCACAGGCTTTAGAGTGAAGTTATGAGTTGATTAAAATTTAATTAAAATTATTAATTAGAGTAAAAAATTTAATTTTTCTGAGAGCCTAATGCATCCAGGCTTTATTGCAAAATACAACAATCATAGAAATATACCTATGAAAAGCACGCAGTTCTATTGTGCATCCCAAAATAAATCAAACCAAATTTAAATAAATAAAATAGGTCGGTGTGGCCGGGTATCACTATACACTCTGAAAAGAGAAAAGTGGGCAGCCAAGCTCTATCCTTATACATGTTGACCTCCACATATGTATCATAAAGTTAAAGTTAATTAAATTGACTTTGGATGTAATAGTACACAATGCTTAAAATGCACTGAGAAAATGGTCGAATGAAATGACCGATGAATGAATGACTTCAACGTTGCGTTCAAAACGCCAGCGTCGAATATAAATATTGCATAATCTAAAGATCAGTTAGTGATCAATTAATGTGTCGATCGAGTCGGGAAGCTACGATGTCACGACCTCCATTTATGAAATTGATCACGCCATTAGCTTCAAAATATTGAAATCTATCAAGTAAGACTATTTATACTCAATTTATACAAGTCTGTACAAATGTCGAATGATCGGAAGTGACAATACGTAAATCGAGGTTGAAATGGACTAGACGTCGCTAAAATCAACCCAAATGACATCCGATCGACGAATAGACTTCGCCATCGCATTTAGAACATTGAAACTAGTCAAAATATAAATATTGCATAACGATGATGGATCAAACGTCATCATCCGTATCGAGGTTAGAGGCGTCGGCGTAAACCGAAACGATATTTGTGGCGATTAATATCAAAACTACCAAATGAGGTACCACTCAATTCGGATGAGTATGTGCAAATGTCAAATGATCGAAAGTCATAGAGTGCAAATCGAGGTTGAAATGCACTGGACGTCGCTAAAATCAATCTAAATGACCTCCGATCGACGAACGGATTTGGCCATCACTTTCAGAATGTTGAAACTAATCAAAATATAAATATTGCAACTGATAATCAAGCGATGATCAAGGTTGTCGATCACGCATCGAATATCGGGGATGCGCCATCAAACGACGTAAATTGATTGTCTTGGGTAGTCTCGGCGTCAAAATCTCAGTAAGATTCTCAATTTGGATAAGTCTGGTGAAAAATTAAGTGGTCAAAAATGGCGTTTGAGAATCGATTAGATGAATTTGACTAATTAAATACTAAGAAAATTAATAAAAATGGAGCCTATTTATTCTAATAACCCAAACCCGGCTCGATCCCTTACATAAACACGCACGGGAACCCTTTTTCGTTCGGTGTTCGTTCGTTCCTCCCAAAACAAATCCCGTCTCGACTCGCAACCATTCCCTCTTGATTCCGAAACCGCAAGCACAACTCCACCGAACCGTTCCCTCTGAATCTCCCCATACTCGTCGTTCGGTTGATAAATCAAAACCCCTTCATTCGTTCGCCCTTCTCGGTTCTTTCGTACTTTCACATTCATTCGCTGCAAGCCGCAAGCTCCCTTCGGACTTCAAACCGTGGAGCCAAGAAAGGCAAGTATATACAGTGAAGAGGCCATAGATGCTCTCATCTCGTGCCTCAGAAATCTAGACATCCACAACAGTCAACTTATAGATGCTGAGATGATTGTGTCACTTCAGGGAAGGTTTTCTCCCTCAGGAGAGCCTGTTACTCGAGCGTCTCTTTTAAAATGAGCAGGGGTGAAGAAGAGGAGCAAACCAACACAATGAGATCAGACCAGATCGACTATGCTAATGATAGTTCTGAAGAAAATTTGGAAGATGATAAGGCTACTGGTGATTGGGAAAGAAAAATGGGATATGCACTAGTCAGCCATGAATTTGGGTTATTATTTGAGGCTTTAGTTGAAGGACTTAAGAGTGAATAGAGAGAGTTCTTCTTAGCTTGTCTTGTATCCGCAAGTTGGCTTACTTACATGCTATCTATTCTTCCTGATACTGGGCTGTGTGGTGCTGCTCGGGTTTGCTTGCTCAAGCATTTTGTTTTGCTTATGAAGTATGCAAATGATGCTGATGACAAAGCACTTGCTATGCTTGCCCTCAGCAGCTTCATGAACGACTCTGAGGGCATGCATGACCTTACTTTTCATCATATCAAGGATATACTAAAAGCTCTCAGAAAATTGAAGAAGTCTTATGGTTTGGCCACTGAAATGTTAAAACATCTATGTCGTGGGCAAGACACATGTATGCTGGAGATGTGGAATCATCAACTATCAACTCAGGTAGATTGTAGCATGAATGGGGAAGTCCTATCAATAGCTTACTTCAAGAACATGATAATTTCTACAAGGATGGAGACATTATCAGAACAGATATTCAATCATGGGATAGCAACGAGCATGCATTATATCAATCTGCTCGGTTTGAATTCCCTGACATGGAAGAGGGGGAATACCTAATTGATCTTCATCTTACAGAGATTGTGTTTACAAACGCCCCCCTCCCCCCTGGAATGAGAGTTTTTGATGTTTATATTCAGGAAGAGAAGGCTGTCTCTAGCATTGACATATATGCAAAGGTTGGTCCAAACCATCCTCTGATATTGCCTAATTTGGAAGCTTCAGTTGTTGGACGGGAAGGTTTGTCAATAAAGTTCAAAGGGCTTGTTGGAAAACCTATAGTATGTGGTATTTCAATAAGATGGGGTTTCCTGCTGGTGATAATGTTAGGCAAAGCAGAAGAGACCTCACATCTTTAGATGGAAGCAATAAAGAAATGTTAAATATGGAGAACTGTCATGACCATAAGAAATGGAATCGAAAATCTGATTTGCTCATCAAGGAACAATTAGAATTAAGGAAAGCTCTGGAAGCTGCCAAATGCGAGAATGAACTCAAACGTCAGGGGCCATTCGAGACCTCCTCTCTCTTGAATCCGACTTGAACCTGCTCAAATCCTGCTGTCGAACAACCCCATTGTCTCTCTTCCTCTCTTTCTCTCATCTAGAATGAGAAATAAAATTGAAGTAATGTATAGATGCATGGAAATGATATTTGTGGATGTACGGGAATGTAAATGTGGGGAATGGTACATATATATATGTTTATATATATATATATATATTAAGGATATATTATATCAGAGGCATAGTGAGTCTAGCAGGCGTGGTATCATGAGACACCATTTCGCTCATTAGAGCGCGAGGTAACCAAAATAGTTAGATGTAGCCTCCTGGGGATGACGTCGAATATTCAGTGTTTAATTTTCATTCAAAATCTGGGACTTTGAAAAAAAGGGGGAAGCTTAAATATGTGAAAATTATATATGTTTGCTACTTGTAGGTTTCAAGACCCTGCTAATGCCCATTAAGGCGTAGTGGGTGCGAAGAGACGCTGTTATATTTCAACTTCATCGAGGCGTGTAAAACTTCAATATAGCCCTCGATCGGCGATGATCTTGGAATCTGAAATTTCATCAAATTTTTGGGGCTTAACAAAAATATGATTTAACACTAAGTTAAAATATGAAATATAGAGTCTTAAAGAAATGAATTATAAATTAAATATAAATGAATTTGAAATGAATTTGAAAGTGACTTGAGTACAAATAAAATTGAAAATCATATTTCAAATAAGAAAATAGGGATCAAACTCAAGTGAACCTATAAAAAAAATAAACTTGAATTCTTTGATATACATGAACCAGGACTCACAAGAATTTTAAGATAAATTTGAAGTTTAGTTACTAAATAAATATGAAACTTGATATGGAGTTGAGGATAAATTCATATTAGATCTGAAGTCATTTTAATGTGAACAAATCATATTTAATATCAAATGAAGTAAATATCTCAATTGAATATTAAATGACAAATAATTAGTGGTAAGTCTATCCAATTCTAAATTGAGAATAAAGGTGCGCAAGTAATTTGGTAGCTTTCTCACAATCACAAATTCAACTAGGCAACTCAAGATCATTCATGAATGTAGCCTTTGAAAGGATCATTTGGATGTTGAGCTTGAAGTCGGGTTTGAAGCACAAGAGATTGGTTGAGTGCTACTTTCAAATTAAAGTGAAAATCAAATAAAATTCATAAGAGGTTTTCACTATAACAAAATGACATATTAGCAAGTATAGTCAAGACTTCTTACTGAATAATCGACTTGTATTCAAAATAAGCTTGGATTCAAATAACATCGCTTAAAGGAAGTATAACAACTTGTATGAGTGAGTATCAAATTTGAATGTTGAATTTGGAAAGATCTAATAGGTCTTTAATGAACATAAGCCAACCATTGAAGTTCAGAAGTTCTATGCATAAATAAAATGCAAGTAAAGATACAACCTTCTAAGAGCAAATACAAACATAATTCTATGATACAATCGCCATCGAATATGCAAGTCTTTATACAAACTGACAGAAGGCGACACTAAATTAAATGCTGCACAAATGAAAGAATTTTCCTTCAATTCACAAATAATGAAATTTCATTTAAATTATGTTTTTTTTTAATATTGATGATTTCAATAATTAGATGAAATTATCTAAGTTATAAATACATGCATGTGCTCGGACATAGAGATTTAAAGTATAAATTTTAATTTCTGAAAAGGCTTCACGGGCTAAGTTGAAATTAAATGAAAATCTAAAATCAATCTTATAATTTAGAAATAAAAACTATCTAAATTCTTAAATACACAGGCACACTATCTTTGAATATTTAGATTCAAGTGTAGGATCTTTAGCGTGGGTTGCTTCCCTTTTAGTCGGTGGGTGGGGTTAATAAAACCTAAAATCTACTATTAAAATTTCAACTTAGTAAAATATCAGAAACTAATTTGTGACAATGATAGATCGATCATGCAGGGAGCTAAATAGAGTTGATAAGATCTAACATTCTCAAGTATGTTTGAGTTAATCAATTAACTACCCCAATGATGGTTGTGTTATATGATGATTTAAATCGGAGGGGATAATTTCATCAAAATGTGATCCTAATTTTAAATCAAATTAACTCAAATTGAGTGTCAATCTAAAAACTATTTAAACGAAATGCAATCATTAAAAGCTTAAAGCAAAACTCAATCTATCCACCTTCCACAACTGTTAGTTGTTTGTTGGAGGTGACAAATTAAGAAAATTCTAGCTCACGAAAAAGAGTCAAATCAAGTGTTGTGTTCATTAATTTAGTCTCTTGTTAGTAAGGGTGGCTCATGTCTCTGCGTGGCTTGGGCTCTCCAGATGAAGTAGTTGTGACTGGAGTCACTCACGTCGGTGGTTTGGCCAATCGGCTCCATTATAGCGTAGTCTCGACTATGGCAGTATGATCTACCAGTAACCAGCCCTTTGGGTTGTGAATCATGAGACATCTTGAATAAGGAAAACAATATACCGATTAAGGTGGGCTTAAACATCTCAGAATAAACACCACCCCGGATTCTGCAAATTTCTTGAGCAGCGTAACCCATGTGTTCTTCAAGGATCCTTCGATCGGTCGGGTCGAGTACCTCCTCGATTAAGGTAGAAGGGATGTGATGGCACAGGATGGTAGAATTTAGATGCAGCGTCATCATTCCCCCAACCATTCGGTTTAAGTTTAAATGATGAATTTCATAATCTTAAATTTTAAAACTCCATATGCTGCTACTATAAGCTACGCATTTAGCGACTTAATGACTAGCCTTAATCAAAAGTTCTCTCTCACTTATTAGGAGGGGTAATTAACTATAGAGCTTGTATAGAAACTTGAAAGATTTAAGTCTCACCAAATGAGAATGAAATCTCAGGGTAGTTTCTTATCTACTATCTCATCTACCTTTTGAAAATTATATCGACACATTAAATCACACTCTCTTCATTCATTTATCGAGAGGTCGATGGCAAATTTTTGGAGCCCACAGATTTCTAACGACTCCATTTGGGACAGGATTCTCTTTCCATCTTTGGCTAGTCATACATGTGCTATAGTAGCAGTAAAATTTTTAAAAATTCAAAATAAAAATGGTGATTTAAGTGTGTAATAAATTCAATATGAGGCTCTATGTAGAATGAATCATTCCATAGAGTATATCTTTATTACACCATTATTTTATTTTGTAGGGGCCTCTATATCTTGAAAGTATTGGGTAAAATAATAATTGCTAATTACTAATCCCCATCTTTCACTTTTGCAGAATGGATCTACAAAGCACTCCTTTCACCATTCAACTAGGGCGTGGTGCGAACATCTGCCTAGCCAACGCCATCATCAACACAGGAGATGTCGGGGATACCATTCAATTTGGTAGCTTGAATTTCTCATTCGTGCCATGACTCAGTACCCACTCATGGTACATTCGTAGGCCATGCTAGACCTCAAGTTATTGAAGCTCCTAATAGCCATGTTGGGCAATCGGGTTCAACAATAGCCATCAAGGAGTTCTTGACGAACTTCAATTTTCAAAGGCTAGGTCAATCGAAGCCTCCATGATGAAAAGAACCAGGCAAATTGTGTCTTTAATGCCTCGTGAGTGCAATTTCTTTGCGTTGATTGAACCTTTCGTACCTGAAAAACATGATCATGAATCTTCCTCATCGAGCAAATTAACAGAAGAAGAGAAGAAGCGTTGAGCTGAGGCTGTAGATCCACTGAATGACTGGTAAACAAGCGATCTGAGCGTAAGTATTCCTACCCATAATAACTTTGATAGCCTAAAGTGGGTAAAGAGGAATAGATTTACTGGTGAAATAAAGTAGTCCTTTTGGAACCAACCACATCAAGCTCTACCACAGAGAGACCTAAAACACTATCCCGGGATACATAAAGTTCTCAAGTAGCAATACATAATAATGAAAGAAGATTTTAGAGACGTGGTGATGAAAATCAAGCTCCACCAAGGAGGTTACCATCTCTAGTAACTAGAGCCATGAGCCTGTATGCCGCATGATGACACTTGCGTGTCAAGAATCTGCTGAAAGGTCCTAATGAAAGGGTAAATAGATATGGAGGCCGTCTGTGTTGAATAATAGAAGAGGTGTGACATCGATACATATACTCAAAAATTTTCAAAATAACTCATCGAGTGATACCCAAATATCAAGATGAAAGACATGATTGACACCAGAATCCTCTGGATCCCATCGTCAGATTCACCCCTCAAGAGAAGTTGAGTATTTTAATAGAAGAAGTGTTTGTTCCGCACATTGAACTAGAGATCCACTGGAAACATTGATAAAAAATTCATGTGCAAGAAGAAAATAATGAAGAAGACTCTATAGAAGTAAATCTATATGGTGGAGATATATGAACTCTTTTGCTCACCATACAACATGAATCCAGGGAACCTGAACCTGAATTTGACATTTATAAAGAAGAGTCTTCACAGAAGTAGAAGATGGATCTTCAATCTTTGCTGAAGATGAAGAAGAAGAAGATCAAAATGAGAAAGAGATTATGGGTGTGTCTATGGTTGAACCAGAAATGACTGGTACACACACTTTATACTCAATCATTCATAGCTACTCTGTCTCTACAAATGCACAAGGAGAAGGATAGCCAAGTTCTTCCCATGAAAGTAAGAAAGGAGCAGAATAGCAACAAAAAATATAAGAAGAAGAAGAGCTATCTTGATTGGCCATATAGCTAGCAAGAGAAATACAATATTGAATGGAGGTCAAAGATAAAGAGATTGCACAACTTGATACCAAGATGAATGATATGATGGTACAAATGAACATTATGAAAAGATGTTGCATAAGAATATCACATCAAATGCATCACCTGTCTTGTTTGCTAATCAACAGACAGCTAATAATGCAACTTCTATACCACCAGTCACTGTGGTACCTCAAGCTCCTATAGTACATACTATGCATGAAGTGAGGAATGAAGTTAACCCACCACCTCTTCAACCGATAATTCAAAATATGGCTAGCACACTTGGAACGGTAATAACTGTTCAGCTAGAAATGATAATCAATGAAAAGATAAAGCGGTCATAGCCTGAGTAAATTTAAAAGGGTGAGTAAAGTGCGCAAATAAATATGATCAAGTGCCGTACCCAAAAGGTTACTCGGTGTCAAAATTTAATACTTTCAACAGGCTTGGTAATCCAAAGCAACATCTAGCCCAATTTAAGGCTACTTGTGGTAACATAAGAGGGAATGATGCATTGCTTTTCTATCAATTCGTCAGTAGCCTGACCTCAGTCGCTTTCGAATGGTATACAGAATTGTCAAATGATTCGATTAAAACATATGTTGAATTAGAGACTATATTTGTGAAGAGGTTCACCAGTGCAACCAAGAAAATCACAATCGCTGACCTTGCCTTGCTGAAAAGGAGAAAAGACAAGTCAGTGATAAAATTTATAAGTTATTGGCGCAACCTAACTATGAACTGCGAGCAATAATTGGAAGAAGAACATGCGATCCAATTTCTAATGGGCAATATGGATGATAAAATAGCACCATTTTTATGTATGACATCAATTGCAACATTCCAGGACTTGCTCGATAAGATAGATAAATTTGAAAAGTTGAATTGCCCGAAGTCTAAAGTCTATGCAGATAAAGCAAATAAAAACAAACTTTCAAACTCAAGAAGAAATAAAATTCATGCCGCTTCCTATAGCTCAAATAGAAAAGCGGGTGATATATAATGTGGGTAAAGGAAAACAACCAATGTATAATGATGATAAGAGTAAGAAGCCTGTCTATTCTAATATAGAGCTAAAATTGGTATTAAGTGGCAATGACAAACCTCAAACTTTTCCAAGTGGTGGGGAGCGTCCAAAATAAGCAACAAGACATGATGAGCAAATGCGACCATCTCTTAAAGAAAAGATGAAAAATATTCCTTTAGAAGGGACAATATGGCTAAATTATTTGAGCGTCAAAGCGGTTTATGATTACCAAAATTAATACGAAGAAGGCGTCAACTCAATAATCCAAATTCTTGTCCATATGGATGATCGGTCATCATATCGAAGATTGTTATGTCTTCAAAGATTGGCTAGAAAGGAAGTATCAATGAGGTGAATTTACATTATTCGATAGTGTTCTAGTCGACCCTAAAAGAGAGTCTACAAGGATGATTACATCCTCTTCTGTAACATCCATCGAAGACAAACAGAAGGAGAAATCAGTTCAGACTAAAGAATGACAAACAGTAGTCTATAAAAAGACCGTGAAAATGCTAAAGCAGCTAAAAGACGTCCTTAGTGTTAAGTGAAAATCACCACTTGAACCTATATTGGACTTAAGAGAGATGTATAGGCCATGTATTTGGGCTTCTCAGTGGCATTCTGATAAGGCTACTTCATCATAACATGAGAAGTAGTCTACTAAATGCAAGCCTCATAAATCAAAGAAGCTGGTTAAGAAAAAGAAGATCAAGAAGAGAACTACAACTCAAAAGATCATTAACAATTTAGAAGAGTATCACCAACCGGCAAGACAGCCATTTAGGCTTGTAGACTTCATGCCTAAACTTCGTATTGCTAAATCAGATGAAGAAGATAATGGTGAATCTTATCTAGTAGAGACATGCCAAATCATCTGCATGATGTTAGATGTTCTTCAACATCAGTTACTCCAAAATGATAAGGGTAGTCAGACAGACTCGACCAACCCATCACAATTCTTGTCAGGAAAGCAAGAAAGCCTGAGGAGCTAACATCTAAATTTTGTTTAATGACTCAACAAGATAGTAATAGTTTAGATGAAGATCTATGTTTTCCAGATGGAGAAGAGTCAGACTCATCGATATCATCACATATGAAATATATGATGTTGAAAAATGAGTCTAGCCTTTTTGGCCAATCTTCCAGAATAAGAAGGGGAATTTGAAGAAACTACCTCTTCAGAAGAATCTGGGTAAGATAAGATAATTCAAGTTCAGTTGAGGAGTGGTAAAGTCTTACCACCTTCACCAAAGAAGGGAAATGCAAATAAAGATAAAGATAAATAAATTGAAGCCAATTAAGATATCATTCCTATAAATTCTAGAATAAAGCTTGAATCGAGCGATAAGATAGATTATAATATTCTATCACATCTGAGAAAGATCCCTACATAATTAAGTGTGTATGAGGCTTTCTTGATGTCAAAAGACATCTAAGAAACTTTGATACAGCTCTCAAAGATTCATAGAGTTATGAAGCTTACTTTGCTAAAAAATGCATGAGTGAAGCATTGTAAACTCAAGATCACCCAGTAATCACATATTTTGAGGAAGATTTTATGTTGGGGATAGTAGATCACAACCGTCCTATAGATATTAGTGTAGAGAGTGATGGCATCTCGATCAATCGAATATTGATTGATCCAAATTCTTTTATCAATCTTATGAGTCTAAAGGTATTAAGAGGATTATCACTTGATATCCAACATCTTGAGAGAGATATGTTGATGGTTCATGGTTTCAATGAAAAAGGGCAAGAAACTCAGTGTTCTTTTATTCACCTGCTCAAGTTTTGAGATTTATATATAGAAGCCAAATTTCATGTAATCGATGCTGATACATCATTTAGAGCTCTCTTGGTGGTATGGTTATATGGCATGGTCCCATCAACTATGCATCAATATGAAGTACCTAAAAGATGGAGAAGAATTCAAAATTCCGATTCAATCTCATGATGAAGATTTATGAAAAATACAAAATACCCAAAGAGCCTAAGCTATTAGAGCCTCTTGAAGCGGTAGCATCCACTTAAGAAACTAAAAAGTAATTTCACAAAGTGAAAGAGCAGAAGCAAAGAGGAAGAAAGAAGGCAATGCTGACTCTCCCTAAAGCACTTGATTCTACACCTAAATAAAAAAATTACTTCCTCATTTGGGAAGTGACACAGAAGAAGGAGAAGATATTCTTGTCAAACCAAAGGGAACTTATAAGCTTTCAAGAAAGGTAGAGTATGAAATAAGTAATTCTGATTCAGACTATGATTTTGAATCTACTTATGGAAATAGAGTTCAGATGGTTGCATCAAGGAGGATAGCTCACTTAACAGAGTCAGATGACTAGCTCAAAATTAAACCTAACCCTCAGCAGTGCTTCAAAGAAATTGCTCCACTAGAGGTTCATAATATTGAAGAATTGATAAAATTTTATGTGCCGCCGTTGATCGAGAGTGGCGAACAAGAACTCTATTTTATAAATTTGAGAGTCTCAACCTCATAATTTTGATTAGCCTACTCAACATAAAAATTATGATGAGATAGTACCAACAAGAATACTAATATACTATCCACAGAAATTATGAAGAATGATGATAAGCTTGGAATTCATATTGGAACTACTAAAGATTAAACTCAAATCTTTAACAAGATGTGAAGTCCTCAAGCATCGTAAAGAAGTGATAAGTTTATCACTAAAGGTCTAGGGTTCATCCACAAATATCATCAAAATAGAGCTTATTATAATATAATAGAAGCTGAGATCAAAACTAAAGTGACGAAGAAGATGATCTTCATGAAATTCTTCTCACAAATGATGAAGAAGTAGAAGCCAAGCCTGCACTTGAAGAACTCAAAGATGGTGGACAAATAGCTACCATGGATGAACTCAAAGAAATCAACCTAGGAGTTGAAGATGATCCCTGCCCAACTTTCATCCGTGCCCTTTTACCTGATGGGAAAGTTGAAGAGTTAAAAGTGCTACTTTGTGAATCTAGGGATTGCTTTGCTTGGACATATTCTGAAATGTTAGGCTTATCCCCTGATGTAGTAGTTCATAAACTAGCTATTAAATCAGATGTAATGCCTATTAAGTAAGCTCCTAGGCTAATGAAATTGGAGATTGAAGAACAGGTAATTGTAGAAACTAAAAAGCTAATCGAAGCATGCTTCATTTGAGAAGAGAAGTGTGCAGATTGGATAGCCAACATCCCAGTTAGGAAGAAGAATAATCAAATCTGCCTCTACATTGACTTTCGGGACCTAAATAAGGCATGCCCAAAAGATGACTTTCCGCTTCCAATATCAAAACTACTACAACACTTCCAACTTGACATATTCTCATGGATGGATCGTTGAGATACAATCAAATCAAAATGGCACATGAAGATGAAAATATACATTATTGGCAACCTATTGCATCTATACAATCATGCCCTTTGGCTTGAAAAATGCTCGATACATAGCAAGAGCCATGACACATTTTTTGATGAGTTGATTCATCAAAAAGGTGGAATGTTACGTTGGATTTGGTGGTGAAAACTTAAATTGTGAAAATCACTTTGAAGACTTGAGAATTATTGAGAGAATTAGAAAATATGATCTCAAGATGAATCCTCTAAAATGTGCATTGGATATCCTCGAAAATTCTGGGTACATTGTATGTTGTATTGAAATTGATCCTGTTAAAATCAAGGCAATCGTGAAGATGCCTCCACCGAAGAGTTTGCGTCAGCTCTATTCTTTATAAGGATAGCTTGCATTTATCCATCGATTTATATCAAATCTATCAAAATGCTGTCAATTATTTGCAAGGTTGATGAAGAAGGATGCTCCATTCAAGTGAGATAAGAAAGTGCCAAGAAGCCTTCAATAGCATTAAAAGCTACTTGTTAAATCCACAAATTCTTGTAGCTACTCCTGGAAAGCCCCTCATACTATACACAACTGCATTAGAAGAGTCCCTTGGAGCATTATTGGCACAACACAATGAAGAAAGCAAAGAGAATGCTCTTTATTATATCAGGTGATTGGCGTAAATGAGATATTCTAGATAGAAACCTTGTTTGGCATTGATCTTTATAGTCCAAAGCTTCATCATTATATGTTATCTCATAAAATTACCCTCATCTAAAAGATTGATCTGCTGAAGTACTTGATGATAAGACCAGCGTTAATAGGTCACTTGCCAAGATGGGCAATATTGCTTTTACAATTTGATATCACTTACGTTCTTCAAAAGTAGTAAAGGGACAAGTCTCAGAAGATTTTTTAGCTGCACAACCCATCCTAGCGGACTCTTCCCTTAATGACGATTTACCTGATGAGAAAATTATGCTCATTAATGAAAGAGAAAAATCACAAATTTGGGAAATGTACTTTGATGGAGCCTTATCGATCAAATAAGTCGAACCTCTAAATTTCCCAAGGGCAAGAGCAAGAATCAACATCATCTTCATAACACAAGAAGGAGGGATAATGAGCAATCATATGGATTGACTGAGCTGAGTATGAAGCATTAATGACAGGTCTTGAAGAGGCTATTTTCATAGGCATTCAAAACTTGCATATTTTTGGTGATTCTCAGCTTATTATAAATTAAATACTTGGCATCTATAAAATCAACAAGCTTGAGTTAACTTTCTATCACAAGCGAGTTCTCGAGCTTATAAAGTAGATACCAAGTATCACACTAATTCAAGTCTCTTGATCTAAGAATAGTAAAGCCGATTGGTTTGCAAAATTAGCTAAGGAGATGGCAAGTATGAATGGTGATTATGTCATGATCGATATATTTACTCGATGAGTCTTAGAGATAGTCAAATCAATCCCATAGAGAATGCATTCGGGTTTCTCTCCCCAAAATCAATAAGAAGTTATACCTAGAAGAGATAAAAATGACTTTGCTTCAGAAAAATAGCGTGAAGCTTTTATTATAAAAGAGCCACATGATTGGAGAAAACCCTTCATCGACTACTTTAAAGAAGACAAATTACCAAATAATAAATCACAACAATAATAAATCACAACAATAACAACAACAACAACAAGCCTTTATCCCACTAAGTGGGGTTGGCTATATGAATCCTTCGTCTCCATTGTGTCATATTATGTGTCAAATTCTCATTTAATTCAAGTATACTAAGGTCATTTTTTATACATCTTAACCAAGTCTTTGTAGGACTACATCTACCTTTCTTAACATAAGGCAAATCTAATGCATCTACTCTCCCAGTCATGGACATGACACTTTATGTGGCCAAACCATCTAAGCGACTCTCTCTAATCTTATCTGCCACCGGAGCTACTCCAACTTTTTCCTGAACATACTCATTTCGCATTTTATCTCCTCATTTTGCATTTTATCTCTAAGAGTAAAGCCACTCATCCACCTGAGCATCCTCATCTCTATAAAACTTAACTTAGTCTTATGCTTCTTTTTTGGCCAACATTAATAAGTCATTGGGTCTTACCACTATCTTATAAAATTTTCTTAAGTTTAAGTGAAACTTTTCTATCACATGACAGGATGCATTCCCACTTCAACTTGAATTCTACTAATAACATCTCCATCTATTTCACCATCATTTTGAACAATAGAGCCTAAATATCTCAATGCTCACTCTTATTAATGACTTGTTCACCTATGTCACAACACTACTACTAGAACTTCTACAACTAAAATTACACTCCATATATTCAGTTTAGATCTACTTAAATAAAACCTTTAATGTTGACCTCCATAATTCAAGTTTCTCTTGGACTCCCCTCTAGTCTTATCAACAAGAAGAATTTCATCGAAAAAGCATACACCAAGGTACATCTTCCTATAAATGCCTAGTAAGAACATCCATAACTAAAGCAAAAGATAAGGGCTTAAAGGATCCTTGATGTAATCTAATTGAAATGGGAAAATATTTTGTCAATCCTCCTTGTGTTTGGACACAAGTAGCTCTAGTATACATATCCTTAAAGACTTGAATATAATCAATATTAACTCCTTTCTCTAGAACTCTCCAAAGAACATCTCTTGAAACTTTATCATAAGCTTTCTCTAAATCAATAAATATCATATGTAAATCCTCCTTAATTTCTCTATACTTCTCCATCAAACCTCTTAACAAATGAATAACATCCATAGTAGATCTACCTGGCATGAAACCAAACTAATTGTGAGAAACTTTTGTATCACATCGTAACCTATGCTCAATTACTCTCTCCCATAATTTTAATGTATGACACATTAACTTAATTCTCTATAATTTGCACACTCTTATGCATCACCTTTATTCTTAAATATAGAAACCAACAAACTCTTTCTCCACTCATCTGACATCTTTTTAGTCTTTAAAATAACATTAAAAAGATTTATAAGCCAAGAAATTCCTTGATCTCCTAAACATTTCCACACTTCTATTGAAATATCATCAGGTCATACTGCTTTTCCACATTTCATTTTTTTTAAAGCTTCTTTAACTTCAGCTTTACTAATACGATGATAAAAAATAAAATTCTCTATTTTTTTAGGGTATTAAGGTTGCTAAAATCAATCGTACATTCAGATCCTTCTTTGAAAAGTTTTTCAAAATATCTCATCCACCTATTTTTAATATCCTTTTCTAAGAAAAGCACTTTGTTATCTTCATCCTTAATACACCTCACTTGAACTAGGTCTTTACTTCTCCTGTCTCTTTGGTTGGCTAACTTATACATACATCTTTCACCTTTTTTGGTATTTAATCTATTGTATAAATCACTAAAAGCTAAATTTTTTGCATCATATTTTGCTTTCTTAGAATCTTTATAGGCCACTTTACAATTCTCTAAGTTTTTTACATCTAAACTAAATTTTATAACAATGCTTATTATTTCTTATCTTTTCTTGTACACTCCGACTCCACTACCAACTATTTTTTATTAAAAGAAGCTTTTCCTTTTGATTCTCTAAGCATATTTTTAGCAACTTGCTTAATTTCACTTGCTATTTTTTCACATAATATTAGCTTCTTTATGAACATCCCAAATTCTAAGCTCTTGTAGCTTGCTCTTAAAAGTTTTTTTATTTGTGTTCTTAAAGTGTCCCCATCTAACCCTAGGATAATAATTTGATTTATTTTTCCTCTTACAAGCTTTCATCTTAAAATCTAAAACTAACAATCAATGTTGGGTACTTAAACTTTCTCTTGGAATGACCTTACAATCTTTACAATCTAAACGATCTATTTCTCTCATTAGAAAATAATCAATCTATGATTTACTAGATCCATTTTTATAAGTAATAATATGTTCATCTCTTTTCTTAAATAAAGTATTAGCAACTACAAAATCATAAGCTAAGGTAAAATCTGATATAGTCCACCTTCTTCATTAGTCACTCAAAATCCATAACCACCATGAACACTTTTAAAATCTTCTACCACTCTACCAACATGTCCTTTTAAATCTCCTCCAATAAATACTTTTTTTCAAGAGGTATCTTTTGTATTAATCCATCTAATTCATTCCAAAATTTTTCTTTTGAGCTTACATCCAAACCTACTTGAGGAGCATAAACACTTATAACATTGATAATCTTAGTATCAATAATCTTTAAGCTATAATTCTATCTCCACATCTATTAATATTTATAACATTATCCTTCAAACTTTTATCTATAATCACACCTACACCATTTTAGTTCGACTACCGAATACCAAAGTTCAAAACTATCAATCTCCTTGGCCTACTCCCCAACTCATTTAGTTTCTTGAACACATAGAATATTTATTTTTCTATGAACCATAATATCTATTAATTCCATTAATTTACTTGTAAGAGTATCTATATTCCAATATCCTAACCTAATTCTAGTTTCATGGACTAACTTTTTGCCGCATCCATAATGTGGGAACCCTTACTTATTTAACATGCACAGGCGCCGCTGACAGCATTTTCCGATTCAGCCACACAATGCCACTTCTAGGGGGCTTAGCGTCTTACAATGATTTAAAGGATTCATGTCATGATTATTTCGACAAGTTTTATGCTAGCTGTCAACTACCTATCGCAACCCTCCATTTTTCACATCCGGACTTGGGACCAAACAATAAATCACTGTCAGCTCAAATTGAGTAAAGAATATTGCACTATACTTTTGTCAACAACACATTATATCATAGATCCTTTGAACAAATGTGGCTACGATGTCTAAATATAGATGAAGGCACCAAAGTGATGGTTGAAGTTCGTGAAGGACTTTGTGGTACGCAGTCCTAAGATGGCGGAAAGATCAAAGGATATTATTGGCCATCTATGATGAGATATTGTATCAATCATGCTAAGAGGTGCCATGAATGCAATGTACATTGGAATATAATCCATCAACCTCCAAATCTACTACACCTAACGATAGCATCTTGGTCATTTGAATATTGGGGTACATTGGACCAATTGATCCGCCATCGTCAGCCAGACACCGCTTCATCCTAGCAGTGAATGATTATTTTTCTAAGTGAGCTGAAGCTACCCCATTTAAACAAGTCATTGCTGATCGAGTGATCAACTTCTTCATGCACAATGTGGTTTATAGATTTGGAGTGCCTCACTGAATAATTTATGATAATGACATAGCTTTCAAAAGCACAAAATTTATAGATTCATCCATCGACTCAAAATTGATTGGCAATAGTTTTCAATATACAATCCAAGAATAAATAGTTTGACGGAGGCCTTCAACAAGACATTAGTCAAGCTGCTAAAGAAGATTCTTATTAAAAATAAGAGAGAATGTCATACCAAATTGATAGAGGCATTATGGGTGTATCAAACTACCTACAAGATGCTGACTAAAGCCACTCCTTATTCATTGGTATTTAGAATTGAAGTAATTCTTCTACTTGAAGTTGAGTGCCTTCACTTCAAGTAGCCATCCAATGCAATCTAACTGAAGATCAAAATGCTCATATGAGAATGGAGGAACTCGACATGCTTGATGAAGTTAGATTGCAAGCTCATCAAAATCTAGAGATTTATCGAGCAAAGATGTCCGCTTTTGACCACGTGGTGCGGCCTCAAACATTCCAAAAAGGAGAATTGGTTTTGGTCTAGAAATTTATATTGGGAGGGCCCTTTTATCATTTAGAAAGTGTACCAAGGAGGGGCATATCAACTTATTGACCTAAAGGGTGAAAGATCAATGCCACCAATTAGTGGTCGATACTTGAAAAGTATTATACATGATGAATACCTTCACAAGGTACAATAGAAATCCCCCTACAAGATAGGGGGTATTTTTTTAGTATCTATTTTTGACATCATTTTTCATGCCGAGATCCCTAAATAAATATACTCACTCAAGATGAAGAAAAACCTTTTCTGTGAAAATTCCCCTGTTACACAGGGGAATTTTAGATTTCTATATATAAACAAAAGTAATGTTACATGTTAAAACCCTCTTAAGAGCATATCAATTCAAATATTGATGCATGTGCATATTTTCATCTTGAAAGTTCTCCTAAATGTGCTTTAGAATCCTCCTTGCAAGATGAGGCATTTTTTTTTAGTTTATATCAAGTTTATTTGAGTTGACATTGCATTATAAGATGGGATCCTCAAATATATTCTGATTCAGGTTGACATCGAAGCTTTACGCCAAAATCTATGAATATACTCATAATTATTACTATTAAGTTACAAGTTTTTATAGGAATACAAAGAATCTATTTCTATGCATGAAAAGACAACCCTAAATATCAAAAGTTTATCTTCTAGATTTGCCAAATTCTGGAGATGAAGTCAGAAGAACTCCCAATTTTGGAAGCTTCAATCAACTGAGTTAGAAAAACATCAACCTCTACATCTTGAAGCCTAGACGTGGATGGGTTCTAAAGGTCGAACTCAATAAGCCCACAAATGGCTGAGTTATTGACTCTCTGTACACTCAATAAGCTGTAAGAAAAGGCCACAGTAAATGAGCCCTCATTAGTCAATTTGATGATAAATCACCAACCCCTCACAGCTTAAGTCAAAAACTCGAGTTGGTTCTAAAGGTCGGACTCAACAAGTCCAAATGTGGCCGAGTTGCTAACGCTCTCCTCACTTAACAAGCCATAAGAAAAGGCCGCACTGAAAGAGCCCTTGCTTGTCAGTCCAATGATGATAGCTATTCAATCTCAAACCAGATCCAGCTTAGTGATTACAAGCAATCAGGATCCAATAGATCTTTCTACTTGATCGATAGATCAAGACAATTTGAGGAAACTCTCAATTTAGGGCCGCCTCAAATTAATTTATATATTACCCGCAGTGTGATATCTCAAATTTATTCTCAAATGATTTGATTGAGCTCAAAGCATATATTAAAGCCAATCTTCTTATCAAGTCCGTCAAAGCAGAAAGCACAGAATCGAGGAAGCAATTCTATAATTCATGCAAAGTTGATGGTTGAATTAAAGAAATTATATGGTTATTCAGTTTGTAAAAGTACATATTGCTAGACTGATAACTCAACAAAGACCTAGTATAAGCTAGATTCATGGCATACATATACTTCCTGACAAGTCAATATAGATAAATCAGGTTAGTCCTTCATCAAGTCTGTCAAGCTTAAAGCCAGGATAGAAAGAATTTCAAATATGACCAACCAAGTCCTTCATCAAAATAAGCAGACCAATTCCTCCATCAAACTCAACCAAGCACAAGGATAGGGTTGGAGGAAACTCAAATCTACAACAACATAAAAGAAAAAGATCTTCAGGCAAAGCCATTAAAGTAGAAAGTAGATGGTGTAAGAACTCTTATCTATCTGACAAGTCAATTCTAACAAATTGGTCAAGCCCGTCATTTATCCTATCCTAAATAAGGCATCATGCTAATGACAAATCCTATCAAAGCTCCGTAAGCTATTACAATCAAAGTTGAAGTGATCTAAGTATTGTGTCCAGCCCAAAGAGTCAATTAGTTTTCAACAAATGTGACTCGCTCCATACATGAATCACATTTGTTGGGGTATTTGTTGACCTCCACATATGTGTCATAAGTTGAGTCGAGCCCACAAATCGAATTCGACGAACTTCAGATATAATAGTGCACAAATCGAGGCTCAAAACACACTAGAAGTCACAGAAAATGGTCAGAATGACCTTCGATTGATGATCAGACTTTATCATCACATTCAGAATGTTGAAACTGATCAGAATATAAATATTGCATAATCTAAAGATCAAGCGATCAAGCGATCAAGCTATCAATATGTCGACACACATATTAGAGTCAGAAAGCTGGGATGATGTCCGAATGATCTATGTTTATAAAATTGATCATGCCATTAGCTTTGAAACATTGAAATTTATCAAGTAAGACTGTTTGCACTCAATTTGAACAAGTCTGTGCAAATGTCGAATGATCGAAAGTGATAATGCGTAAATCGAGATTGAAATACACTAGATGTTGTCAAAATCAACCCAAATGATCTCCGATCGATGAACAGACTTTGCCATCATGTTCAAAACATCAAAACTAGTCAGAATATAAATATTGCATAAGTTGATGATCAACCGATCAAATGATCAAGTTGTCGCGCGCATATCAAGATCATGAATCGGCGTAACGAACAACCTTTGTTCATAAAACTAATTGTGCCATTAGCTTTGAAATATCAAAACTACTAAATGAGACTATCCATGCTCAATTCAAATGAGTCTATGTAAATATTGAATGATCGAAAATGATAGCATGTAAATCGAGGTTGAAATGTACTAGACGTCACCAAAATCAACCCAAATGACCTCCAATCGATGAAAATTTTTTTCCATTACTTTCAGAACATCAAAACTAGTCAGAATATAAATATTGCACAACTTGATGATGAACCGATCAAGCGATCGAGTCATCAATGCGTCTACACGTATATCAAGGTCAAGATGCATCGATGTAAACCAAATTATCGCCGTTCATAAAATTGATTATACCGTTAGCTTCAAAACATCAAAATTTTCAAGTAAGACTATTTGCACTCAATTCGGATAAGTCTACATGCAAAATTCAAGTGGTCAAAAGCAGCGACGTGCATTTTGAGCTAAAATTGACCCAATTAGATGCTGACTTGAACCAAACGATCTCCGATTGTGAAATGGACTACACTGTTGTGTTCAAAATATCGAAATAATCTTGAATCAACATATATATTAACACTATAATGATGTTGACATAAAATTTATATTAAGACTAATTAAATACTAAGAAAATTAAAAAAAGGGAGCCTATTTATTCTAATAACAAACCAAACATCCTCACATAAACATGAACCCTATTTTGTTCATTCATTCCTACCAAAAAAAATCCTGCCTCTCAGCTTGCAACCATTCCCTCTTGATTTCGAAACCGCACAACTCCCCAAACCTTCCTAATCTCCCATACTCCTCTCGTTTGGTTGAGAAATCAAAACCCCTGCATTTGTTCGCCCTTCTCGTTGGTTCTTCCATACTCTCTCATTCATTCGCTACAAGCTGTAAGCTCCCTTTGGACTTCAAATTGTGGAGCCAAGAAAGGCAAGTATATACCATGAAGAGGCCATAGATGCTCTCATTTCATGCCTCAGAAATCCAGACATCCACAATAGTCAACTTATAAAGGCTGAGATGATTGTGTCACTTCAGGGAAGGTTTTCTCCCTCAGGAGAGCTTGTTACTCGAGTGTCTCTTTTAAAATGAGCAGGGGTGAAGAAGAGGTAGGCCAACAATGAGATCATACCAGATCTATGCTAATGATAATTAAGAAAATTTGGAAGATGATAAAGATATTGGTGGTCGGAAAGAAAAATGGCATATGCTCTGTCGACCATGAATTTGGGTTATTATTTGATTTAGTTGAAGGACTTAAGAGTGAATAGAGAATTCTTCTTAGCTTGTCTTGTATTCACAAGTTGGCTTACTTACATCTGTCTATTCTTCCGATCTTGGGTTGTGTGTGGTCTTTGCTTAGGTTTGCTTGCTCAAACATTTGTTTTGGTTTTGAAGTCAGAAATGATGACAAAGCACTTGCTATGCTTGCCCTCAGCATGAATGACTCGGGCATGCATGACCTTACTTTTCATCATATCAAGGATATACTAAAAGCTCTCGAAAACCAAGAAGTCTTATGGTTTGGCCATTGAAATGTTAAAACATCTATGGGCAAGACACATGCATCGGAGATGTGGAATCATCAACTATCACTCAAGTAGATGTAGCATGCATGGGGAAGTCCTAGCAATAGCTTACTTCAAGAACAAGATAATTTCTACACGGGAGGAGACATTTTCAGAACATATATTCAATCATGGGATAACAGCGAGCATGCATTATATCAATCTGCTTGGTTTGAAGACTTCTCTTATGAATTCCCTGACATGGAAGAGGGGGAATACCTAATTGATCTTCATCTTGCAGATTGTGTTTCAACCCCACGGAATGAGAGTTTTTAATGTTTATATTCAGAAGAGAAGGCGTCTCTGGCATTGACATATATGCAAAGGTTGGTCCAAACCATCCTCTGATATTGCCTAATTTGGAAGCTTAAGTTGTTGGACGGGAGGGTTTGCCAATAAAGTTCAAAGGGCTTGCTTGAAAACCTATAGTACATGTTATTTCAATAAGATGGGGTTTTCCTGCTGGTGATAATGTTAGGCAAAGCAGAGGGGACCTCACATCATTAGATGGAAGTAATAAAGAAATGTTAAATATGGAGAATTGTCATGACCATAAGAAATGGAAGCAAAAATCTGATTTGCTCATCAAGGAATAATTAAAAATGAGGAAAGCTCTAGAAGCTGCCAAATGTGAGAATGAACTCAAATGTTAGGGGCCATTCGAGACCTCCTCTCTCTTGAATATGACTTGAATCCTATTGTCGAACAACCCCATTGTCTCATCCTCTCTTTCTCTCATCCATAATGAGAAATAAAACTAGGAAGCAATGTATAGATGCATGAAAATGATATTTGTGGATGTGAGAGAATGTAAATGTGGGGAATGGTACATATATATGCTTGCATCTCTTTTTGTAGGTTTTAAGGCCCCGCTAATGCCCATTAGGGCATAGTGCAAAGAGCGGTTGTGTGTGCATGAGACCGCCGCTATGCTCATTAGGGCATACCAAGTAAGCCAAACTTATTTTGATGTAGTCCCCTATGGGATGACGGAATACTGCCAAAGTGCTGCCGAAATTTCATCAAATTCTTGGGACTTAACAAAAAATATGATTTAACATTAAGTTAAAATATAAAATGTAGAGTCTTAAAGAAATGAATTTGAAATTAAATATAAATAGATTTGAAATGAATTTGGAAGTGACTTGAGTACAAATAAAATTGAAAATCATATTTCAAATAAGAAAATAGGGATCAACCTCAAGTGAACCTATAAACTAAATAAACTTGAATTCCTTTGATATACATGAACCAAAACTCACAAGAATTTTAAGATAAATTTGAATTTCAGTTACTAAATAAATATGAAACTTGATATGGAGTTGAGGATAAATTGATATTAGATCTGAAGTCATTTTCATGTGAACAAATCATATTTAATATTAAATGAAGTAAAGATCTCAATTGAATATTAAATAACAAATGATTGGTGGTAAGTCTAAATATCCAATTCCAAATTGAGAGCAAAGGTGCACAAGTATTTTGGTAGCTTTCTAACAAGCACAAATTCAACTAGGTAACTCATGATCATTCATGAATGTAGCCTTTGAAAGGATCATTTGAGATCTTGTGCTTGAAGTCGGTTTGAAGCACAAGAGATTGGTTGAGTGCTACTTTCAAACTAAAGTGAAAATCAAATAAAATTCATAAGAGGTTTTCACTGTAACCAAATGGCATATTAGTAAGTATAGGCAAGACTTCTTACTGAATAATCAACTTGTATTCAAAATAATCTTGGATTGAAATAAGCTCACTTAATGGAAGTATAACAGCTTGTATGAGCGAGTATTAAACACTACCCTAGGTATACAAGATTTCTTGGATGATGTAACCCATTTGTTGCTGATAAGGATCCTTCGATTAGGTTGGGTCGACTACCTCCTCTGACTAAGTAGACTAGGGACTACGACGGCCTGCTAGATTAGGCATGTCAGCATTCCCCCAATCATCCGGTTTAAATTTAAATGATTAATTTTATAATCTTAAATCTTAAAACTCCATATGCTACTACTATAAGCTACACATTTAGTGACTTAATGACTAGCCTTAATTGAAAGTTCTCTAACTTATTTGGAGGGGTAATTAACTATAGGGGCTTGCGCCTATAGGAAACTTGAAACTAGATCTAAAGTCCTCACTAAATGAGGATGAAATCTCTCGGTGGTGTCTTATCTACTATCTTATCTTCCTTTGAAAATTATATCGACACATTAAATCACACTCTCTTCATTCATTTGTTGAGAGGTCAATGGAAAATTTTTGGAGCCCACAATACAGCCCGACCTAGAATAAAAAGTTTGATCATGGGGTTTTTATCAACTTATGGATCATCCTTCTTTAGGGAACCTCCTTAGGCTCTACTGAAATCACCAGATGGGTACAGTCAGCTCCTGCTAACCCTAAACCGCATAGATCCTAGTTATATCTAGGCTCAAATTACATTTTAAATTCCAAAATAAAATCCTAAATCCTATAAAATAGACGTTAGGAAAAATATACAACATACTAGCAGTTTATCTTTCAAACATACGAGCTTAACATTAGTGATTATCAAGTTCACATGTCTTATTGGGCCATGCTTAGGGACTTAATAGCACTGCAAGCAAATATCATCTATTTTATATTTATTATAGCAGTCTCTTTTAAGCACAACCCTCTGTAGAGAACATTATTAGCCTAAAAAGAATGCCCAAACATTCAGACTAGCGAGCAAACAATCCTAGCCATCTAGTCTAAAATTATACATCACAATATAAGAAAAAAATATAACATCACAATAACAAATCGGCCTAACCTAATTCTAGGGTAGGTGACCTAGTATTCTAGTGTGTGAAAAGAAGACTTGTGTGATAAATCTGCTTTAGGCTTTGTTTCATTTTAAATTTGATTTGAATTCAGAATTTGTTTATTTTACCATTGGATTATTTTGATTTAAATAATCTACTTGATTTTAGATTTTATTCTAATTTTAGGTTTAGTTTTGTGTTGAAGTTGAATATAGATTTTAAAGAATGATGAATAGAATAAATTTGTTGTGAACATAACCAAATTTATTCAACATCCTATCTTAATAATGAAAATTTCACCATAAGGTGAAAATTTATTTTAAGCATTGAATTAAGAACATAAGTATCTTAATTAATCCATTTACTTGAATGATTAAGTTGAATTGAATTGATTTGATTTGGATTTCAAAATTTGAGTTTATTTAACTTAATGTATTTTGATTGATTAATTTTGGATTCATTAGATTTTAATTTGATTTGATTAAATTTTGATAATTCAATATCCTTTGAATTAATATTTAATTATTTTCTCTTAGGTTTCAATTTGTAATTTTAATTATATAAGATTAATATTGATTAGATTATTTCAATGTTGCTTAGATATAGTAATTTTACCATTTCATTTAAATTTGGTTTGAATTGGTTAATCTATTTCAATTTAATTAGCTTATAATTTAATTGAAGTTTAATGTGATCTTTCATTTAAATTCCAATTAAGGGTTTAATTCCTTAAATTTAGTCATTTAGTTTATATATTGATCATTTTTGGTTTGATGATCAATTTAATTTAATTTTATTAATTTCTTATCATAGTTTAATAGGCTTGTTTATTTTGTTTGAGTTTTTTTGTTGATTGTTTATTTTATTATTGTTTGAAATTGAGAGTAATTGGATTTGTGATTTGATGACTTAGAGGTTATATTTAATTATATGTTTATTTAATTTAATTAAGGTTTAAAAAGATTTATTGTGATTATTTAATTTCATATATTTCTTAGATTGATTTATTTTATTTATTTAGTTAAGGTTGAAGTTATAATTTATTCATTTTATTGAATTTAATTTGATTATTTGTTAAGTTTAAATGTTTTAAACTATTTGATTTGGTTTATTGATTATTTAGTTTAGTCTAGTTATATTTGATTTTGTTTAATGATTATTTAGTTTAGTTTAGTTATGTTTGGTTTAGTTTGGATGATTTTTATTAGAAATTATTTGATTCAATTAAAATTCTAATTAAGTTTATAATTTTAATTTAAAGGTTGATTAATTAAACTTATTCTTTTAATTATGAGTTAATAGCTTGTTAACTTTATTGCCTTTTATTAATATGTTGATTATAGTTTAATGATTGTTTGGTTCAATTCAATCCTTTGATTTAATTTAATTAATTTGATTTGTTAAATTTTATTTATTTATTAACATTCTTAGATTAGGTGAATTAAATGCTTTCTTTGATTTAGATTAAACTTGTTTGTTTGTAATTAGAGTATCACTTACTTTGATTCATTTATTATGTTAAAAGTTTAATTAATAATTCATGTTGAACTTGATTATTTAAACTTATATATTTAATGGTTAATTAGTTCACCTTTGTTCAAATAGATTGAAATAAATCTAATTTGGGTTTCACTTGGTTAAGCATTTGAGTGACTTACTTTATCTAAGTTAAGTTGCTTTACTTTGATTATATTGTGTTTAATATGATTAATTTCAATTCTTATTGGGTTAGTGACTGTTTAAACTTTTAACTTATTAAATGTTTGATTTATTAAGAATTTAATGATCAATTGATTCAATCCTCATTACGTAATTGTATAGTTAGATTATCATTAACCTAGGAATGATTTTCAGCCAAATAATTGATTAAATTTTATGTTAATTGAAGATTTATTGATTTGATTAATCAATATTCTAAGTTATTCATTTAATTGAGATTGGATTAATAATCAATCAAGTTTGATTTCTAATTAAATGATTAACTTATTTAAATGATTAAATTTAGTTGGACAATGAATATTAAACTTAATTAGAGATTGCTAAGTATTTTGATTAGATTAAATATTTCATTATGATTTTCTTAATTATGGTTTAATCTTGGGTTGATCATGGCTTTCTTATCAAATTAATTAGAGTTTTAATTGATTTAGATTATTTGGCTAAGTATTTTAAGGTTAAGATTTATGTAATATTATTTGTTTATTTGATAATTTATTCATCTAATATTTATTGCAATTATTATTTAATTAAATTTGACTATATTTATTTGATTACAATTTCACTTAAATTAAATGATTTGTCTTTAAATAACAATTCAATGTTCAATCTGATTACATCACTTAAAATTCATCAATCATTTGTTTAATTCATTCAAATAATTTAACCTATCAAATTATTTAATTGAATTGATTTAAAATCTACTTTAGTTTTACTTGATTTGATTAAGTTGTTAGTTTGATTAATGTTCAAGATGTGTTTAGTTTATTATTTTCTTAATTTAAATGATTGATTTAATTAGGACTTCATGATTGATCGATGATTAATTGATCCAATTTGGCTATAGATTTGATTAACTACTTTATATGACCTATTTTAGCATATTATCATCTAAATTCATTAATTTAATCAAAATAAAATTAATGATTAATTGGATACTTATAATTATCTTGATTAATTATTAGATAATTGAAATTTGATTAATAAGTATTTTGATTTATTTTAATTAGCTTAATTTATTGAAATTGGATTTAACTTTGTCAAATATTTGATTAACTTATTTAAATTAAGGATGATTTAATTCAATTGGGTAGTGACTTGATTAAAAGAATTGATTGAATCAATTATAGATTGATTAATGGTAATTACCCTAATTATTTTATTTAATTATTTAAAACTTAATGTAAATGATTGACTTAATTAAATTTCTTTAATACTATCCAGATTAATATAATTAACAATTAATTAAGCATTCATGTTTAATTTAATTGACTTAGTGTAGTTTGGGTTTGATTAATAGTTATCTTAGTTTATCTTATCAAACTAATTTGTTCATATTATGTTTAATTTGGATGTTGGGGGTAATTAGACTAAATTAAGGGTTTAAATTCAATATGATTAATTTAATTGTATGAAGAATTTGATTAAATGATTTTCTTAGATTAATCATAAATTAACTTGTAATTTAATTAATCATACTCATTTTGATTGAAACATGATAATAAATTTAAATAAATGTTTGTTTTAAGTTAAGCTTAACTTAAAGATTAGTTTAATTAAATGATTAATTAATTAGTTTTGAAATTCCATTATCATAATTGGTTAAGTGTTGTTCTTAATTAGAAGTTGATGGATTATATCCAATCTAATTGGAATAATTAAAACATAAAATGGATAATTAATTAAGCCTATATTTTATTAAGTGGTTAATTTGATTAATAGTTTAATTTATTATAATGATTAATTAATTCATCTTCCATTAGATAATCAAATGCTTATCTTGATTAATTAACTAACATAACTAATTAAAATTTTATTGGTGATTAGTTAAGTTAATCATAATTAATTTAATTAAATGATTGACCTAATTAAGATTGGTTAATAGTTAAGTAGTTTGTTTTTTGTTTGCTTAATCAATGATTGATTTTAATTGGGATTTTAATTAATGATAAATTTAATTCTCATGCTAATTATATAATTATCAGATTAAAGATTAGCTAATTATTAATTTTAATTATTTCAGCTATGTAGTTCATTAATTAAGATCAAATTAACAATTAATTAGATTTTGTCCTAATTAAATAATTAATTAACTAGGTGATTGGAGTTTGATTTGATCTTGGAATTATCACAAAATACCTTAATGAAATGTTAGGCTTAATTAAGATTGATCAAGAAATTCCTTTGCTTAATGATCAAATATTTAATAAATCAATTTTAATTGGTTTAATCAAGTTTAATTATATATTGACAATGATTAATCTCAATTAAACCTATTAGAATTTGACATGGTTCATTGCATTTGAAGTGATTTAAGTTACTTAATTAGTCTTATATGAATTAAATCTAGTTGATTAATTAATGATTGATATGCTAAATTAATTTGATTAAATTAGATTTAAAGCTTAACTAAATCTTAATTTAATTAATTTAAATTTAGTTTTGTTTGATTTAACTTAAATTTAGGTTAATAGGGGTAGAGTACTATTTTATTTATAATTTTAGTTTGATACTTAATTTTTGAGATTTAAGTTTTAATATTAGAGTTGGTAATAATGATTTATCAAATCTTAATTAAATGATTTTAAATTTATCAAGCTTTAAAGGGGTTCAAATATTTTTTATAGCTTTCTGATTTTGATTAAAATGTTTTGAGCTATTTCATTGATTTCCATGATTTTTACAAGTTTTTAATTAATTATTTTTTAAAATAAGCCATCTAATATTCAAAATTTAATATCTCTCAATCCAGAAATTATTTTATTTAAATTTTTATGGTAGATGTGTTTTTACTTCTATTTTATTCTAAAAGTTTCAGGTAAATTTAATTAATATTTTAGTATTAATTAATAAAATTTGGTTTTCCCTAAAACCTAAAGTAAGCTCAAAATACCAAATGAAAATTAGGAAATTTACTTTTAATAGATTCCTCTCAAAAATACAAATCCAATGAGCCCTTATTTGCAATTTGTTTTGATAAGTATTTTATTTGTTATGATTTATTGAATTTTTAGTCAATTTTAAGCTTTTTTTAAATCCAAAATTCCTATTTTTCTATTTGACCCAGTCAGCGTCACGTGGCACTAACTGGACTCCTCCTCTCGCATGTCGAGGCCTGATTGGACCAATAGAGCTGACGTGGCCTTTTGAGCGGGAAAGCATCAGTTTGAAAGATCGGACGGTCCAAATATCGTGATCTAGTTGATGAAATGAAAGCTAGATTCCTTCTAATCTCAACTGTCCATCTATTTAAGGAGGATCATACGACTGCTGAGTCTTCTCCTTTCCAGTCGGTGAACCAGACCGGTGGAGTTGCCTGGGGCAGATGGAAACCACTCGATTCCACCCGAAATGATAAAATTACATTTTTGGAGCTAATGTCTAGTGGTAAATTCAATTCGAGCACATTCCTGGATGTGAGATGAAGCTCTAGGATGAAGACGCCAACTTTCCTCCTCTTTAATCATCGAGAACACCAAGGGCCATTGCCTCTTCGCCGGAATTCCATTGAATTTTATGATTTTATGCGGAAAAGAAGTGGGGAATGGATTGATCTTGTTTAATGAAGCTTTTGGAGGATGATTAATGGCAGAACAAGGAGCTTTGAAGCTTATTTTCTTCTTTTTTTAATAGTGGCCAAAAATCACCATTAATGGTGATTGGAGGTGTGGTGGTTGGCCAAATTTTATCAAAATTTGATGGTCTATTTACTGTAGACCAGTTCAGAGCCAGCTAAGTTGGGAATGGGGAGTTGCATGAGGGGATTTTATGTTTTTTTGGCAATATCTTTGATTCTCTCTCTCTCTCTCTCTCTCTCTTATATTTATTTTATTGACTTTGGGTCTACCCATTCTCATTTAAACTAAAATTCCATTAGGTTTAATTAAGGTTTAGAGAGCCTTTGGGTTGGCATGACTTCATTTGGGTTTATTGTAGGTTAAACCTTGAGTTAACCCAATTTGACCCAAGCTAGTTTGGATTGATTCGGTCAATTCCTATTGGCTTATTTAAGTTAACATTATATTTTAATTAAGTTTGATTCTATCATTCAAAGTCTTTATAATCAATTAAATTGATTTATTTTGAATTTACTTTGATTTAAACTCAGTTTGACTCATTTTTGGCCAAAGTGAGTTAAATGGTTCGATTAATCATCTTGAAATTTATTTAGCCTTAATTATATTTGATAAAGTATTTGAAATGATTTTATATTGATCCATTCAATCAAATTTGAGTTTAATTTAATTTTAAGTTTAGTTTTTATTTTCACTTTGATTTTGGTTTAAATATATATTATATTTATATTTAATTTAATTTGTTATTAATTTTGATTTATTCACCTAGTCACTAAGCACAGTGTCTTAAGAGTATAATTAAGAAGCTCATAATCTAAGATTAAAACTCCTAATTATTAAGATTATAGGTAATATTAACCTCATCTAAAAATGAAGTTAACTAGTGTCAATCTAGTGTATCCATATAATCACACTCAAAGTCTCACTCAAATATAGATATAATAAGATTGCATAGTAATTTCTAAAATATATCCCAAAATCATAATAATAAAAAGAAGAGACTAATCTAGATTCCTCTATGAGCTAATCTTATGCAATGTAAGTTATAAACCATACTCAATAGTTCATGAAGCTCTTTATTAGCTAAAATTAGCCTTATGATTAAAACCCTTCGGTAGGCTTTCCCTCAAGTCAATGAGACAAATAGCCCATTTGACATACTTTTATCATAGGTAGACAAAGCACATTTAATTGATGCAACTCATGTTTGCTAAGAAGAAATCCCAAACAGGTCAAGGTCATCTACCTCTTTTGATTAAAACTATATCTATGATCACTCAACATGATAAAATTATAGGACATTGATTAAGTTTATATATTTCCTTGCTTATCCAATCTAAACTAGTCGCAACATGTCTTTCTCTTCCTGATCTTATTTGACATAGATCAATTGAGATAAAAAACTATAACATCAAATCATCATAAAGCCTATATCCAATTTTTAATCAAATGTTCTACTACATGATCATAATAGATAATTAATTATGAGGATTTGAGTCTTTGATAAGCTTTAAATTAAGAACATGGAGTTTATCTTAATAGTATTTTATTATCTTAATAGTATTTTATCCATTATCTATTCTTCCATTTAAAATTTTGACCTAAAACATAAATATAATATTGTTGGGCATGCATTGTCATACTCATAAGGCAATGCTAAAATAAGGAAAAAACTTGTTCCCTTTGCCAAAATTATAGAAACCACTTAATAACATTAAAAAGAAGAAAATACTAAGAAGGGCCATAAGCAATATCATAAAAGTAGCCAAGTTGTAAATCTCTATAATATAAGCAAAAATTTTATTCATGGAGATCTAGGTAATCCAAACTAATAAAATCCTCACCTTAAATAGTTCCACAATAATAAAAGTTGATTTACTTAAGAGAAAATTGAAGTCAAAGGGTAGCCATGATTTAGAAGGCTCTATAAGCTTAATAAATATGCATGGAAGATATCACATTTATATGCCAAGCTAAATTGCATGAGAATAAGAAACATGCTTCATTATCTTTCTCTTTTCCTTCACATATATTGTCAAATAACCAATGTGTAAAGAAAAAAATTCAAATTCTAAAAAAAAAAAGAATAAAAAAGAAATAAAGAGAGAATGCACAATGAAGAGATTTAAATTATAAAATTCACTCCTCTCATACTTGAAGTGTCTGATTATGAATATTTATGTTAGATTTTCTTATAATAAGGGAGAATAAACTTTAATTAACTACAATGTTGTTGACCTTGCTTTTAGAGTGAGTCTTCAATTTCATCATTATAGATCTAGGACTCTTATAGACACTAAGAGCTCCTTAGTATTAAGATACTTCTGGTGATTAGGTGAACACTTAACGTAAGCTTAGAGGCTTAAAAGGGTTAGCCATAGGGATAGTCATGCTTTAGGGACTTAGAAAGTCCTGCCTACCCTATAGCCAAACCCAATCCATGCTTTTCTTCTCAAACCAAACCTCAAATTCATGCCAAATCCGAACCAAATTTTCAAGACTCACAATCAATCCCATAATCAAATTCAAGCTCAAAAGTTCTCCATGAACCTTATGATTAAATTCAAAATCCTTTTAAGCCCTTTGATTTCATCTTATGGACTTATCCTTAACCAAATTTAAATAAATCCTAATTCACTTGATTTTCTCAAATATCAACTAAATCTCTCAATAAATTATCAAATTCCAATTCAAATCCAACTTCAAATAATTCAATCCCAAAATCAAATCCAAGTTCCAAAATTCTTACCTAAGCCTTATGACCTGTTCTCATCAACTTAGCCAAATCTCCACCTAAGCTATCCCAAACTTGATTGATTTCTTTATAAATTAATTATTCTTTCATTTATATTCACAAATATAAATGAAATACATACCCAGATGAACAAAACCAAATCAAACCAAGCCAAAATCCCTTCTTAAGGCATATGGACCTACCTTCATAAGCTTAACCAAATCCTAATCCAAATCAACCCAAAATCAATTGGTTTCTTCATAAATCAATTATTCCTTCATTTATATTCATAAATATAAATGAAACCCACCTTCCAATGACCAAAAATAAATCAAACTAAATTAATTTCCTTCTTAGCCCTTTTGACCTACATCCATAAGCTTGGTCAAATTTATTTCCAAATCACTCCAAGCTCAAGTGAATTTCTTATGAATCATTTATATCTTCATTTATATTCATAAATATAAATGAAATATAAATTCAAATAGCCAAAACCAAATCCAAAATCAAACCAAAATCCAATTTATACCCTTTAAGCTAATTTCTTGGACTTAACCAAAATTCACATAAACCAAGCCAAAACTAATGGATTTTCTATTGAATCAATCATTCCTTCAATCATCTATCCAAATATAAATGAAACCTACAATTATCAAACCAAACTCAAGTCAACCCAAGTCAAGCCCAAGTTAGCACTTTTAACTTGAAACTTTAAGTGAGCCAAAATCCATTGGACTCTAAATTGATTGTAGTTTAATTATATTTCAATCCTAGACTCATATATAAGTTCAACTAAACTTGAATTGAGCCAAAACCAAACCAATTGAACCATTTAGGTCCATTGACCCAAAGTGCCCTAAAGGACCTTTTTGCGCCAAGTTCTAATCGAACCCAAATTGATTGAACCAAAGCCCATCCAAGCCTCATATCATGATCAACAATCACCCTAATATGATCAATCACCTTGAATTGGGTCAAACCAAGTCAACTTAGTCCTTTGACCAAGTCAACCTTTAGCCCAAATATAACCCAAACTAGCCAAAACATACTAAACACCAAATTAATTGAAACCATTGATTCACACCAACTCATGATCAATGATTGAACATGACTTGACCCTCAATTGAGCCAAACTAAGTCCAATTAGCCATTTGACCCAAGTTGACCCAAATTGGCCTAAAAGGCCAAAATGGGTCGAATCATAATCTAACCCAAATTGATTGCAACTAATGGGTCAAGTTCATTCCAAATTGATTATTGAACTTTACTAAAGCCATAATTGAGCCTAAATTTGACCAATTGGTCAACTGGACCCAACCTAGCCTAAATTGACCTAAAGGTTTAAATTGTCCAAAATCTAAATTAAATCCAAATTGACTCAAACCAAAACCTACAATCATTTTTAATTGGCCAATTAAACTTGAACCAACACCCAACCCAAGCCAATTTGGCCAATTTGGTCAAATTGGTCAACTTAGCTCATTTGACCTACATGAATTCAATTGAGCCAAAATCAAACATAGGCCAAATTAATTGAAATCACTTGAACCAAAACTCTCCAAATCATCATTTGAACCTAACCTAAGTTTTGATTTGACCAATTGGTCAACCTAACCCAACATGACTCCAATATGAACCCAAAACCATGAAACCAACCCATGGCCCATTGGAGGCTATTGAAACCTTATCCAAACCCATCTTGGGTTAACCTAAAATCAGTGCAAACCCATTTGGAGCCAAGTATAATGCAAATCCTCCATGGATCCTCTCCTCGATGTTGGATTTTGCCAAAAATGGCAAATTCCACCCTTCATTTCACCTTGGCAACCCTCACTCTTCCAAATGAGGGATCCCTAAACCTCCTAGCCCACTCTATAAGGGGTAGGGATTACCATGGACCAAAGAGAGGTGAGCCAACTTGCCTCCCTTACAAGCTGAGCACCCAAAGGATCCAAACAAAGGAGATCGACCCATATCCAACTTTGGAGCCTCTTGCCATAGCTTCTCCCAATCAAAATGAGCCATGTGGACTTGAGTGCAACCACTTCGGGGCTCTGATGGTGGTTGGTCAGCCAAAAAATGGAAGCCATCTTGTCCATCCACCTCAGCAAATCGAGGGGTATACCCCTTCAATTCACATGAGAAATGGATCACTTCTCATGAGAGCTTCCTAATATGATTTTGAGCCTCCTTGTAATCTCCAGAGTGATCCCAAGCTTCCTATCTTCAACATTTCTCCTCTCTGTACAAAATTGAGATAAGGGAGGCTAATCTTGATCCAAGCTTGCTCATTCCTATCCATAATCAAATTCCTCTTACACACACCTTCCACGCATGTCATCGAGGCCATTCAAGACATTTCCCAAGCTTCCAAGCCATTGGAGGAAGGAATTCGATCACCACCAAGCTCAACAGTGATGAACTTGACCCACCGAGTGAACCAAGGAGAATTGGCTTGATTGCTTCTCAACAGGGCCTCGTCTCTACTAGACAAAGCTACCTCCATTGATCCCACCATCGGTCTTGAGCTCCAATGAGGTAATTCCTCAAAATCATAGAAATAGAAAATTTTGGTTGGAGCTTTTCAAAGAAAATTTGCATGTGAGCCCATCTTATCCATTGGATCCTTGTGGATCCCTCGCATGAAGGTATGGGTTAATTTTTGAGTGAATCCGAGCTCGGGTGAGCTCAGATCGAGCAATCCATGGAGGATGGCTTCTGTCATTCATCTCTTGCGGGAAGGAGGATCATGGGCCATCCGTTCCACATGTTTGGAATGAATAGCTATGATCAAATTATGTTAGATCCATATATTTTTCTTTCCTTTACACCATCGGTTTGATTGAAGCCATCCGATCTGATATTGGATGACAAAGATCAATATCGCGTCCACCCTAAGAAATGGGATGTGACAACTTATATAGCCAATCTTGCAGTTGGCACGCCGTCAAGATGCCATGTGGCTGGCGGGATTAGGCTTAATTAAGGTTATTTAATATGTTTTAAAGGCTAAAACTTGGATAATTCATAAGTAATTGTAGAAAAATCTAAAAAAATATAAATAATGGCTCATTTTAAAGGTATTTCAGAGGGAAATCTATTAAAATTATTCTTAATTAATTTTGAATAGTAAGTTTTACTTAATTTGAGTTTAATTAACATTTTAACTAGACTAATTAATCCTTAATTAATTAACCAATCAATTTTAAACTTTTTGAGAATGTTTAATGGGATGACCTCTGCCTCTCATATTTTTCTTGGATTTTATTGGTTGATTAATTAGGAAAATTAATTATTTAAGAAATAATTACTCTTTTAACTTAATTAAGTGATAATTAAATATGTGAACAGTAATTAATCAACACATTGGACCCTTAATCATTGTTAAATAGTGGGGAGACTTAGGGAATTGGATTGGGCCCTCTCTCCTAATCTTTTTCCTAAATTTCCTTCTCTTTTTTCAGCCAAAATACTAATTAATGTTTAATTAACTAATTAGTGGCCAAATTGATTAATTTGAACATTCAAATCTTGCCAAATCATGTTTAATTGAATGAGAGGGCTTATGGAATTAGGTTGGGAGCTCTTTCCCAACCTCTTTCCCTTTAAGTCCATTTCATTTCAAAGGATAATCAATTAAATTTGGTAATTAAGAGAAGAGAAATGGTTCAATGGATTAATGTCTTGATTAACTTAATTAAAAGGACAATTGTTTCTGATTTCTCTTAATTGATTCATGGGTTGAGCTTTAGGTGTTTAATAACCTAAAAGGAGTTAATGATGTGTGAGAAAATCAGAAAAGTAATTAAGTGAGTATCTTAAGCTTAATTAATTAATGATTGTGAGCTAATTGTTTTAGGTTCCTTCCATTTTATAGGAGCATTGCTATTTACTTTTCATTCATTTGCATATTACATTGGCTCAAATCATTTGATTAATTATCTTAAGGTAACATAGGTAAGGGTTTAATTAATTGATTTAATTCACACCTTAACCTAATTAATCCACAAAATCAATCTAATTACTTTTCATTAAATCAAATTAACTCACACATGCGGAATGAGATTAGGATTAGCAAACATCTTCCACATTTCTTAAATCAAATAAAACATGAAATTAAAAATGACATTAAGGAATTTTGGTTTATTTTAAATGAGCTTATTTAATATGATTGTCCTTAGAATTATTGGACTGATTGAAATCATGTGTTTATGTCCCTTTATTTCTTTCCAATCATATTAAATGTTGTATCCCCCTTGATTCATGCATTCATCTTTTTCCAAAAAAAATTATTAAATCAAATGGTTTTCTTTATGTCAAGCTTGCATGTGTTGATTTAAATTAATATATGTGTGGCTATTATCATTATTAAATCCAAATTTATTTTTCAAAACTTATAAATGAATGATTATATATATTATGAATACTAGTTATAAATACATATGCGATGTATGTAACTATAGTTTAAGTGTATGAAGTGAAGTTTCTTTTCTTTCATTCATGTATTGATTTATATAAGTAGTAATGTTAATGGATATATAGCTTGGACATCTCGAGAATACGAGGCTTTAGTTAGCCCCAAGGAGGTCATTTAATTAACTCACTTCCTTGGTTTAACAATGGCATGCACTCCATTTGATTTCATTCTTATGTGTTTTAATATTAGACTTTGGATAAAACTTCACTCTATATGCATAAATATTTCAATCAAATAAAAATATAACATTTGCATGGGTTTCCTTCCTTTATTTATGTAGACATCCATATGTATTTGAGAAAAGAAAATATTTAGTCTGGACATCCCGGGAATATAGGGCTTTAAGTAGTCCCAAGGAGGTCATTTGATTACCTCCCTGGTTAATAATGGCTTGTACTAGATTTTGTCTCTTAGACATGTGTGTGTATTTAATTATAGAATTAGAACCCATTGTATTTTATCAAAAATCCATGCATTCATGAATGATCAAGTTGTTAAATTAATTAATCATATGACTTGGAGCTCTCTTTCTTATGTTCATGTATGCAAACTTACATATGTTTGAATGTAATGGATATATAGTTTGGACATCCCGAGAATACAAGGCTTTAGTTAGCCCTAAGGAGGTCATTTGATTACCTCACTTCCCTGGTTTAACAATGACACATGCCTATTTAATTTCATTCTTATGTATTGTGGAGAAAAACTTTCTATACATGGGGAGTCACCTTCCAAATCTGTTGGTGAGAAATGAAAGAGGCAACACCCTACATAAAAATTTGTCTTGGTAAGATACCACGTAGATCCGCAGATGTACTTATTTAGGTGATGACATCATCAAGGTATAGTGTACTATCTCGAGATAGAAGTCACTACTTTAAATGGAACCAATCACCTCAATAAGGACTCTTAAGGACAATGGGTCTACATATGAGATTCTTCTACTTACATTGAAAAGTAAAGTGGGTTTATTTTAAATCGGGTTCATTAAGTTTCTATAAAAGCCCATAGTTAATTATATCCTAGATCCCTTAGAAAACTCTTGATTAAGGTAAATGATCATTGTCTCTGAAGATTTCAATAGGGAAGGACTATCAATCAATTGGTTTATATTTTTAGAGATCAAATGAGACTGATCAAAAGAGAGAGTTATTATCAAAGCCAAAATGGGAATAAGTAGGAGATGATCATGATGCTAGGAAACCTAGCGAGCATCTCAAACTATCCAATAGTTTGGCTTTATATTTTAGAAATTGATTTAGTTTGTTTGAGTTGTATTTTCATTAGAATTTTAGACTTAAGATTCCTTAACACAAGATCAAGGAAATGCCTAAGAGATGAGGAATTAAGCTTATGGCCCCCAAAGGGGAGAAGCAACCTCAGAACCTAAATCCAGGAAGCTTTAGCAAGGGCTGGAGGCATAACCTAAATCTAAGGCAAAATGGGTAATTGGTTTGCCTCCACAAGAGAGGACAAATCACCCGACAACTTGGACTTACAACCATCTGGGGGTGGCCAACTAACTCCTCCTATGATTTTAAATACAAGTAGGCAAGTCTTTATGCTTATGCAAGATAGCTAGGCTATTTTTATTTAGAAAGAGACTAAGTCCTTAAAATCACTCTCTAAAGAGACTAGATCATGTAAAGGGACATGCTTCAAATGGCTTAAATCTAATGTAATTCAAATTTCATTTTTTTTAATTTTTGGACAATCAGTTTGACTCAAGCTAATAGGCTTCTAATGTAGTGAATTAGGAGGTGAGTTTCCACCATGACCCTCAAAGGTCAAGTCGGGTTCTCTGGCGAAGGTGAAAGCCCTCTAATCAAGAGTAAAATAAGATGCATTTATGCATGATATTATAAAGAAATGCTCATCCAACTAAGGGTTGCTAATTCTTATATCTTGATTTTTAATCCTAAGCTTTAGGTGAGGCTATGAGTTGTTAAGTTATGTAATAGATTTATTTTTTCCTAAGGAGCCTAATCCACATCCATGCTATACATAAAGCAAGGAAGAAACTAGAAAAAGCATGCCACTTAATGCAAAAGCTAAACAAATCATCAAATAATTTATAAAGCTAATTGCAAAAAGAATAAATGGCCGTTTATGGTGGGCACCATCGTACAAACCCAAAAATATCAAATGTGGGTAGCCGAGCTCTACCCTTATACAACCCATATTACAAAATGAATTAAATTATAATTAAGCAAAGGAATTCATTATTAGGGGTCTTCAAGCTTTATTCTTCTTTCTTCTTTCTTCTTTCTTTTCTTCTTTCTATGGATGGTTGGATGGAAGATGCTTCAAGGTTTCACATGGTGCATAAGCTTATGACCAATGCTCATCCTAGTACCCCATAAAAAAATCATTCCAACATCTTAAATATACAAATTTTTACATGAAAAAGGAAAAAAAGAAATCTAACTAACACCTACAAAACAAAGGTTATTCAAATCACACCATAAAAATCCCAAGCATGTATATTGGACTTATCACTCCACACATGGGTGACAAAGTCCACCTGGCCTATGGATTATGCAAAGGGGTATAAGCACTGCAAAAGCATTTATAATTTTATTTATGATACCCCTTTAGCACAATCCCTGTAAAAAGAATAGTTAGACTAAGCATGTCCTACCATTCATTCTATGAGCATACAACCTAACATCCAATCTAAAAGATATATCACAAAACAAAACAAATCATCAATCCATGCACCGACTTAACCTAAAGCTAGAAGTGGTGACTTCGGCTAATGTGTGCTTTGAAAGTTTGTGTGGTATGCTTAATTAGGACTTTAGGTTCAAGTTTTCTAAATGTGAAGTACATGTTCAATTTAGAGGAGGGTTTCATTTAAGTTGTTTAAGTGTTTTGGGTTATTTTTGTTTCATGTTTTAATTTGGTTTAAGTGAAACCAATAATTAATTACTAAGTTATGGAGAGAGGGAAAGAGAATAGAACTTCTCTTTCCTTCCCTAATCCTTAAGTAATTTCTAAGGTAAGTTCATAATTTTAATTTTATTTAGGTGAATGTTTTGATTACATCTTTTAATCAATCCTAAGTTTATACAAACTCTAAACAAACCCATTCAAAAAGAGAGGCATTTTAAGATTAAATAAAATGAATCAAAATTCACATAACACACATTACTTCAATTCTTTCCAACATATATAACATGCATATGGATAGACCCTAAGCATATCTATACATGCAAATGAGAATAGTTAACACACTTTATGATGCATGCTATGTAATCTATTTAAGAAAATTTAGAAGTTGAATATGCATGATTTTTCTTAAGTAGAAAAGATTTCCTTTATCCAAAATTTCACATACATGCATGAAAGTAAGAAAGGCATAAGTGAGTACAACGCCATTGTTAACTAGAGGTGTAAGGTACAATACCTACTTAGGGCTACTTAAAGCCTCACACCTCGAGGTTGTCCAAACTAATATACCACTTTCCTTAAGTACTAACAGGCATAAAAGAAAGTAAATGGAAAAAAATATGCAAAAGTTGTTTAATAGATTTGTTTTATTTATGCAATTTATTCATGCAAGTGTAGGTAAACTTTCTTGGATGGTTGCATAGGGATGAATAGGCTATGAGATTAAATAAGTGTTGGGTTCTTTTCAAATGAACCTTACATCTTACCAACTCCTATTCAAAACTAGGCTAACATAAGAAGGAACGAAAAGGCTACAATAAACATTACTTTATAATCCATCACATGCAAGCTTATAATTAAAGTATAAGAATAGCATACTTTTAGATTTGATGTTTCATTTATAAGTTTTGAAAATACTTTGGATTTAGTAGTGATAATAACCACTCATATTTTACTTTAGCCAACACATGCACATTTGACATAAAGTAAATAATTTCATTTTAAAATTTTGAAACATGAAATTATGAATGCATGAATCACATGACATACAACTTAACATGTTGGGAAAGATCTAAAGCAATGAAAGCATGTAAACAAACTCACTTTAGTTAAATCCTAAAGACATTCTTAAAGAATAAGACAATTTAGAATAAATCAAAGTGAATTTCAAAAAGATTTTTGTTTAGTTTGAAGTTTGATTTAATTTTGAAAAGGTGAGATGTGTTCTAACCCATTCCACATGTGTTTTGTATTTTTTTTTAATTTTTAGATAATTAAATACATTTTAAGCATTGATTAGGTTAAGGTATGAATTAAGTGGCTTAATTAACCCTTACCTACACCACATTAGAAAAATTAACTAAGTAATTATGAGCCAATGAGATGACATAAAACCTACAAGGTATTTAAATTTGTAATGCACCTAATAATGAAAAGGCCTAATGCAATTTGGCTCACAATTAAAAGTTAATTTAAGGGGTTTAAGTATACTTTTAAAACACCCTTTCATACTTATGAAAGGGGTTTTAATTTTCTTAATTAGACTTAGCCTATTAAACACCTAAGCATCTACCCAAGGTAGATTAATTAAGTTTTGGAAATTTTTAGAATTTTTGAAAATTGTTTAAAGGGATAATTAATGAATTAACCCTTAATTCAGAGGGGATTATGAAAAGCAAAGGGGGTTTAGGGAATAGCTTAGGGAAAATACCCCAAAATTATTCCATAAAGTCTCTACTCACTGGATTTGACCTTAATCAAACTTAATCATAAGGTAAATCCACTAATCATACCTTAATTATCCTTAATTATATGAAGGGGTAATTAGGGAATGAGCTAGCAATTTTCCCAATTAAGGCCTCAATAAATCCCAAAAAAATTAGGGGAGGCAGAGGTCATCCCCTAAAATGAACCCTAGAAATTTGAGATCAATTGATGACTTAATTAGGGAATAATTAACTAATTAGCATTCCCAAAGAAACCCAAATTCAGTGAAAAAAGGAATTCAAAATACATTGAAAACATTTTAAAAATATTCTAGATGGAATTATCTATTCATAGCATTTTTTTTATATTTTTCTAATTTTTCTTGAAGGAGTTATGATTTTTAAAGGTTTCTAAATTAATTAAGAATTAATAATAATCCTTAACGAATCCTTGCCTAATACTAGCTCACCATGAGCGTGCGTGGCGATGCTTTACATGCATCGTGTGTGAGTCCTTAAAGTTATCAAATTGAGGGGTGTGGCTGGCGATGCATGTATCCTCGCCGATGAAAAGATCGGTTGAGGATACACTCGCGATTTATAAATAGGATAATGGATATATAAACGCGCCTAATAATCTCAGCTGTCTAACTAAAATGCATGGATGGATGGCTGAGATGGGCTGAGTTCTTCCCTGAGGATGAATGTGAATCGTTCATGATCCAAGGGGAGATTCGAGCCCAATCTTGCATAGATTCATTCAAGACTCAACCCACACCATTTAAAGGACTAGAGCAGCCAATCCAACGGTGGATTTCACATGCAATAAAAATTCCTTTCACAAAAGACTAACACCTATCAATCTAAGTGGTCAAAAATCACTAACTTCGCCAGAGGTGATCACCGACTCTCAGGATCGATGAGGTAGCTTCGTCTAGTGGGGACAAAGCCCTGTTGAAGTTCTTAGGCCTTGAAGTTGAATGGATGAATGGGTGGACCAACTCCTCTTGATCTCCCTTGCGACTTTGATCGAATTGAGTTCTTCCTTATCATGGGAACTCGGATGCTTAGGAGTTCAACTTGGTCCTTGGATGATGAGTGTAAGGAATTAGATAAGATCAAGTGAGAAGAAGTTCAGGACATTTTTTCCTGTGCAAAATTGAAGAATGCAAGATTAAAATCCTCTTTAAGGGCCTTGGGAAAGCTCTGAGGTGATTGCTAAGAGTTCCTAGGCTCCAATCGATCAAGAGTGAATTAAAATTTCAATGTATTAGGGGGAGTATATCTCCCCCTATGGCTATTAGACGGCCGACAATGAGCTTGCCATTTTGATCCAATTGACCATATGGAGTGGGCTATTTAGGTTATTTGAAGTGTGCACATGGTCATTTGACCAATGCTAACTCCCATGTGCATCAAATTGAGCTTGGGGGAGTTTGAAAATTGAATTTTGCCATGGTGGTTTTTGGTCTATGGGCCAAATGGGTTGACCCAAACCCATTGGGTTTGGTGCACCACTCATCACTAGGTCCCCTTGAGCTTTTAGAAAGCCTCAAGTGATTGTGATGAGTGTATGACCAAAATACCCATGGGCTAGGCCAAAATTTGTTCTATGGCCTAGGATAAAATGATCATTTTGCTATTTTTTTCAATTTGGGTATGTTTGGTATGTTGAGAAAATAGGTTGGGCCAAGTTTCATTGGATTTGGAATCCATTTTATAGGGTTTGGCTCATGTTGACCCATTTAGGTCAAAATGGGTCAACTTGGGTCAAGTTGGCCAATAGGTCAAATTGGGTCAAACCAAGGGTTGGGTTAAGTTCATATGACCATTTGAAATGTTTTGGTGCCTTTGGTTTGGTTCAATTTGGATTAGATTTGGTTTTGGCTCATATGAAATATTTAGGTCAAATGGATCAAGTTGACATTTGACCATTTGACCCATTTGACCTATTTGGGTTAGGTCAAAGGTAGGTTTAGGTTTGGTTAGTCATATGGAGTGGATTGGTATCTTTGTTTCCAATCAATTTGGGCTAGGTTCAATTTTGGCTCAACATGACCCCTTTAGGTCATGTTGGGTCTAAAGTCAATTGGACTAGGTTAGGTCTAGTTGGCCAATTGAGGCTTTGCTCAAGTTCCATAAGTGATTTGGGATGGACTTGACCCATTAGTTTCAATCAATTTGGCTTAGATCAAGTTTTGGCACATTTTAGCCCTTTAGGTCAAAATGGGTCAACTTGGGTTAAGTGGGCTAGGTTAGGTTTAGATGTTGGCTTGGTCAAGTTCAAAAATAGGTCATGAATGAACTTAGATCAATGATTTCAATCAATTTGGCCTATGATGGAATTTGCTCATGTTAGGTTTCATTTTAGGTTTTAGGTTGACTTGGTCAACCCTTAGGTTTGACTTGGTTTGACCCAATTTGATTGATTGATCATCCCATGATGGTTGTTGATCATGATGAGAGGCAAATATGAGTTTGGTTCAATCCAATTTGGTTAGGATCAAAAGTTGGCTCATAAGGGTACTTTAGGTCACTTTGGGCCAAGTGAGTCTAAGTGGATCAAATGGCTTGGTCAAAGCTTGATTTGAAGTTGATTGCTCTTGTATATGGACTTATGATTGAAATATAAATCTATTTACAAGTGGTTTGAAGTCAAATGGAATTTGATCCATTTGAAAATTTCATATTCAGAGGAAGAATATGAAAGGGTCTTGGGTTTGATTTTTGATTTGGGTTTTGATTGTTTGATTGAGGTTTGGATTTATATATGAGCTCATGATTGTAGAATTGATTGAACCATGAGAGAAAATCAAGAGTTTGGCTTGATTTGAATTAATTTTTGCTAAGTTCAAGATTTTGACTTGAAAGGCTTAGATTTGATTTTGAGTTACTTTGAGTTTGAGTTTTGGAGTTGGTTTTTGAATTTATATTTCATTTATATATGTGAATATAAATGAGAATATAAATTGATCATGAGAAAATTCCAAGGGTTTGAAAGAGTTTAATCATGATTTAGGCTAAGTCCATTAAAAGGAATTTAAAGGACTTAAAAAATTTTGGAGAATGAAGCTTGAATTTTTGATTTTGGTTTGATTGATTTATATTTATATTTCATTTATATATGTGAATATAAATGAGAATATAAATTAGTTATGAGAAAATTTTAAAGATTTGAATAGGTTTGAATCATAATTTTTGCTAAGTCCTTAAGAAATGGTTAAGGACTTAGGAAATTTGATGGATTTTGATCATGTGTTTCATTCATAGAATTCAATCATGGATCTGAATCATAGAATTGATTTAAGTTTGGGAAAATCAAATGAATTGATTTGAGTTTGACTTGAAGGAGGGAAAGTGAGGAATGGTTTAAGCTAAAGGGTAAGGAATTTTCCTAACACCCATAAGGCATGACCTATTCCTATGGCTAACTCTTCTAAGTCTTCTAGGGATAGGGGAGTGTCCACCTAATCACTAGATGTGTCTTAAGACTAATGAACTCTTAAAGTATAAGAGAAGTCCTATGTCTAAGATGGAGGTGTTGAGAGCTCATTCTAAAAATGAGGTCAACATGTATTTTTGTATAAGAATCTAGATAGCTTTAAATTAATATAAAAAAAATAATCCAATTAAATGAAACATATAAATTCTAAAAATACATGTTTACATCCATCACTTAAGTGTGCTAAGGTATGTTGCATGTATAGGTATGCTTAGGATTTAATCATGTGCATGTTATATATGATGGAAATAAATGAATGAATATGTGTCATGTGATAGTAATTAATTCCAATTAATTTTAAGATGCCTTTCTCATTGAATGAGATTATTTAAAGTGAAGCTAAATTAGGATTAATTTAAAATATGTAATAAGTCAGTCATTAAAGAGAATTGATTAATTAATATTCTTTAGATATGGCTTAGGATAGGGATAAAAGAGAGTAATCCTCTCTTTTCTTCTCTTTACAACACTTAGTTGTTAGGTGTAAGCTAAATGGAACAAAAGAAAACATTAAGTAAAACTTGTGAATCAATTAAGTCACTTAAAGTGAAATCATCTCTTGTAATTAAATCTTTACATATTTAAAAATTTATAATAAAGCTTAGTCAAGGCATACCGCATAAGCCTTAAAACACACACTTTAGAAGTAAGTCACCACTTCTAGCTTTATGTTCGGGCAGTGCATGGAGTGATGTATGTTTGATTTTATGATGTATTATTTTAGAGTGGATGTTAGGGTGTATGCTTCAGATTGGATGCTAGGTCATGTTTAGCCTAATCATGTTTTTTCCAGGGGATTATATTTAAGGGGTGCTTAAAATAAATATAAATGCTCTCTTTTATAGGTTTAAACCAAATTATATAAATTAGGACAAGTGGGCTTACACCATGGTGCTAAGTCCAAATTATTATAACTGGGTTGTATGGTGTGTTTAGCTAACACTTATTTTGCAAGTGTAGTTAGAATTATTTTTTCTATTTAATGTAAATATGTATTAGAAATTAGGATTAGTGTTATGGGGATTAGGATGACTAGGCTAGAAGGCTTTATCTTGGGAGGCCCTTTTTGAAGCAAGCAAATCTAAATATAAAATGAAGGAGATATCAAGAATGAAGATAAGAAGACCTCGATAGCATTTATTCTTTTGTAAAATGTAATTATTCTTTCATATTCTAGGTTGTATAAGGGTAGAGCTTGACTATCCATTTTCTCTTTTCAGGTTGTATGAAGGCACCCGACCGCACCAGTCTTTTATTCTTCTATGTTGGATTTATAAAATGTATGATGTTATGTTTAAATTGTAATAAAATATCATATCTTTTCTTAGTTTCTTATTTATATGGTGATTTAATGTGTGGCCTAGATCCGATTAGGCTCTTAGAGAAAAATTAATTTTTCTACCCTAACTATAACTCATAACTAAATTTTCTAGATAACTCATAACCTCATATAAAGCCTAGGAATTAAATCAAGATAATTAAAATATTTAGCAACTCATTAGCTGAATGTTGTATGTTTAATATCATGCATTCATATTATTTCATTCTTGTAAAGAGAGGGTTTCCATCCTTGCACGATAGGGGAAGACTTGACCTTTGAGGGTCTCCTATGTGATGAAAAACACCTTTTCTCTCTAATTTAGCTAATAACTTCAATTCATCATGCATTTAGACATATAAAAATCCTATGGCCTTTGTCAAAATAAAGAGTACAAAAATCAAATAAAAATTGAAAATATTTCCATTAGACTAAGTCATTGTTCATACCACTCATGCTCTAGTCTCTTAGGGAGTGGGTTTAAGGACTTTAGTTTCTTTCTAAATAATAACAACTCAACTATCTTGGAAAATCATATGACTTACCTACATGGATTTAAAGCATAGGAGAAGTTAGCTGGCTACCACTACAGGCAATTATAAGTTCAACAACAGGTGGTTTACCTTCTCTTATGAAGGTAAACCTTATGCCCATTTTCACTTAGATTTAGGTTATGTTTATTTGCTAAAGCTCTAGATCTGATTCGGTGACTGCTTTCCTCTATTATAAATCCTTATCTCTTAGGCTTTTTCACAACCTTGTATTGTAGGATCATAAGTCCTAGCTATCTAATAAAAAGTCAACTCAAATAACTACCTCTCTTCAACTTCAAATATATAAAGCCCAACAATAGGATGGATTGAAATGCTCACTAGGTTTCCTAATATCATGAGCATTCCCTACTCATCTCCTTTGGCTCTGATAATAAGTCTCTCCTTTTAACCCATCCCATTTGATTTTCCAATATAACCAATTTATTGATATTCTTATCCTTGAAATCTTTGAAGACAATAATTGCCTACTTTAATCGAGAGTATTCCTAAGGAATTCACTTTCCTTAGGATTTAATTAACTATGGGGGCTTGCCCCCCAGGGAACTTTAAGACCCGATTTAATATAAAGCCTACTTTATTTATCCATGTAAAGTAGGGAAAAATATCTAGTACATTCGAAGACCCATCATGCCTTAGGAGTCCTTATTAGGTGATTAGGTCTATTATAGAGTAGTGATTTCTATCTTTTGAGATAGTGCACCATTCCTTAATGTCGTACCCAATCACTTAAATAAATACACCCACAGATCTGCATGGTGTCCCCCATACACGATATCAAAAATAAACACCATAAATGTATATCTATTTTATTATATTTTTGATCAATACTAGAATATGTTAAGTTATTTTATAAGCGCACGAGCTGTTATAACTCCATTTGAATGCATATAATATACAATCATCCAACCACATACACTACTTCACCTTTTTCCCATTTTTGCACATAGACTTTGATAGTTAAGTATTGAATATTATCATTTTTAACATATATATACATCATCAAACATGTTGAAGAAAAATGTAAATATCAATGCGTACAACTAATAGTAGAAATTAGAGGTAAATTTATGTTGTGCATTAATAATGATAATTTGCAAAATCATTTATATGCCATATCCAAAATAATATTTTGAAACTTTTCTTATTTTATATCAATTTTTTGTTTGGCTCAATATACTCATAAAATTACACAAATTTCTATAGAACATAAAATATTTGGTGAAAGTTTTATGTTTTATGTAAATATGTCTAACACAGTTCATTCAACATATCAAAAGTTACATTGTGAAAAATTTATAAATCTCTATGGATCTGAGTTTGTAAAAAATTTAACCAAATAAAATATCAAAAATATACATACAAATGATGAAATTGAAATCTAAAGTAGGTAAACAGTGGCTTATCTAGAGTTGGACAAATTTCTCAACTAGTATGATAGAAGAAATTGGCTCTACGATCCCCGAATCGTACTCTCTCTCTCTCTCTCTAAAAGTCATGGCCAAATGGATCAAACATGAGGAAATGGAATTCTAGAGAAGTGGGATGAAAAAATTAAAAGAAAATTATTATTACTATTTTAATTAAAAAGGGTATAATTATAATTATGGAAATTGTTAAATTTTAATTATATTTTACTTAAATTTTTTATACATTAAAATATAAGAACCTTAAAATTATAGAAAAATAATCAATAAATTTAACATAATGTCTATAATTCTTTGGTGAAAAAGGTTTGGAAAAGGACACTAGATGGCTGCAAAAAACCTACTTTTATAAGAAGGTACAAATTTCTTAAGAAAGACAATTCCAATAAGAATATGGTAAAGATGAAACACATCTTAAAAAATTAATTAAATCTAGTTAGGCAAAATTTTGACATGTTAAAATTTTATTCAATCAAAATTATAAAATATCCATGAGTAAACTAAATATAAATTAACTCTACAACTTAAAGAAAATCAGTTGACATAAAATTAATATGTGTTGACCTCACTTTTAGTGAGGTTGATAGCCTTCTTAGACTTATGATTTAATTTAGGCACTAAGATTCTATTAACCTTAAGTGAGGTTAATAATCACCACAATCTTAATGAATTAGGATCTCCAACCTTAGATTAGGAGCTTCTTAATTAGACACTTAGGATACTGTGATTAGTGGCTAAGTGCACAACCTCAACTAAAATTAAAATTAAAATAATAAATTAAAATAAAATTTGAGTTCAACTGAACCCAGATTAAGGTAATTGAGTTTGATTAACTCAATTAAACCATTTGGGCTCAAAATCAGCTAAATTCAAAAATCAAATTCTATAAAATCAAAAGTAAGTAAATCAAATTAAACTAAACCAAAGGCACATAATCAAAACATAAGTATAAATAAACCCAAAATAAATCCATATGATGTTCAGAGTGATCAAATCATCTAACCTAGAGTTGACCCAATGGGCCCCACTGAGTCAAAAATTAAACTAATCAAAATTTGATCAATTTAAGTCATCCTAAATATGTATATTTATTAAATTAATATAATAGAATACTAATCAAATTAATTCTCAATATAGTGATGACTGAAATGACCTAATTGGATCACCTAGTCTAAATGAACCTGAATCGACCTTATTAAATCTAAACTAAAACAAAATTAAATTAATTGAAATGAAATGTTACAAAATATTTTAAAATTATATTAGAACATAATTTAAAATTTTCTTCATTTTGATTTGACCATATTGGTCATTTGACCCAAGTAAACTCGATTTAACCCATTAAGGCCAAATTGGCTCAAAATAGGTTTAAATTAAAATAAAATACAAATTAATTAAAATAAATTATTATAGGTCATTTAAAATACTCAATAAAATATAATTGAAGCTTTAACACACTTCAATTTGAGTCATATTGGTCATTTAACCCACGTGAACCCAATTTGACCCAATAAGCCTAATTTGGGCAAAAAATATGTTTAAATTAAAACTTAATTAACCTAAATTAAATCAAATCATTGCTTATAATTATTCTTGAGTTTATTATTGACTCAACTCTCAATGGCACCAAAATTTTCCAATTAGGTCAATTGGTTAATCTAATAGACCCAAATTAACCTATATGAGCCTATTAAGCCAAAATCAAAATAAATTAAAATATAAATTAAAATAAATTAAAAGTAAATCAAATTAATTACTTTAAATTACTTTTAAAATTTAATTAAACTCAATTTAACTTTTATTTGAGCCTAATTTATCTAATTTGGTAAATTTGGCCATTGACCCAAGTGAACCCAAATTAGCATGGTTTGACTTATTTAGGTTAAATTGAGTTAATTTAGGCTTAAGTTAAATCACATTAATTAATCATATGAATTATAAATAATTAGTTTAATATAGTTTAAACTTAATCTTAAATTAATTTGGCAAATAAGACTCATTTGACTCAGCCTAACTCAATTTGGGTTAAGTTGAGTCAACTCAAGTCATAACTCAAAATGAATTTGCTCACCTCTCCATACACGAAGTCAATTAAAAAGTTTAGATCTAATCAAGAAATGGGCATACCAAGCACAAGGGAATAATGAAAGAGGGATGTGAGGATGAGGAGAAGAAAAATATTTTTTTTCTTCACATGGGAGGGCATGAAGAAAAAAAGGAGTTTTTACACATTATTTTTTTCATCGTATCATTCCAATAATCACACACACACACCTCCTCCCAACCAGAAGAAAGCCCCTCTCCCCACCTCTTGTGCTCTATAAGTCCAAAAGCTACAAATTTCTAGTAACAGGTGGTGGTGCACGACAGTCGGAGCATTCCATAAGGAGGTAAAGGAGGAGATCCAAGAAGATCTTCTAGTATCCTCCGAATGTGAGCTTCGGTATGGTAACCTTTAAAAACTTTAGATCAACCATTGGTGTTTGTATTTGGCAAAAAATTTGCACAAATCTAGGATTTTCCTTTAGATCCCATTGCATTTTCTTTCTTTCAATTCTCCAATGTGAAATAAAGCGACTTCTGGATAAGATAACGAGATTAGATGATGTTTGTGATAGATCCCATCAATCTAACCCTATTTTTTCTGCCTCCTATGAGGAAGAAAACCTCCAAAATGTTCATCTTACTTGGATAGAATGAATGGCCATGATTAGATCTTCTTTTTTTGATTTATTTTATTAGATCTAATCCAAAATTTTAAAAAATCATAAAAAAATAAAATACTAAACCACAAAACACAAATAAGGGCTCTACGAATTCTTCTTCTCAAGAGGAATCTAATGAACATAAAAATCATAAATTTGGATTTAGGAGTAATTTGAGTATTAGTGTAATATACATTTCCTTAATTAGTCTTAAAATACTAAACCAATTAATTTAAAATTTTAAAACTAAATGTTCTTTCCTACAAATCATAGAATTTTTAAGTTAATTAGCTTTATGTTTTAAGAGTTATTATATTGAAGGCAATTAGCTATTTTTAAATAACCAATTAATTAAAAATTATAAAATTTATGAAAATTCATCAAAATAATTTAAATCACTTTAATAAATATCAGAGATCTTAAAAAATTAATTAGAACATTGAGATCACACCAAATTATAAAAATAATTAAATTGGGATTTAATTAAGCATTAATTTACTTTAATTACACATAACTTTAAAAAATCATAACTAATTGTAGAAAAAAAATTTAACTAAACCCTCTATGAAAAGCTTAAATAGAGTAGAATCTAAGAGAAATAAAATCCTTAGATTTCATCTAATGAATAGTGACTAATTAAAGTTTGAACGTTTAACTAATACTTTATTATACCTTAATCACTTGGTTAATTAACTTGAGATTTGATATATTGAATATATGGGATGACCTCTGCCTCCCATTATTTTCTTGGGCTAATTTTTTTAAGTGGATTAAAAGAATCAAAATTATAAACCCAAATTATCTCTCTTATGCAATTAATTAATTATTAAGATTAAAAAAATTATGAAATTGATTAAAGGGTGTTACTTAATCATTATAATAGTAAGAATAATAAAAATAATAATTAGGACCCCTCTTGTAATTATTTTTTAATATTACCCTTAAGGTGTGTGGTGTTTTAATTTAGAGTTGTTGCGGACACCACGCACATCTTAGGGGGGTACTTATTGAAATGATTGGGTATGACATTAAGGTATGATGCACTATCTAGAAAGATGAAAGCATCATGCTATAATAGACTTAATCACCTAATAAGAACTCCTAAGACAGATGGGTCTTCATATATACCAGAGATATTTCTCCTATTTTACATGGAGAAGTAAAATAGGGTTTATTTTCTATCGATTATTTAGTTCCCTATGAAAGCAAGCTTCCATATTTAATTAAATCATAGAAAATGGAAATTTTCTAAGAACACTCTTGATTAAAGTACTCAATCAATTATCTCCAAAGATTTCAAGGTTAGGCTATCAAAGGATTGGATGTTTTTGGAAAGTCACATGGGAATGTTCAATTGGGAAAGACTTATTTTCAGATTTCAAAGGAAGATAAGTAGGGAGCACTCATGATATTAGAAAGCCTAGTAAGCACTCCAATCTACCCTATGGTGAGGCTTTATATATTTGAGAGAGAGAGAGAGAGAGAGTTTATTTATGTTTGATTTGAAATTTTGTTAGAATGCTAGGGCTTATAATCCATGGACACAAGATTATGAAAATGCTTAAGTGGTGAGGATTTATACCTATAGCCCGAAGAAAAGACATCGGATCCTAAATCTAGGATGCTTTATCACAAGCCAAAAGCATGACCTAAATCTAAACAGAAAATGATTCATTATGGTTTACCTCTATAAGAGAGGGCAAACCCATCCTGACTCTTCCGGACTTACAACCGCTTGGAGTGGCTGCCAGCTAACACCTTCTACGCTTTAAAATCATGTAGATCGGTCTAATGTAAGTGCAAGATAGCTAGGCTATCATTAATTAGGAAGGATACTAAAGTCCTAAAATCACTCCCTAAGAGACTAGATCATGACTAGCATGAACATATGAATTAGACTAAATGCAAAATTTAATAAATTTTTATATTACTTTGACATATTCATTTGGACAAAGGCTTGGGATAATACTGCCTAAATGCATGATGAAATATAGTTGTTGGCTAAATCAGTAAGAGGAGGTGTTCTCTACTACAAGGGATGCTTCACAGGTCAAACATTCCCCTATCGTGCAAGAGTGGAGACCCTCCCTATTCAAGATTGGAATAAGATGATATGCATGCTATTGGAACATTCATCATTTAGCTAAGGGGTTGTTAAATCTTTTAGTTATCTTGATTATAGTCTAGGATTTAAGGTGAGATTAAGAGTTCTTTTAAAATTTAATTTTGAGTTATTAATGAGGGTAGAAAAATTAATTTTGACCTAAAGAGCATACTACATCCAGGCCACACATCCAAACATTAAGCTTATGAAACCTATGAAGAAGATGCAATTTCTATTGCATAATTTAAACACAATAATCAAACATGTATAGATTATCATGAAAGAATAAAAGGTCGGTGTGGTCGGGTACCGTCGTACACCCCGAAAAGGAGAAAAGTTGGGTAGCCGAACTCTACTATTACAAAACCCAGAATATAATAGAATATTACATTTATAATTAAATGAATGCTATGGGGGTCTTATTCTTTGATATTCTTATTTCTTTTGATTTTGATTTTGCTCTAAGGCTTCACATGGCCTCCCAAGACTTTGCCTTCTAGCTAATGCTCATCCTAAACCCCATAGCAAAGCTTAATTCCTATTATAAAATTATATATTTATGAAAAAGATAAAACCTAACTACACCTGTAAAATAGATGTTAACAAAACATACACATCCCAAGTAGTTATGTTCTATAAATTTGACCTTAACACCCTGCACATGGGTAGCCAAGCTCACATATCCTAATGTGGATTATGCAAAGGGGGCATAAGAAACCTACAAGTAAAAGCATTTATATTTGTTATGATAGTGGCCCCCTTAGCATAATACCCTATAGAAAATAATATTAGGCTAATAACAACCTAACATCTAGTATATGCATAACAATCCTAACATCCAGTCTAAAATATTACATCACAAAATGAAAACACAACATCACAACATACACCGTCCTAACTTAGAGCTAAAAGCGGTGACTTAATATTCTAATGTGTGTGCTTAGGCTTAGTGTGGTATGTCTTAGCTAATTTAGAATTATAATTATATAAGATTTGGAATTGTTTAATTTAAACATGAAGGGTGATTTAACTTTAAGTTATTAAAAGGATTAGTGGATTTTAGTTTCTATTTTATTTTGTTTCATTTGATATTTACTTAACATCTAATTGTTGCAAAGAAAAGAAAGAAGTTTGGCCCTCTTCATCCCTATCCTTAGTTATTTTCTAAAAGCATGTTATTATGACTTGGTTTCTTTTAATGAATGTTTTAATATTCCTAAATTTAGGTTGATCTTAAAGAATCCTATTCAAACATGAAAGGCATCTTAAGATTAATGAGATTGGATTACTATTATATGGATAATGTTATATCATTCCTTTTCATCATTAATAGCATGCATATGATTTTGAAGTTAACATAGTTATACATGTAATGTATTTTTGGCACACTTAAGTGATTGTGAATGCATGTACTTTGGTAGAAAAGAGAATTTCATTCCTTTGCTCAGTACACACACATGTATTTAAGATTTAAACAAGTACGTGCTATTGTTTAAACTAAGGAAGTGAGATAATCTAAGACCTAAGGCTACTTAAAGCCTCGTATTCCCAGGATGTCCAGACTATATTCTTGCTATCTAAAATACATATGAATGTATATACAACCATGAGAATATAAATCATGCAAAAGATTGTATGTTAACAAATTTATTTATTCATGTCAAGTAAAGCATTATCCAAATTCTAATGTATGTAAACATGTGAATGAAATTAAGTAAGTATGTCATTGTTAACCAAGGAAGTGAGGTAATCTAAGACCTTCTGGGGCTACTTAAAGCCTCATATTCCCGGGATGTCCAGACTATATACTTACTAACATTCAAATACATGTAAGTATACACATGAATAATCAAAGTAAAATAATACTTTAACATGTTTAAGCTATAAATAAATGTAAATAATATAGAATATTCATCACCAATCATCAATTTATTAGTGATAATAGCCACACATATAATAGATTAATCCAACATATGCAACTTACACATAATTAAATTCAATTGATTTTTTATTTGAAAACATGAATACATGATATCAAATGACATACAAATTTACAATGATCAAGGAGGAATAATTAAACATTTCCAAATGACACATTCAACCACATTAATTCCTAAGGATAATTAAGTTGAATAAAAATTATTTAAAGTTAACCAAAGTTGTTATGAAGGTTAATTTTGGATTTGAATGTTAAACTTAAAGAGGGGAGATAATATTTGCTATTTTAACCCCATCCCACATTAGTGACTTAATGTGTTTAAGGAAAAGTAATTAAGTGAATTTTATAAATTAATTAAGTTCAAGCCATTAAGCAATTCATTTAATTTCCCTTTCCTATTGCTTCCTTAATTTAATTAACTACTTAATCATGAGTTTCCAATGATATGCAAATGAGAAATTAAAATTTGTAATGTTCCTAAAGAGACCTAATGTAATTAGGCTCATGATTAAGGGTTAATTAGATTAAGAAAAGGACTAGTTAAGTACTTCTATGATTTTCCCATACCCATGGGTTAACCATATGTTCCCTAAGATTCTTTATGTTATTAAACACATAAAGAGGAACCCATGAATTCAATTTGAGTTATCTGATCTAATTAGCAACTTAATTTGATTTAATTTTACTATTAGTTACTTAATTAATTTTTAATTAAATTTTGCATTAATTAACTTTTTTAATGAAATGCATTTAGGAAAGCAATTAAAAAATATGTCATAATCATTCTTCCATAACATTCCACTATTAACAATGATTAATCATCTTTAATTACTTAATTTTTATTATTTGACATTTTTAATAATTATTATATTAATTAAAGAAGGTGATTAAGATTAAAATTCTAAATTCTCCTAATTCCCTAATCAATAAATCTCAAGAAGATTATGGGAGGAAGAGGACATCCCAATGAATCAACACCCAATTTGAGATCAATTGCCAAATAATTAAAGCTTAATTAAGGTAATTAAAAAAACTTCAAACCTAATTAAGAACTATTCACTATTCAAACTTAGAGTTTTATTTTTATTAAATTATCCTCTATTTAACCTTTTCAAAATGGGATTACTCATATTTTGATTTTCTACAATTAGTTGATTTTTAAAGTTTTGAGTGGTTAATTACATTTTAATGCCTAATTAATCCCCTAACCCCTCGGCGCCACACGAATGCTAATGCAGTAATGCTTTCCATGTGGCACCATGGGATATGTTATTTAAAACGTCTCCCATGGCGGTTGAGTTAGTGGCAACGATGTTTTTTCCCCACTGTTCGATCTCGGATTGGATGGGGATTAATCTCATGATATATAAAGGATTAAATCAGATTTTCTAATGGATTAAATCACACCATCCATTCTAATCATGTGGAATGGATGGTGGATGATCCTTCATCCCTTGAACACCAGAAGATGGACACCGTCTGCCTTCCACTACTCGATTCAAGCTCATCGATGCTTGTGGGATGTCGATATCGACTCCAAAATGTTTGAGGAGAAGATCTAAGAGGATCCTGTGGTGGAAATCATATGAAATCACAAAACCTTTCACAAAAGACCAACACCTATGGGGATTTTCTATGATTTGCTAGAATTTACTTTACCGAAGCTCAAAACTGACGGTCTAATGACTGAGGTAGCTTCATCTTGAAGGGAGGAAGCCCTATTGAGAAGCTCTTGAGTTGTCCCCGCTGATGCCTCTATGGACCAAACATTGCCATAATAGTCACTATAGTTGGTCTAGGAGTGCCTTCTAGTGATCAAATTGATTGAGAATTTCATTTCGACTCGCCAGAGCTTGGGAGGTGTGGGAGAAGTTGAAGTTTGGTAGAGCTTGAATGAGGTTGGATGGGTAGACGATGCAGTTTCATTCAGCTTTGGTCTCACCGGTGATAGGGAGCACGAGAGGATTAGAGAAAGCTTTAGGGATGAGCGCAAACACTTAAGGATTCACTCTATGTGGTTTGAATTGAATGAGAGGTGTATACCCTCCTCCCCAAGTGATGTGATGGGATTATCTCATTTTGGCAAATCGTACGCAGTAGTAGTAATGATGGGTGAGGTGTACCTCCCAAGTGTTCCAATAGGGAGCCATGGGTGAACTCACCTTCTCTTAACCCATGGCTGAACTCAATAGCCTTGGGTCAAGTTAGTCAGTGGTCCAAGTGTCCAAAATGAGCTAAGGGTGACTATCAAGGGTTGGTGGATAGGTAACACCATCCAAATGATGATTTCATCTCATTTGGAGGTTTTCCATTAATTTTGGACTAATTTGGGCCCAACATGGGTTGGGTTCATTTGGGCTAACCCATGGTGACCCAAGGATAGGTCATGCCAAGTTTGGTTGGGTTTGGATCTGGTTTGAATGGGTTTGGCTCAATTTGACCCATATGGGTAAAATGAGTTCAATTGGGTTAGATGACCAATTGGTCAAATTGGATCAAATTAATGGTTTGGTTAAGTTTAAATGATCATTTGGGATATTTTTTGGATCAATTGGTTTAGCTTAATTTGAAGTGGATTTGATTTTGGCTCATTTGGGTTCATTTGGATCAAATGGGCTAAGTTGACCTATTTGGCCAAATTAGCCAAATTAGGTTGGGTGGATGGTTGATTTAGGTTCAAATAATGATTTGAGAATGATTGTAGGTGTTGATTTGAATTGAATTGGATTTGGGAGTGATTTAGTTCAATTTAACCCATTAGGTCAAATTGGGCTAAATGGGTCAATTGGGTTGGTTAAAATTGGATTCAATTGAAGATTGGATCATGTTCAATAATCAATTTGTGATTGATTAGAGGCATTGGTTTCAATCAATTTGGTTTATGATTTGATTTGGCCCAATTTGGCCCTTTAGGTCAAATTGAGTTAACTTATCAAGAGCCCAAGTTGGCTTGGTTTTGTTCGATTGATGGTTGAGTCATGTATAATATTGAATTTATGATTGATGAGAATCATTGGTTGCAAGCAATTGAGTTTAGAATATGATTTGGTTCATTTTGTCCATGGGTTAATTGGGTTAACTTGGATCAAGTGATCAAATTGACTTGGGTTGGCCTAATTGATTGTAATTTGTCAATCAGGATGATCAACAATCATTGTAGAAAGGATTGGGTGGGTTGGTTCAATCTAATTTGGGTTGGATTGAGATTTGGATCAAATTTGTCCTTTAGGTCACTTTGGGTCAAGTGGACCAAATGGGTTGATTAGGTTGAGTTGGATTGAATTGGGTGTTGAGAAGAGTTCAATGATGAATTTAGGGTTGATTGGTATTTTGATTGCAATTGATTTAGATTTAATAGGATTTTAGCTCATTTGAACCCTTTGGGTCAAATGGGCTAACTTAGGTTGATTGGTTTGATTTGATTGGATTGGTTTGAGTATGAGTCTCGAAAGTAGAGGTTTGAATTGATTGGAGTGTTTATGTGGCAATTGAATTGGCTGTGGGTTGGATCCATAGGATGATTGTGGAATTGATTTAGGTTAAGGGTTGGGTTAATTTGGTTTAGATCTTGGATATAAAATAAAACACAATTGAGGTTGGTTGGTTGGCTTGGGAATTATAGGTTTTGGTTTAGGCCATAGGATAAATATGACCTATTTACCCTAGATTATAACCAAAGCTTGAGGTGTACCTTCCTAAGTCTCTAAGCATGGGTTTAGTGTTCCCTTAATCACTGATCCATGAATAGGAAAATATCTAAGTGTCTAGAAAGTTCCTAAGCCTAGATAGGAAAGATGAGTCTTCACTCTAAAAGTGAGGTCAACAAAAGGACCCCCAATAGGTGTGGTGTAACTGACAAGGCACACCACACGTATTGGCGTTGATCGAGATGATCAACAACATTCAGGAAGATCACAAGAACTAAGGATGGTTATCCATACCTAAGTGGAGTGGTAGATGAAATCATAGTCTTAGTGCGATGCAATTCACTATTATGCTAAGGGCATGAGAGAGAAGAGTGAATTTGGCTTAATTTGCTCAGAATTGATTTCGTGCAAAGGCCACAAAGAGAGATCCACTGGGGGATTTGCACATGAATTTGTTTGATTATAGATTAATTTATGCCAAGGGCATAAAGGGATCTATCGTGATTGAGGTTGGATTGAATTTATTTTATTTAATTTGACTATGTCGATTGGCTTTGGTTTGAACTTAGGTTTTGTTTTGATTTAATTGTGGTGATTGATTTAGTTATAGTTTGCTAATTTGTTTTGATTTTTGATTTAATTGATTGATTTAATGTGAACCCTATGGATTTACGATGGACCACACTAAGAAGGGGCTATAGTAACCTAGACCTACCTTAGATTTATCGATCCAAAGGGGTAGTCTACTGGCTGTATGTTAAAGACTATCCAACCTAAGGATTGCCCGTCAGTTTTTAATGGCTATACAAGGAAGAAAGCTCGGGGACTCACATCTTCCAAAGTAGAATTAACCATTAGGGTAGCTTGCTAATGACACAACAAGTCAAATCCAACCTAGGGTGACTATCAAGTGAGTACCTCTAGGGGTCTTATCTTAACTTAGAGTAGTCAAGAAGATCCCTATAAGGAGTTTTGCTGACACTGCCCAAAAGATAGGATGCCTAATTGGGAAGATGTGTCTCTAGGGGTATTATCCTAATCCACAAGAGATTTCATTCTATTTGTTTGATTGTTTGTTTGTTTAGTGTGGGCCTTGTTAGTTTGTGAGGGACCACACTAAGAAGGAGCCATGGGGGCTTTGGCCTATCTAAAATTTTCTAGCCTAAGGGATAGTCTGTACATCCACAGTACAGAACTTCCAACCACAGGGGTGGCTACTAGGAAAAGAAAACTGTCCAATCTGGTAGTAACTTGAGTCATATCTAGAAGGGGTCATGAAGCCACAATCTAAATAAAATGCTCACATGGGAAGCTTCCTCGAGGGGTCTTACCTTAATCCTTGGAATATAAGCTTGTAGGTATACGGTGACTGCCTCAAGGAGAAGGCATTGGGACTTACATCTGCCTAAGCTGTTATCCAATGGGTGGGTTACTATCAGAAAAGCAAACACAAACCAACCTGAGGTTCTCGTCAGTTTGCAATGATCAATCTATAAAGAAAGCATTGGGGACTCACATCTTCCTAAGCATGGAACATATCATTAGGATAGTCGGTTGTCGGCTAATCAACTATTATTCAACTATTGACCTCACTTTTAGAGTGATGATTCAATCTCATCTTCTTAGATTTAAAAGTCTTCAAGACACTAAGAATTCTTTAGTCATAAGACACTTATAGCAATTAAGTGAACACTTAACTTAAGCCTAAAGATTTAGAATGATTAATCATAGGATTAGGCTATGCCTTATGACTTAGGCAGACTTACCTACATTACAGCCTAAACCTAATCTATGCCCACCTTTTTAACCTAAAACAAACCTTAAATTCAAATATCAAATTCAAATCTAAATTCCAAACCAAATGATTAAAACCTAGAATCAAAATCAAGTCCAAATTAAGCCTATCCTAAGCCCATAATTCAATCTATGGACTTAACTAAGACAATTCAAGCCAAACTAAACTCAATTGATTTTCTCAAAGTCAACTCTTCAATCAACCTATACAAAATATACAATCAACTTCAAACCAAACCAAAATCTAAACCAAATCAAACCTAGCCTAAGCCATATGATTTGATCTTATGGACTTGGCCAAAATTCCCTTCCAATTAAATCAATTTTAATTGATTTTCTCATGAATCAATTATTTCTTCAATCATCTTACCAAATATAAATGAAACTTACATTCAAATGATTTAAATCAAATCAAATTAAATTATGGCTATTATTTTTGAATTCATTTTGATTGGGGGGGGATACCACACAGATTTGAGGATGTACTTATTGAGGTTATCAAGTACGACATTGAGGAATAATGTCCTATCTCAATATAGAAGTCACTACTCTATAATGGACCTAATCACCAAATAAAGACTCCTAAGGCATGATGGGTATTCAAATATACCCAAGATTTTCCCCCTATTTTATATGGATGAAGAAAGTAGGGTTTATTTAAACCGAGTTCTAAAGTTCCCTATGGGGGAAAAGCCCCCATAGTTAATTACATCTTAAGAAAATGAATTCTTTAAGAATATTCTTGATTAAAGTAGGCAATTATTGTCTCTAAATAATTCAAAGATGGGACTATCAATAAATTTGTTGCATTTAAAAAATCAAGTGGGATGGATCAAAAGGGAAGAGTTATTATCGAAACCAAAGAAGATGAGTAGGGAGTGCAAGGGATTTAATTTTAAATGGTTAATTTCTCTTTAAGTGATTTAATTGATTTGAAGATTTCATTTAGTATTTTTTTTATTTTATATGGCCTACACTTAACAACTAAGTGTTATAGAGAGAAGAAAGAGAGGGAATCTCTCTTTCGTCCCTACCTTAAGTCACTTCTAAAGCAAGTTAATTAATAAATTTCCTTTAGTGAATGGCTTATTATATGTTTTAATCAGTCCTAAGTTTAGGTTAACTCTAAATGGCCTTATTCCATAAAAAAGATATCTTAAGATTAATTATAATTCATTCATTTCTTTCCATCATGTACATCATGCATATGATTAAATCCTAAGTATTCCTATACATGCAATGCAAATCTTAGCACACTTAAATGATGAATGCAAAGAAATATGTTTGGAATTTAAATATTTCATTTGATTGAATTATGAATGCATGTCTTTTTAATAGAAAAGAGGGATTTTCATCCATTAGCTAGATACACATTCACATGTACAAAAGTTTTAAGTTAGTACGTCACCATTGTTCTGCACTAGGGGCATAAGGTACAAGACCTACTTAGGGCTACTTAAAGCCTCACAACCTCGGGGTGTCCAGACTAATATACCACTTTTCTTAGATACATGTAGATATATAAGCAAGTATAAGGATTGAAAAACCCATGCAAAAGTTGTATTTGATTTGTTTGATTTATGATTCTTATTCATTGGTCATATCACACATACATATGTATAAGAGTTTTAAGTGAGTACTACGCCATTGTTCTGCACCAGGGGCGTAAGGTACAAGACCTACTTAGGTACTTAAAGCCGCCACTGAGTGTCCAGAATAATATACCACTTTTCTCTGATACATATGAATGTATTAAAAAGAACCACAAGAATAAGAAGTCATGCAAGAAGTCATATTTAAGTTGGTTATATGTAGTATGGAAATGCATAGGAAGAGATTTAGAAAAATATTGTGTTCTTTTCAAATGAACTATATATTTATAAATCCCATGCAAATCCATATAAGATAAGAAAAGAAAGCTTCATATTGCATATCTTATATTATCAACACATGCTAATTTTATATACTTATAATTAGCATCACTCCATATATTATAATTGATTTATAGGATTTTGAAAATAATTTTTGATTTAATAGTAATAATAGCCACACTTATTTAATTTAAAGCAACACATGCAATTAGACATGAAAGAAACCATTTTATTTAGTTAATTTTAAAAAAAATGAATGCATGATTACACATGGCAAGCAACATTTAACATGAGTGGAAAGAAATAAGAGAGCATAGGCACACGATCTCATTCATTCCAATTAATTTCTAAGGATAATCATACTAAATAAGTCTATTTAAAATAAACCAAAGTTCTTTATTGTCATTTCCTTTTTGAGTTGAACTTGATTTAGGAAACGTGAAAGAGGTTTGTTGGTCCTAATCCCATCCCCCATGTGTCAGTTAATTTTGGTTCAAGGATGAAATACTTAAGTTGATTTTATGATTTAATTAGGTTAGGGTATGAATTAAGTGGATTAATTAACCCTTACCCACATCACCTTAAGTTACTTAATTAACTAATAATGAGCTAATATGATATGCAATCATATGAAAAGTAAATTTGCAATTCTCCTTAGAAATGAAAGGGGCCTAATGCAATTGGCTCATGATTAATAGTTAATTAGGCTTAAGGGATCTCACTTAACTACTTTTATGATTTTCTCACACATGTAAGCTAACCATAATTTCATCATCTCTCACTTTGGATCATTGGACACCCAAAGAGCTACCCAAGATTAAATTAGAGAAATAGATTCAATTGAATTAATTAAGTTCATTAATTAGTTAATTAAACCTTAATTAACCTTAACCAACCAAAATGAGATGGGCTTAGAGAAAGAGACAAAGAAGAGAGCCTAAGTCTCCATCCCTAATTCTTTCATTAGTTAATTTGGGTATGATTTGGATTTTGATTAATCTTGTTGATTAATTAATTAAGGAATGTTAATTAATTAATTCTTTAAGAGGGATTAGAGAAGATTTAAAGAAAAGATTAGAAGAAGAAGTCCCAATCCGATTCTGGACTTCATCTTCATTAATAGAGGTTAATATGCTTAACTAATTGATTAATTTACTATTCATTTACTTAATTATCACTAATTACATTAAGAAAGTGATTAAAGCTTAATCAATTAGTTTTTCTAATTAAGCAATCAATAAAATCTCAAAAAATAGGGGAGGTAGAGATCATCCCTCTAAACATACATAGAAAGTCTGAGATTAATTGGATGGTTAATTAGTAAATTAATTAAATTTTAATTTTACCAATCCAAATCCAATCAAATAATTTTAGATTTTTCTAAAAGGAGCCTAAGTTTGCATATTTTATTTTGGAATTTTCTAGAATTAATTATGAATTTAAGAAGTTTTAAGATTAAAAACCAATTAATTAACCCTAATTAAAATTGTCTGATCTAAGATCGGATGATCACGATTAAACCTGCAATTTTGACGGATTAATTAGAGGCTCTAAGCGTGATCTGATTAGGACCATCCATTCCGATCCCGCAAGATGGATGGTCTATGATCTATCTCCTCTTGAGTGTCAAACAATGGCTACCATCCATCGATCGCCGCTCGATCTGAGCTCACCCAAGCTTGGATGGAGATGAAAATGATCCCACACCTTCCGGGAAGCACAACAATTAAATCCAAAGATAGAATACGTGTGACATGGAAATTTCTTTCACAAAGGACCAATCTATTTTTATTCAAGGATCGATTTCAATGGAATACCTCATCAAAACTTATGACCGATGATTCCAATGATTGAGGAAGCTTCATTTGGTAGAAATAAAGCCTTGAGTTGCATGAGCTTTGATTTGGTGTAGTTGGCTTGGAAGACCAAAGGACTAGGAGTAAGTGGTCTGGCTTGATCTAACTCTACCCTCTGACCATCAAAAGCTTGCAAAAGGACTCGTTCTCACTTGTTTGGCTCCAAGGAAGGTGTGTGCAAAGTTAATTGCGCTTTGATGGAGATTTGAGCAAATGGGAATTGAAGGTGGCCTCCCTATTCCCTATTTCGGTTTTGCATAAAATAAAAAATGGGTATTTTGGAGAGCTTGGGAAGGCTTCAAAATCACTATGGAAACTCTCTCCTTAGCCACTAGGGTTGAATTGAGTGTGTCTCTCTAAGTTTGAGTGAGAATGAGAAGGGTATACCCCCCTCATTCCTTGGATCGGACGGCAATAGCTAATTTGGCTTTCTGATCAAATGGTTGAGATGGGGAGAATTATGTTAGCTGGCTTCCTTTGAGTGGAGGAGGGTGTGAGAGTGGCTGCCAAGGAAGTAGTGGGTGTCCTATGGCTGTTTGGAAAGCTCCAATGGGGATGGGGAGGTGATTTCACCTCCCCATGGATCATGGCCGACCCAACCACTGTTTGGTCAGGTTAGCCATGGTCCTAGGTGCCTAAGTGGACCTATGGTTGGGTACCAAGTGGCTAGGGGAAGAAAATGACCCAATGAGCATGTGTTTCATATGATGGGATGCCCTAAATCTAAGGGCAAATTGGTCATTTAGCTATTGATTTGGGTAGATTTAGATGGGTCAAAAGCGGGTTAGCCCAAATTTGAAGTGGTTTGGAGTCTATTTGATTTGATTTGGCTTGATTTGGCCTATTTAGGTCAAATTGGGTTAGGTTGGGTTAAGTTGACTAATTTGACCAATTTGACCAATTTGACCAATTTGACCAATTCAACCAAATTGGGTTGGGCTAGGTGTTGAGTCAAGATCAATTGGCTAATTGAAAATGATTGTAGGCTTTGGTTTAGTTTAATTTGGATTTAATTTGGATTTTGGACATTTGACCCTTTAGGTCAATTTGAGCTAGGTTGGGTCAAATTGGCCAATTGGTCAACTTGGGCTCAATTATATCTTTGGTCAAGTTTAATAAGTGATTTGGAATGAACTTAAGACATTGGTTGCAGTCAATTTGGATCAAATCATGATTTGACCCATTTTGGCTTTTAGGCCAATTTGGGTCAACTTCGGTCAAATGACGAATTAGGCCTGGTTTGGCTCAAGTGAAGGTTTGGTCATGCTCATGCATTGATTATGAGTTGGTTTGAATCAATAATTTTAATCAATTTGGCTTATGGTAGATTTTGGCTAGTTTGGGTTTCATTTAGGCTAAATGCTGACTTGGTCAAAAGGCTAGGTTGACTTGGTTTGACCTAATTCAAGATAATTGATTAACCTAGGATGATTGTTGGTTATGTTGTGAGGTTTGGATGGGCTTAGTTCAATTCAATTTGGGTTGGATTGAAACTTGGCTCAAAAAGGTCTTTTAGGTCACTTTGGGTAAAGTGGACCTAAATTGGTCAATTGGCTTGATCATGGCTTGATTCAAGTTTAGTTGAACTCACACATGAGCCTAGGATTAAAATATAAATCTAATTGCAAGTGATTTGGATCCATATGGATTTTGGTTCATATGATAATTTCAAGCCAAAAGGACCAACTTGGATTTGATTTGCGTTAGCTTGGATTTGGTTTGATAATCATGGTTTATGTTTATATTTATGTCAATGATTATATGAATGATTGAATCATGAAGGAATCCGTGAGTTTTGAATTGATTTGGGCATCATTTAGCCAAGTTCAAGAATTTGGCTAAAAAGGCTAAAATTGGGAATTTAAATTTATTTGGGTTTCAATCATTTGAAGTTTGGAATTGATCTATGACTTAGAATTTGATTTGAGATTGAATTTGATAATTGAGAAAATCAATTGGATTGGGGTTTGATTTGAATTTAGTTAAGGCTAAGTCCATAAGATAAAATCAAAGGGCTTAGGAAGATATTTGGAGTTTGAATTTAAGGTTTTGGAATTTTGATTTGAATTTGAGGTTTGGTTTGAAAGAAGGAAGCAAGGATTGGATTTAGGCTATAGGATAGGCAAGTCCTCCTAAATCCTAAGGCACAAAATATCTAGGGTTAGGTTAAGTGTTCACCTAATAACTAGAAGTGTCTTAAAACTAAGGAACTCTTAGTGTCTAAAGGAGTCTTAGATCTATGATAAAGAAGTTGAGAGCACACTCCAAAAGTGAGGTCAACACAAATCAAACCCAAACCTAAGCCATATGATTTGATCCCATGGACTTAACCAAAACTTGCCTCCAATCTAGGTCAAACTTAATTGATTTTCTTATAAATCAATTATTTCTTCAGTCATCATCCCAAATATAAATGAAATTTGTAATCAAATCATCAAGCCAAAATCAATTCAATCAAACCTAACCTAACCCATTTGACTTGAAATATTCAAATAAACTAAAATCCATTCAAACCCAAATTAATTTCAATCAAAGCTATAAATCAATCCTAAATTCAACTAAACTCAATTCAATCCAAAATCAATTCAACTAAGCCCAAATGGTCCACTTGACCCAAAGTGACCAATTTGACCTATTTTGAACCAAACTCTGATCCTACCCAAATTGGAGTGAACCAAACCTACCAAAACCTATTATGATGATCATGAATCTTCTTTGATTGATCAATTATCATCAATTGGGTCAAATCAAGTCAACTTGGTCATTTGACTAAGTCAACCCACTTAACCTACATGAACCAAGCTAGCCAAATTTTTTCCTAAGCTAAATTAATTGAAACCAATGATTCATTGTGGTGTTTATTTTTGGAATGTGGGACACCTCACAGATCTTATGGGATACTTATCGAAGTGATTGGGTATGATATTAAGGAATGATGCACTATCTTGAAAGATAGAAATCATCACCTATAATGGAACTAATCACCTAATAAGAACTCCTAAGGCATGATGGGTCTTCAAATGTACCTGAGATTTTTCTCCTACTTTACATGGAAAAGTAAAGCGATTCATATTAAGCTGGGTTCGTTAAGTTCCCTATGGAGGAAAGCCTCCATAGTTAATTACATCATAAAGAAAATGAATTCCTTAGGAATACTCTCGATTAAAGTAGACAATTAGGCTCTCCAAAGATTTTAAGGCTAGGCTATCAATAAATTGGTTGTATTTGGAAAATCAATTGAAAAAGTTCAAGGAGAAGACTTATTATCAAATCCAAAGGGAATTAGTAGGAAATGCTCATAATACTAAGAATCCTAATGAGCATTCCAATCTATCCTATGATTGGGCTTTATAATTTTGAAGTTGAAGAGATTTTTATGTTTTGAGTTGAAATATTATTAGATTATTAAAGCTTATAATCCAACAACACAAGATTATGGAAATGCCTAAAAGGTGAGGATTTATGCTAGAAGCCCAAAGGAAACAACAACCTTGGATTCTAGATCTAGAGTTTGTACAAGTATAATCTAAGTGAAGATGGTATTTGCCTCAAGAGAGAGAGTAAACCCTCACTGACTTTATAATGCACTGAGTAATACCAACTCCTCCTTTTAAATCCATGTGGTCCATTCATATGAAATTATAAGATAGTTGGGCTATATTTATTTGTTAAAGAGACCTAAACCCAAGATAGGGCATGAGTGGTATGACTCTATAAATGCAAATATTTTCAAATTTAATTTGATTTTTGACACTTCATTTTGACAAAAGCTTGGGATTGCAAATGTTGGTAGATATCAAAATCATGAAAAAGAACCTCAGGGCTAGTAGTTTCTCACAGTCAAACAATCCTGCAAAGGATGGAGGCCTCATTTTGTAAAGAGGATGGAGATGCATGCATGACGGATTAAAACATTCCAAATAAGCAACCTTTAATTATTTATTTATAGTAAAGCTTTATGGTGAGGTTGTTTATAGGTTATAAGATGAGTTAGATAGAAAATTTAATTATAGAAAATTTAATTTTCCCTAAGAGCCTAATCGCATCCAGGCCACACATTAAAGCATCAATCATTTAAGAAACTTAGAAAACATGCATTTTATAATACACAATGTAAACATAACATCAAATAATTTTATAAAATTAGCACAAAAGAATAAGAGGTCGGTGAGGTTGGGTGCCACTATACAACTCGAAAAGAAAATATGGGTAGCCGAGCTCTACCCTTATACAACCCGAAATTACAAAATAATAATTACAATTTATAATAAATAAATGCTATGGGGCTTCATTCTTCATGTCTTCATTTCTTTCCTTTGATTTGATTTGCTCCACTTCAAAGGCATCACATGACCTCCCAAGACAAAGCCTTTTAGCCAATGCTCATCTTTATCTCCCATAACACAAATCCTAATTCTAATGCAAAAATTACATTGAAAATAGAAAAATAAATCTAGCTACACCTACAAAATCAAGGTTAGCTAAACACACATACAATCCCAAGCAGTTATATTTATAATTTGGATTTAGCACCCTACACATGGGTAACCAAGCCCACATATCCTAACTTGGATTATGCTTAGGGGCTTAAGGAACCTCTAACGAGAGCATTTATATTTATTTTTAAGCGACCCCTTAAGCATAATTCCCTACAAAAAATATGATTAGGCTAATCACGACCTAACATCTAGTCCACGAAGCATACACCCTAACATCCAGTCTAAAACATTACATCACAAAACAAAACATACATCAAACTAAGCACCACCTTAACATAAATCTAGAAGTAGTGACTTAATTCTAATGTGTGTGTTAAGGCTTATGTGGTATGTCTTGCTAGGCATTAGAGTTGTAGTTTTCTAAGTATAGAAAGATTTAATTTAACATGAAGGGTTGGTTTCACTTGAAGTTATTTAATTGATTTGAGAATTATAATTTGTGTTTTCTTTTATTTCATTTGATTATACTTAGCAACTAAGTGTTATAAAGAGAAGAAAAAGAGGATTGCTATTTTTCACCCTCTACCTTAAGCTAATTTATAAGGCATGTTAATTTGATTTAATTCTCTTTAATGAATGGTTCATTAAATGGATTAATTAATCCTAAGTTTAGGTTCACCTTAAATAACTTTATCCAATATAAAAGACATCTTAAGATTAATCTTATTGAATTACTATCACATGACATATGTTAAATCATTTGTTTCTATCACATGTAACATGCATATGATTAAATCCTAAGTATACCCACACATAAAATATGTTTTAACAAACTTTAATGATAGATGTGAACATGCATATTTAAAGCTTATATTTTCCATTTGATTGAATTATTTAATCATATTAATTTTAAAGCTCTATCCAAATTCTTATACAAAAATAATGATGAAATTAAATAGGTACATGGCATTGTTAACCATGGAAGTGAGGTAATTAAATGACCTCCTTGGGGCTAGCTAAAGCCTCGTATTCCTGGGATGTCCAGACTTTATACCCACTTGCATTCAAATATATGTAAATTTGCATATATAAACATAAGAAATAGAGCTCCCAATCACATGATTAATTACTTTATTAACTTAAACAATTATGAATGCATGTATTTTTGATAGAAAATAGAATTATCATTCTCTAATTAATCATACACATACATGTATAAAAGACATAAGCAAGTATGTGCCTTTGTTAACCAGGGAAGTGAGATAATCAAATGACCTCCTTGGGGCTAGCTAAAGCATTATATTCCTAGGATGTCTAGACTATATACCCACTTTTCTTAAATACATACACATGTATTCATGATTACAAAGATAAAAATCATGCAAAGGTAGTATTTTCTTTGATTGAATTATTTATGTATATGAATTAATGTTTTATCCAAATTCTAGTGTTGAAATACACAAGGATGAAATTAAATGGAGTACTTGCCTTTGTTAATCAGGGAAGTGAGGTAATCAAATGATCTCCTTGGGGATAGCTAAAACCTCTTATTACCAGGATGTCCAGACTATATACCCATTAACATTCATATTTATGTAAATCAACATAAATAAAGGAAAGAAAGCTTCGCTTCATACACCTAGGCTATAATCACATACATCTCCTATGTATTTATGACTAGCATTTATAACATATGTCATTATTCATTTATAAGCTTTTTGTAAAGTACATTTGGATTTAATAATGATAATAGCCCCACATATATTAAATTAAGTAAACACATGCAAGCTTAGCATAAAGGGAATCTCATTTGATTTAATTAGTTTTGAAAAGATGAATGTATGATTTCAAATGACATATAACATTTAACATGATTGGAAAGGAACAAATAAACACAAACACATAATTTCATTCAATCAAATTAATTCATAAGAACAATCATATCAAATACAACAACAACAACAACAACAAGCCTTAATCCCACCAGGTGGGGTTGGCTACATGAATCCTTCATCTCCATTGTCTCCGATTATGTGTCAAAGTCTCATTTAAATCAAGTATACTAAGATCATTTTTTATACATCTTAACCAAGTATTTTTAGGTCTACCTCTAGCTTTCTTAACATAAGGAAAATCTAATGCATCAATCGGTCATCGGATGACACTTTATGTGGCCAAACCATCTAAGGAACTCTCCTAATCTTATCTACCGAGCTACTCCAACTTTTCCTGAATATACTCATTTTGCATTCTATCTCTAAGAGTAAAGCCACTCATCCACCTAAGCATCCTCATCTCTGTAACACTTAACTTAGTCTTATGCTTCTCTTTTATTGGCCAACATTCTCCACCATAAGTCATTGCAGGTCTTACCACCATCTTATAAAATTTTTTCTTAAGTTTAAGTAGAACTTTTCTATCACATAATAGGCCAGATGCATTCCTCCACTTCAACCATCCAACTTGAATTCTACTAGTAACATCTCCATCTATTTCACCATCATTTTGAACAATAGAGCCTAAATATCAGAAACACTCACTCTTATTAATGACTTGTTCACCTAATGTCACAACACTACCACTAGAACTTCTACAACTAAAATTACACTCCATATATTCAATTTTAAATCTTCTTAAATGAAAACCTTTAGACTCTAGAGTTGACTCCATAATTCAAGTTTCTGTTGGACTCCCTCTTTAGTCTTATCAACAAGAAGAATGTCATCAACAAAAAGCATACACCAAGGTACATCTTCTTATAAATTCCTAGTAAGAACATCAATAACTAAAGTAAAAAAGATAAGGGCTTAAAGCTGATCCTTGATGTAATCTAATTGAAATAGGACAATATTTTATCAATCTTCCTTGTGTTTGGACACAAGTAAAAGCTCTAGTATACATATACTTAATGAATTGAATATAACCAATATTAACACCTTTCTATTCTAGAACTCTCCAAAGAACATCTCTTGAAACTTTATCATAAGCCTTCTCTAAATTAATAAACATCATATGTACATCCTCTTTACTTTCTCTATGCTTCTCCATCAATACCCCTTAACAAATTATAGCATCCATAGTAGATCTACCTGGCATGAAACCAAAATGATTGTGAGAAACTTCTGTATCACATCGTAGCCTATGCTCAATTACTCTCTCCCATAATTTTAATGTATGGCACATTAACTTAATTCCTCTATAATTTGTACACTCTTGTGCATCACCTTTATTCTTAAATATAGGAACCAACAAACTCTTTCTCCACTCATCTAGCATCTTTTTAGTCTTTAAAATGACATTAAAAAGATTTGTAAGCCAAGAAATTCCTTGATCTCCTAAACATTTCCAGACTACTATTGGAATATTATCCGGTCCTACTACTTTTTCACATTTCATTTTCTTTAAAGCTTCACTAACTTTTGATTTATCATATCAAATAAAATCATTTAAAATAAACCAAAGCTTTTTAATGTCATTTTTAGTTTCATATTTGATTTTTTAAAGATGTGAGAAAAGGTTTGCTGGTCCTAACTCATTCCTATATTTGTTGATTAATTTGGTTTAATCAAGTGTGATTAAGTTGATTTTATAAGTTAATTAGGTTATAATATGCATTAAATCTATTAATTAACCATTTCTTATGTTACCTTAACATAATTACCCAACTAATTATGAGCAAACATGATATGCACATACATTGGAAATTAAATCAATAATGATCTTAAGAAATGAAAGGGCCTAATGCAATTGGCTCAAATTAAGTTAATGAACTTAATTAAGTACTCTTATAGTTCTCCCACACATGTGGGATAACTATAATTTCTTAGGATTCCCTTAAGTTGAACACCTAAGGGTCTACCCAAAACTCATTAATTAAGATTCCACGTGATTATAATTTCAATTTGATTAATTGATTAAGCCTTGCTTAATTTAATTAATGAAATAAACATAGAGAAATAGATTAGAAACAGACCTTAATCTTATCCCACGAGTTCATTCACTATTAAGCAATAATTAACCACTTAATTTGTTAATTTATTACTATTCATGAAATTAATTAATCATTAATTAATTTAGAAGAGTAATTAAAGCTTAATTAGTTAATTTTCCTAATTAATTAAGTAATAAATCCCAATAAATCATGGGAGGTAGATGTCATCCCATTGAATTAACAAACAAAGTTTAGGGTTAATTACTTAAGTAATAAAGAGTAAATAAATTAGTAATTTTTGTAATTAAACCTTGATTAAGTCCTAATTACTATTCTAAATTAATTAAGAATATTTTTTAATGAATTCTCCTATGAAATAACTTCAAAATAAAAATTTATTTATATTTTTATAATTTGTTATAATTTTTTAAAGTTTCAGCTAATTTAAATCTTTTTTTTTTTCATAATTTTTATAAAGTCTATTAATTTATTCTACTAAAATAGACTATTTGAGCTTCAAAATTCAATATCTCCAATCCATAAATTCTTTTGACTTAAAATTTTTATCGTAGGTCTTTTTCAACTTTAGTTTCAATCCCTAAAAATTTCAGATCAATTTGATAGATATTTTTGGTTTAATTAGTGAAATTTAATTTTTACCAAAACTTAAATTAAGTTCAGAATACTCAATAAAAATTAGGGATTTTGGATTTGTTGGATTCTTCTTGAAAAGATGAATCCAACAAGCCCTTACTTGCAATTTTCTATTAAGCATTTTATTTTTTTTATGAATTTTTGAAGTTTCAGGCAATTTAAATAATTTTTAAAAGCAGAAAAATCCTTAATTTTTTTACTTAACTACCGCCGCTAACTCCAGACCACACTCATCATCGCCGTGTGATTGATACATTTTGTGGGTATGCGATGTCGCATGGCTCAACGGTAGTGTGGCATTGGCGACAAATCGCGCGTGAATGGGCAAGAAATCGCGTTTCACCGAGCGTCGATCGCGGATCAGACGGTCCAGATCGAATAAGGCAATCCAGAGGGCCAAAATTGATATGATTTCTTCCAATCACCCATCTCTATTAAAGGAAGATCAGATGGTTGGTAGATTGTTTCCTCCCAGTGAGCGAAAGCGACAGATCAAATGCAAAATCAATGGGATTCAACAAAACTAAAAGGAAAAGGGTCCATTTGGGCTCAATTTTATAGTGATTCTTGTCGAAAAGCTTCTATTTTTGCATTAGGATTGTTCAAAATGATAGATGCAAGAGATATCTAAGGAAAATTCCTAAAATTGAGCAAACATCATCACAAAAAAGGAACATATAGCTGGCTAAATGATTTGAAAATTACCTCAGGGATAGTTTCTGGTTGTTGTGTTGATCCAAGCACACTCTTGGATGCGAGACGAAGCCTTGGGATGAATCTAGATCCTTACCTCCCCTTGGAATGTTGTATCCACCAATGACCACCACCTTCTGGCCAGAATTTGCTTAATTTTTATGTTCTTCTAGCCCAAAGGAAGTGGGGAAAGGGGGTATTGTTGCTTGGAGGAGCTCATAGAGTGTGTGCAATAGTAAAATAAGTCTTTTGGAGGCCTCACTTTCTCTTGTGCTTGGTGGTGGCTGAAAATCACCATTGATGGTGATTTTTGGCTCTTAGTGGGTGTCCTATGGCTTGGGTGGTTGGGAATGGTAGGGAATGATCCTAGGTGGCTTGGTTTGGTTGGCCAAGTCTTGGGAGGTGGCTAATAAGAGGGATTAGTGGGTGTCCTATGGGTTTCAAATGCTCCAAATGGGGGAGGTAAGGTGAATTAACCTTCCCATGAGTCATGGCCAACCCAACCATCTCTTGGGTCAGGTTCGGCATTGTCCTTGATACCTAGGTGGACCATTCGAAGGGTGCTAAGTGGCCAAGGAATGGAAATGACCACTTACATATGTGATACCCTTGAACTAAGGGTAGAATAGTCATTTGGCATTGGATTTAATTTGGGCAGATTTGAAATTAGTCAAAAGTGAGTTGGGACAAATTTCAAGTCATTTGGAGTTCATTAGGTTAAATTTGACTCAACCATTTAGGTCAAATTGGGTCAAATCAGGTTAGGTTGACCAATTGGTCAAACTAAGGGTTGGGTTAGGTTCATATGACCATTTGGGATGTGTTGGTATCATTGATTTGGTTTAATTTGGTTTAGATTTAATTTTGGTTCATTTGAGCTCATTTGGGTCAAATGGGTTAAGTTGACCAATTTGACCCAATTGTCCAAATTAGCTTAAGTCATGGCTTGGCTTGAATTTGGTTGATCATTTGGATTGTGTTGGGAGCTTTGGCTGAGTTCAATTTGGATTTGATTGGGTTTTAGGTTGGCTTGATCCTTTAGGTCAAGTTGTCAATAGGTCATTTGGGTATAGTAAGTCAATTGGGCTCAATTGAGGCTTTGGATAAGTTCAATAGTCAATTTGGAATAAACTTAAGCTGTTGGTTGCAATAAATTTGGTTTATATTAATTTGACTCATTTTGGCCATTTAGGTCAAATTGGGTTAACTTGGGTCAAGAGGGCCATTTGGGTTAGGTTTGGTTCAATTGAAGGTCAAGTAATGTTCAAGTATTGATTTTGGGTTAGTATGAATCATTGGTTTCAAGAGGTTTAGCTTAGGTTGCAATTTGGCTAGTTTAAGGTTGATATGGGTTAAAGGTTTGAATTGGACAATGGGCTAGGTTGACTTGGTTTGACCTAATTTATGATAATTGATCAACCTAGGATGATCAACAATCATGCCATGAAGTTTAGATTAATTCACTTTGGTTTGGCTTGAGTTGGATTTTGGTTAAAATAGGTCAAATTGGTCACTTTGGATCAAGTGAGTCAATTGGGTTTAGTTGGATTAATTTTGGGTTGAGTTTGATTTAGATGAACTTATATATCGACTTGAGATTGATATATAAATCCAAATTGCAATTGGTTTGAGTTCAAATGAGTTTTGGTTCATTTATATATTTCAAGTTAAATGGGCTAAGTTGAGTTTGACTTGGGTTGATTTTGATTTGGCTTGATAATTGTAGATTTCATTTATATTTGGAATGACAATTGATGGAATGATTGATTTGTGAGAAAATTAATTGAATTTGGGTTTTGGAATGAAGGAATTTAGCTAAGTCCATAGAGTTGGGTCATGTGGCTTTGGTTTAGATTTTAATTTAGTTTGATTTAGTTTTGATGATTTAAATGTATATTTCATTTATGTTTGTGAAAATGAATGAGGATATGATTGATTCAAGAGAAAAATCAATTGAGTTTGAATTTATTTAGATGGAGTTTTGGCTAAGTTCATGAAATTGATTCAAAAATACTTATGAAAGATTTCAAATTTGGATTTGATCATGGGCTTCAATCATTTGGTTTGGGATTTGAATTTGGATTTGGATTTTGGATTTGAAATTGAGTTTAATTGTAGGTTTGATAGGGTGAATCTAGATTGGATTTGGGTTGTGGTGTAGGAGGGTTATCTTAGTCCCTAAGGCATAGCTTAACCTTATGATTAACCCTTCTAAGTTTATCGGCTTAAGGTAAGTGTTCACCTAAGTGCTAGTAGTATCATATGACTAGGGAAGCTTTAGTGTCTTGAAGACTCCTAAGTCTAAGATGAGGAGATTGAGAACTCACTCCAAAAGTAAGGTTCAACATTCATACTAACCTATAATCAATATTTGATCATGACTTGACCCTCAATTGAGCCAAACTAAACCCAATTGGCCCTCTTGACCCAAGTTGACCTAATTTGATCTAAAGACCAAATAGAGTCAAATCAAAATATAATCCAAATTTAATTGAAATTAAAGCCTACAATCATCTTCAATTGATCAATCAAACCCAAATCAACCCCTAACCAAAGCTAATTTGGCCAATTTGGTCAAATTGGTCAACTTGACCCATTTGACCTACATAAATTTAAATGAACTAAAATCAAATCCAAGCCAAATTGACTCAAACTAATTGAAGCAAAACACTTCAAATACTCATTTCGAACATGACTCATCCTTTGGTTTGACCCAATTTGATCAATTGATCAACTTGACCCAACCTAGCCCAATTTGACCTACATAGGTCAAATTAGCCAAACCCACTCAAACCAAGCCCAAACCCATTGAGATCTAACCTAACCCATCCTAGACTCACTTTGGGTTAGACCAACCCCATTGGGACCCAATCCAAGCCATTGACTAATGGATTAAGCTACCCACATGGGATTATACCCCAAATTGGCAAGCCAACTCTCTTTCTCTCCACTTGGCAGCCACCTCACACCCAAAATAGAACCTAACCTACATGCCTAACCCAACCTAAGTGGGCTAGGTCAGCTATGGACCAAGGGGAGTGAGTTAACTTACCTCCCTACACTTGGTCGAACCCAATGGATCCAATGAAGAAGGGAGCTACCTTGAGCCACCAACCAAACCTCTGGAAAACCAAACCATGACACATGAGACTAACTCTAACCTTTTCGATGCCCAGACGGTGGTTGACCGATCAAAATTGAGGCTTGAATCCAAGTCATCCAATCCATGGGATGGGGATATACCCCCCTCATTTTGACTTAATTGACACACTTGAGTCCTTAGAGAGCTTCTATAAGTGTTTTCAAAATCTCTTGAACATTCTCTAAGCTTCCAAGCCTCTCAATTGTCAGAATCCTTCAACCTAAAATAGGGCAGGCCATCCTTCGATCAAACTCCCTCAAAAATCTCAACCAACTCAAATTATTTTCACCCACACCTTCCCCAACCTCCGTCGAGCAAGAATGAAACTTCCCTGAGCTCCACAACCAGATACTTCGATCAATGTTGATGTGCAAATCGTCAGTTCTTGGTCCATAGAGCAAGTGACAAAGAATCATTATGTGAGCTTCTCAGTAGGGCTTCATCCAGGTGAAGCTACCTCAAGTGTTACACCACTGGTCTTGAGCTTCAATGAGGTAATTTCCATTACACTGAGCTTTGGTAAAATTTTTTTGGGCCTTTTCAAGGGAAGTTGCTTGTCAAGCAATTTTGATCGTTGGATTCCTTTGGATCTTCTTTATGAAGGTTTGAGATCGATTTCATGATCATCCAAGCTCGGGTGAGCTCAAATCAAGCAAGGGAAGGTGGACGGTGTCCATCTCTCATCGCTCGAGGGATAATTGATCATGCACCATCCATTTCGCATGATCAAAATAGATGGTCATGATTAATCCATTAGATTTAATTCATTTTATCCTACTATGGTGAAATTTTATATTTATCATTTCTAAAGAATGTGTACTTCCATCTTCACTCTATGTGGAATAAAATGAAGATAGAAATATATTCTTTTATGCATTTTTGGACACCACGTAGATCTACAAATGTTTTTATTAGGGGTGATAGGGTATGGCATTGAGGAGAGGTGTACTATCTTGAAAGATAGAAGTCACCACCCTATAATGGGCCTAATCACCTCAATAAAGACCCCTTAGGACAATGGGTCTGCATATGTACCAGAGATTCTTCCCCTACTTTACATGGAAAAATAAAGTAAGGTTTATTTTAAATTGGGTTAGTTAAGTTCTCTACAGAGGTAAACCCTCATAGTTAATTACATCTTAAGGAAGGGGATTTCTTAAGAACACTCTCGATTAAGGTAAATGATCATTATTTCCAAAGATTTCAATAGGTAGGACTATCAATCGATTAGTTTCTTTTTAGCAAATCAAGTGAGATCGATCAAAAGGAGGGAGTTCTTATCGAAGCCAAATGAAAACAAGTAGGGGATGCTTAAGATACTAGGAGGCCTAGTTATCATCCCAAACTACCCTATAGTTGAGCTTTATATTTTTAAAATTAAATTATTTATTTGAGTTAAATTTTTATTAGAAGATTAAGGCTTATAATTCCATAATACAAGATTATGGAAATGCCTAAAGGTGAGGATTTATTCTTATGACCCATGGAAGGGAGAAGCAACCTCTAAACCTAAGTCTGGGGAGCTTTGGCGAGGGTCAAAAGCATGACCTAAATCTAAGGCAAAATGGGTATTTGGATTTGCCTCCAGAGGACAAATCACGACTATTTGGACTTCTTTGCTGCACGGGATGGCCACCAATTAACTCCTCCTATGATTTTAAATTTATGTAGGTAAGTCTTATGTTTTATGCATGATAGCTAGGCTATTGTTTATTTTAGAAAGAGACTAGGTCCTTAAACTCAATCCCTAAGAGACTAGATTATGTAAGGGCATGAAAAATTTCCTAAATCTAATGCCAAAATAAATTGCATTTTTTATTTTCATTTTTAGACAATCATTTGACTCAAACTTATAGGATTCATATGCCTAATGTATGAGAAATAAGATTATGAGACAAAATTAGCGAGAAGGGGAGGTGTGTTTCTACCATGGCTCTCAAAGGTCAAGCCAAGTTCTTTGATAAAGGTGGAAGCCCTCCAATCAAGAGTTAAATAATATGCTTTTAAGCATAATGTCAGAAAAGAAATACTCATCCAACAAAGGGGTTGCTAATTATTTTATCTTGATTTTAACATAAGCTTTAGATGAGGTTATGCATTGTTTACTTTTAATTTTGAGTTATTTAATCTAGTAGAAGATTTATTTTTTCCTAAGAGTCTAATCGTCATCCAAGTCATACATCAAAGCAAGGAAGAAACTAGGAAAATATGCCATCTTAATGCACAAGCTAAACAAAACATCAAACATTTTATAAAGCTAACGTAAAAAAAATAAAATACCATTTATGGTTGGGCACCACTACAAACCCAAAATAAATTAGGTAGCCGAGCTCTACCCTTATACAACCTGGATTACAAATGAATTAATTTACAATCAAGTAAGGAAATTCATGTTATGGGGTCTTCATTTCTTCTTTTCTTCTTTCTTCTTTTGGTTCCTTCTTTTGGATGGTTTGAAGGTGGTTTCTCCAAAGGCTTCACATGGTACATAAGATGAGATCTTATGACTAATGTTCATCCTAATCCCCCATAACATTCATTCCAAAATCCTAATTGTAAAGTTCCATGAAGATGAAAAGTAAATCTAACTAATACATGCAAAACAGAGATTAGCTAAACAAACCATACAAATCCCAAGCATGTATATTAAACTTAGTACCCACACATGGGTGACCAAGTCCACCTGGCTTATTGGATTATGCTTAGGGGTATAAGCACCTGCACAACAAAAGCAAATATATTTTTATTACAATGCCCCTTAAGCACAATCCCCTGTAGAAGATAATGATTAGACTAAATCATCCTACCATTCTATTATTCACTAACATCAGACTAAAACAATTCATCACAAAATAAAAGCAAACATCAAGCAATGCACCTAAACATAAAGCTAGAAGTGGTCACTTAACCTAATGTGTGTGTTTTAAAAGGTTTGTGTGGTATGCTTAGCTATGGCTTTAAGGCTTAGATTTTCTAAGTGTGAAGATGTTCAACTTAGATGGGTGGTTTCATTTAAGTTGTTTAGTTAATTTTGGTCAATTTTATTTGATGATTTTTTTTTGTTTGGTTTAAATCAACTTACTTAATTACTAAAGGTTGTAAGAGAGGAAAAGAGAGAAGAGAACTTCTCTTCCTTCCTAAGTAATTTCTAAAGCATATTCATGTTTGATTTTGTTTATTAAATGCTTTATTATGTGTTTTAATTAATCATAAGTTTAGATTTTTCCTAAACAAACTTATTCAAAAAGAAAGGCATTTTAAGATTAAGTAAAGTGAACTAATATCACAAAACACACATTACTTCATTTCTTTCCCAACATGTATAATATGCATATGGATGCATCCTAAGCATATTGTGGTGAAAATTTTATATTAATTTCTAAAGAATGTATACTTCCATATTCACTTTATGCGGAATAAAATGAAGATAGAGATATACTTCCTTTTTATGAATTTTTGGATACCACGTAAATCTGCAGGTGTTCTTATTGAGGGTGATTGGGTGTGACATTAAGAAGAAGTGTACTATCTTGAAATATAGAAGTCACCACTCTACAATGGACCTAATCACCTCAACAAGGACTCTTAAGGATAATGGGTCAACATATATAGGTTCTTCCCCTACTTTACTTGGAAAAGTAAAGTAGGGTTTATTTTAAATCAGGTTCATTAAGTTCCCTATAGGGACAAGCCCCCATAGTTAATTACATTCTAAGGAAGGGGGTTCCTTAGGAATACTCTCGATTAAGGTAAATGATCATTGTCTCCAAAGATTTCAATATGTAGGACTATCAATTGATTAATTTATTTTGGAAGATCAAATGGGGTTGATCAAAGAGAGAGAGTTATTATCGAAGACAAAGAAAGATAAGTTGGAGATTCTCATGATGCTAGGAAACCTAGCAAACATCTCAAACTATCTTATGGTTGGGCTTTACATTTTTGAAATTGAATTATTTATTTGAGTTAAATTTTTATTAGAAGTTTAGGGCTTATAATTCCACAATACAAGGTTATGAAAATGCATAAGAGGTAAGGATTTATGCTTATGGCCCATATAAGGGAGAAGCAATCTCAGAATCTAAATCTAGGGAGCTTTGGCGAGGGCCAAAGGCATGACCTAAATCTGAGGTGAAAAATGGGTATTTGGTTTGCCTCCACAAGGACAAACCACTTTGGACTTACAACACAGGGTGGCCACCAACTAACTCCTCTGGTTTTAAATTCATGTAGGAAAGTCATATGCTTTATGCAAGATAGCTAGGCTGTTATTTATTTTAGAAAGAGACTAAGTCCTTAAACTCACTCCCTATAAGACTAGATCATTTAACGGCATGAAAAATGACTTAGATCTAATGCAAAATATATTACATTTTACTTTCATTTTTGGACAATCATTTGACTCAGGCTTATAGAATTCATATGCCTAATGCATGAGAAATAAGATTATGGGCCAAAATTCAGTGAGAAGGGGTGAAGTGTATTTCCACCATGGCTCTCAAAGGTCAAGCCAAGTTCTCTGGCAAAAGTGGAAGCCCTCCAATCAAGAGTGAAACAATATGCTTTTATGCATGATGTTATAAAAGAAATACTCATCCAGCTCAGGGGTTGCTAATTCTTTTATCTTGGTTTTTAACTTAGGTTCTAAATGAGGTCATGAGTTATTTATTTTTTATTTTGAGTAGATTAATTTGGTAGAAGATTTATTTTTTTCTAAGAGCCTAATCGTCATCCAGGTCATACATCAAGCAAAGAAGAAATTAGGAAACATGTCATTTTAATGCACAAGCTATGCAAAATATCAAATATTTTATAAAGCTAACATAAAAGAATAAAAGACCATTTGTGGTCAGGTGCCATTGCACACATCCAAAAATAAATTGGGTAGCCGAGCTCTACCCTTATACAACCTGGATTACAAATGAATTAATTTATAATCAAGTAAGGAAATTCATGTTATGGGGGTTCTTCATTTCTTCTTTTCTTCTTTCTTCTTTCTTCTTTTGATTCCTTCTTTTGGTTCCTTCTTTTGGATGGTTGGAAGGTGGTTACTCCAAAGACTTCACATTGTACATAAGATGTAACTTATGACCAATGCTCATCCTAATCCCCCATAATATTCATTCTAAAATCTAATTACAAAAATACATGAAAAGGAAAAGTAAATCTAATTAACAACAATAAAATAGAGATTAACTAAACAAACTATATAAATTCTAAGCATGTATATTGGACTTACAACCTCACACATAGATAACCAAGTCCTCCTGGCCTATTGGATTATGCTTAGGAGTATAAGCACTTGCACAGCAAAAGTATTTATATTTTTATTACAGCACCCCTGTGGTGAAAAATTTTTATAGAGTCACCTTCAAATCTGTGGGTGAAAGAGGCAAGAATTTAAAATTCATCTTTTAGATGCCATGAAGATCCACAGATGCGCTTATTCAAGTGATGAGTACGTCATCAAGGAATAGTATACTATCTTGAAAGATAGAAGTCACTACCCTTTAATGACGTAATCACCTCAATAAGGACTCTAAGGATAATGGGTGCATATATAGAGATTCTTTACATGGAAAAGTAAAGCGGTTTATTTTAAATCGTTAAGTTCCCTATAAGCAAGCCCCCATAGTTAATTACATCCTAAGGGACGAGATTCCTTAGGAATACTCTCGATTAAGGTAAATGATTGTTGTCTTCAAAGATTTCAATAGGAAAGGACTATCAATCGATTAGTACATTTTTGAAGATCAAATGGGATTGATCAAAAAGAGGGATTTATCATCAAAGCCAAAAGAAAGATAAGTAGGAGATGCCCACGATGCTAGGAAACTTAGCGAGCATCTCAAACTATCCTATGGTTGAGCTTTACATTTTTTAAATTGATTTAGTTTTTTTGAGTTGCATTTTTAATTAAAAATTTAGGACTTATGATTCCATAACACAAGATTATGGAAATGCCTAAGAGGTGAGGAATTATGCTTATGGCCCACAAAGAGGAGAAACCACCTCAGAACCTAAATCTTGTGAGCTTTGGCGAGAGCCAAAAGCACAACCCAAAACTATGGAAAAAATGGGTATTTGGTTTGCCTCCACAAGAAAGGACAAACCACCCAACTGCTTGGACTTACAACTGCCTGAGGGTGGCCACCAACTAACTCTTCCTACAATTTTAAATACATGTAGGCAAGTCATATGCTTATGCAAGATAGTTAGCTGTTATTTATTTAGAAAGAGACTAAGTCCTTAAACTTACTCCCTAAAGAGACTATTATGTAAGGACATGCTTCAAATGACCTAAATCTAAAGCAATTCAAATTTCATTTTATTTTCATTTTTGGATAATTATTTTGACTTAGGCTAATAGGATTCATATGCATAATGCATGAGAAATAAAGTTATTGGCTAAAATCAGTGAGAAGGGAGGAGGTGTGTTTTCACCATGGCTCTCAAAGGTCAAGCCAAGTTTCTCTAGCAAAGGTGGAAGCCCTCCAATCAAGAGTGAAATAAGATGTTGTTGTACATGATATTATAAAAGAAATACTCATCCAACTAAGGGGTTGCTAATTCTTTTATCTTGATTTTAAACCTAAGCTTTAGGTGAGGTTATGAGTTCTTTATTTTTAGTTTTGAGTTATTAGATTTGGTAAAAGATTTATTTTTTTGTAAGAGTCTAATCCACATCTAGGCCTTACATAAAGCAAGGAAGAAACTAAGAAAATGGATGCCACTTAATGCATAAGCTAAACAAATCATCAATCAATTTATAAAGCTAATCACAAAAAGAATAAAAGGCCATTGTGGTCAGGCACCACCACCAAACCAAAAAATGAATTGGTAGCAGCTACCCTTATACAACCCAGTTACAAAGAATTAAATTATAATTAAGCAAGAAATTCATTATTATGGGGGTCTTCAAGCTTCATTTCTTCATTCTTCTTTTCTTCTTTCTTCTTCTTCTTTCTTTCTTCTTTGGCTCCTTCTTTTGGAAGGTTGGAAGGTGGATGCTCCAAGGCTTCACATGGTACATAAGATAAGATCTTATGACCAATGCTTATCCTAATCCCCATAACAATCATTTCAAAATCCTAATTGCACAAATTTACATGAAAAAGAAAAGAATGGAAATCTAACTAACACTTGCAAAAAAAAAGAGATTAACTTAAATAAACCACTCAAATCTAAAGCATGTATATTGGACTTATCACCCGACACATGGGTGACTAAGTCCACCTAGCCTATTCAATTATTCTTAGGGGTATAAGCACCTGCAAGCAAAAGCATTTATATTTTTACTTATTATAGTGCCCCTTAAGCACAATCAGTTGCAAAATAATGATTAAACTAAGAGCATCCTACCATTCATTCTACAAGTATACACCCTAACATCCAATCTAATATATATATATCATAAACAAAACAAAACATCAAACCATGCACTGCCTTAACCTAAAGCTAGAAGTGGTGACTTAGGCTAATGTATGTGCTTTGAAGTTTGTGTGGTATGCTTAGTTATGGCTTTAGGTTTAAATTTTCTAAGTGTGAAAACATGTTTAACTTAGAGGAGTGTTTGATTTAAGTTGTTTAATTATTTTAGGATTGATTTTATTTCATGTTTTGATTTGGTTCAAATGAATCCTACAATTAATTACTAAGTTATAAAGAGAGGGAAAGAGAAGAGAACTTCTCTTTCCTTCCCTAACTAAGTAATTTCTAAAGTAGGTTTGCATTTTAGTTTTGTTTAATGAATGTTTTGATTAAGTCTTTTAATTAATCCTAAGTTCAGATGAACTCTAAACAAACCTATTCAAAAAGAAAGGCATTTTAAGATTAAATAAAATGAATCAAATTCACATAACACACACATCACTTCATTATTTTCCCAACATGTATAGCATGCATATGAATGAGTCCTAAGCATATCTATACATTCAAATGAGAATATTTAACACACTTTATGATGCATGCTAAGTAATTCATTTAAGGAAATTTGGAAGTTTAAGATGCATGATTTTTATTAAGTTGAAAAGGTATTTCTTATCCAATTTTCATATACACACATGAAAGTAAGAAATAAGTGAGTACAACGCCATTGTTAACCAGAGGTGTAAGGTATAAGACCTACTTAGGGCTACTTAAAGCCTCACAACCTTAGGGTTGTCCAGACTAATATACCACTTTCCTTAAATACAAACATATGTACAAAAGAAATGAATGGAAAAGAAAGAATGTAAAAGTTGTATTACTTGATTCATTTTTGTTTATGTAATTTATGTGTGTAAGCATTGGTAACCTTCTTAAGTGATAGCATAAGAATGAATAGGATGTAGAATTAGGCAAGTGTTAGGTTCTTTTCAAATGAACCATATATCTTACCAACTCCTATTCAAAACTACTATACTAACATAAAAGAGAAGGGAAACCAATATTAAGCACACCTTTATATCTTACTCACATGCAAGCTTATAATTAAAGTATAAGTAACACACTTCCAGATTTGATATTTGATTCATAATTTTAAAAATAATTTGAATTTAGTAGTGATAATAGCCACTCATATTATTTTTTAGCCAATACATGCAAATTTGACATAAAGTAAATAATTCCATTTTAAATTTTAATTTGAAAAATATGGATGCATGAAATCACATGACATACAAATTTAACATGTTGGGGAAAGAATCAAAGCTATGAAAGCATGTAAACACATTCGCTTTAATTAAATCCTAAAGACATTCATATGGAATAAGAAGGCTTAAAATAAATCAAAGTTAGTTCAATGTGATTTTTGTTTGATCTTAAGTTTGATTTAATTTTGAAAATAAGAGTTGAGTTTGCTATTCCTAAACCATTCCCACATGTTTGATATTTTTTTTAAATTTTTAGATGATTAGATTCATTTTCATATATTAATTAGGTTAAGGTATGAATTAAGCAAGTTAATTAACCCTTACCTACACCAACTTAGCATAGTTAACCAAATAATTATGAGCCAATGAGATGATATAAAAACTCACAAGGAATTTAAACTTGCAATGCTCCAAGGAAGAAAAGGGCCTAATGCAATTTGGCTCATGATTAATGGTTAATTAAGCTAAGGGGTTTAACTTAAGTAATTTCAAAACACCCCTTCACACATATGAATTAGGTTTTGATTTCCTTAATTGAACTTAGGCTCTTAAACACCTAAGAATCTACCCAAAGTAGATTAATTAAGTTTTAGAAGTTTTTCTAAAAATTTTAGAAATTAATTAAGGGGATAATTAATGAATTAACCCTTAAATAAGGGGGGATTAAGGAAAGAAAAGGTGGTTTAGGGAATAGCTTGGGAAATGCACTAAAATTATTCCCTAAGTCTCCTATCCATTGGATATAACCTTAATCAACCTTGATAATAGATTAAAACACTAATCAAAACCCTAATTATCCTTAATTACATAAGGAAGATAATTAAGAAATATATTTGCAATTCCCATAATTAAACCTTAAATAAATCTCAAGAAAATTAGAGGAGGTAGAGGTCATCCCCCAAAACATACCCAAGAAGTTTGGGATTAATCAGAGGATTAATCACGAAGTAATTAGCAAAATTATATTTCTAATAAAACCCAAAATCAAAGAAAAGTATCATTAAAAATATATTGAAATTATTTTAAAAATATTTTAAGTTGAATTATCTTTCCATAGTATTTTACCTCATATTTTTATAAATTTTATTGAGAGATATAAATTTTTGAAGATCAAAAGATTAATTAAAATTAATTAAATCCCCTAACTAATCCCTCATAGCGTGACACGCAGCGATGGTGGTTAGCGTGCTTTACATGTGTCGCACGGTGAGGGACTCACTTAAACTTCACATCAAGGTGGCAGCGTGGTGATGGGATGTGCTTTGATACCTGTCGTTCGATCAAGGATCAAACGACCAGTGATCATCCATGATTTTAAAAGGGATAAAACATTTCTAAAATGTGGGATTAATCTCGGTCATCCATCCAAAATGCATGGATGGATGGCCAGGATCTCCCCAATTCTTCCCTTAGGCTCAACAGAGACTGTCCATGATCTAAGGGAAGATCCGAGCTTGATTGAGCTCGGATTGGAAAGACTTTATCCACACCATCTAAAGCTAATGAGAAGCCTATCCAATGGTGGATTTCTTAGGACATGAAAATTACTTTCATAAAAGACCAACACTTCCTAAGATAAGTGGTTGAAAAATTCCATACCTCGCTGTTGGCCCAAATTCTCGAAGTTACCATCTACAAGGTTCCCCAAGCAGAGAACGCAGTAGCAGATGCTTTGGCCAAACTTGCCAAAGAGTTGGCATGTCTGGAAGATGAGTCCATTTTAATAAGGTTCCAAAATAGATAAGTCATATCCCTTATTGATGCTAAACTCATCGAGAGACTTTCTCTTGAAGGGGAGGTTTCCATTACCAAAATGGATAGGGAGCTAGATTGGAGGAAACCATTCATTGATTACTTGAAAACTAGTAAACTACCTCAAGAAAAGTCATAAGCTCATCAGGTGAAATAAAGAGCTCTCTCCTACACTCTTATTGATGGCACCCTGTACCACCGGTCCTTTGACCAAATGTGGTTACGTTGTTTAGACAAACATGAAGCCCGTTGGCATTATAATCGAGGTATACTCAGGTCTATGTGGAGCACATCAATCCGGTCCGAAGATGAAGATGAAGATAAAGCAACTTGGATACTACTGGCCTTCAATGATTATAGACTGAATGGATGTAGCAAGGAGATGCCATCAATGTCAGGTGCACGGTGTGGTCCTGACTTGAAGGAATTGATTTAGGTTTGATGTTGATTTGATTTGGAGTTTGACTTGAAGGAAGGAAGTAAGAAATATGGTTCAAGCTATACGGTAGGCAAATTCTCCTAACACCCCTAAGGCATGACCTATTCCTATGGCTAACTCTTCTAAGTCTCTAGGGCTAGGTTAAGTGTCCACCTAATCACTAGATGTGTCTTAAGACTAAGGAACTCTTAAAGTCTAAGAGAAGTCCTATGTCTAAGATAGAGGGGTTGAGAGCTCATCCTAAAAATGAGGTCAACACATATCTATACATACAAATAGAAATGTTTAGCACACTTTATGATTAATTCTAAGAAATGTTACTTAAGAAAATTGAAATGCTTTATGATGTGTTATTTTCATTAAGCAGAAAAGAGGAGTTTCTTTTATCCATTATTCACATGCACATGTATATGTATGAAAAGAATAAGTGAGTGCGGTGCCATTGTTAGCACCAGAGGTGTAAGATACAAGACCTACTTAAGGATACTTAAAGCCTCATAATCATGGGGTTGTCCAGACTAATATACCACTTTCCTTAAATACAAACACATGTATAAAAGAAATTGATGGAAAAAGAAAGATGCAAAAAGTTTGTATTTGTTTGTTTATTTTGTTTATGCAATTTATATATACAAGTGTGGATGTCCTTCTTAGGTAATGGCATAGGAATGGATAGAAATGGGGTTAGGCAAGTGTTGTGTTCTTTTCAAATGAACTATACACTTTGCCAAATCTATTCAAAAAAAAGAAAGAGAAGGAAAGCTACACTATGCACATCTTCATATTTATATCCATATGCAAGCTTATAAATAATTATAAGTAGCACACTTTCAATTTTAGATGTTTGATTTATAGATTTTGAAAATATTTTTGGATTTAATAGTGATAATAGCCATTCATATTTTTTACTTTAGCCAAAACATACAATTTGACATAAAGAAAACATTTCATTTTGATTTTGATTTTAAAAAGCTATGAATGCATGAATCTCATATGACATACACATTTAGCATGCTAGGAAAGAAATAAAGTGATGAAAGCAATGTAAATTCATTCACCCTAATTAATTCTTAAAGTCAATCCTATGAAATAAGAAAGTTTAAAGTAAATCAAAGTTTGTTTAATGAGATTTTTGTTTTGAATTTGCTTTATGTTTGAATTGGGAAATGTGAAAGAATGTTTGCTAGTCCAAACCTATTCCCTCCATGTGTATGGCATTTCAGTTTAATTTTTAGATGATTAGATGATTTTTATATTTTGAATAGGTTAAGGTATGAATTAAGTGTGTTAATTGCCCTTACCTACACCACCTTAGCATATTTTACCAAATAATTATGAGCCAATGATATGACATAAAATTACACAAGAAATTTACATCAGAAATGCACCTTAGAAGAAAATGGCCAAATGCATTTGGCTTATGATTAATGGTTAATTAAGCTAAGGGGTTTAAGTTAAGTACTTTCATAACCCCTCTCACACATGTGAATTGGATTTTGATTTCCTTAATGTGCTTAGGTTATTGAACACCTAAGCATCTACCCAAAGTGAATTAATTAAGATTTCAAGGTTTTAGAATTATATCAAATTGATTAGGTAGGTAATTAGTGAATTAATTCTTAATTAAGTTTGGATTAAGGAAGAAAGGGGTTTAGAATAACTTAAGAAAAATATCTCAAAATTATTTACTAAACCTTCTTTTCACTTAAACAAACCTTAATTAACTCAATCAAAGGGTTAAACCACTAATTACACCCTTAATTAAACTTAATTACATTAAGAGGGTAATTAGAAATTAATCTAGCAATCCCTCTAATTAAATCATCAATAAATCCCAAGAAAATTAGGGGAGGCATAAGTCATCCCACTAATCATACATAAGAAGTTTAGAATTTATCAGTGGGGTAATTAGAGAGTAATTAGCAAAATCAAATTCCTAATAAAACCCAAATCTATCAAATAACGCTATTTAAAATCCATTAAAATCAATTTTATAATATTCTAGGTTTAAATACCTTTCATATGTAATTTATTTCATATTTTTCTAATTTTTCTACACTTAAATATAAACTTTTGAAGTTTCCTTGATTAATTAAGTGATTTAAATCCCTAATTATATAATTAATCCCATGAATGTGGAGGTCACTTTCCATGGTGCGAAGATTTGCTATTTAAGTTGTCACATAGCACTTGTGCTACACACTTTCTCTCTCACTTGATCAAGGATCGGATGGTTGAGGTTAAAGCTGCAGTTCTAAAGTGATAAAACATGGGATCTACATGGATTTAATCATGGCCGTCCATCCAAAAGGTGTGGATGGTCCTGATTCGATCTTCCTTGTAGGGACCGTCCATCTTCCAAAGGGAAATATTGAGCTTCACCAGATCAACTCAACCATACCATCAAATTGCAAAGGAGATCACATATAATGGCTAAAATCTCATGAGGTGATACTTTCTTTCATAATGCTCTACACTATGGATAGATTGAGCTCAGTTTAATGGCTCACCTCACCGTAGGTGATCACCGGCACTTGATTCCCTTGGAGAAGCTACGTCTAGTGGAGGCGAAGCTTTGTTAAAGTTTTGAGGCTTTGAAATTGGATGGATCTTCCTAGAGGCCAACTCCACCTCTTAAGCTTGGTCTTGGTCAAGGAAGCACCTCCCTTGCCTTTGGAGCTTGGATTAAGCTTTAGGCAAGTTCAATTGAACCCTCTAATGAAGCTTGTAAGAGGAATTGGGATTTGAAGTGTGGAGTAATTTTCACTTGAGCTCCCCTATTATGCGAAACCAAAAATGGAGAAGTTCAAGTTGCTTGAGAGAGCTTGGGGAGAGTTCCAAATGCTTGCTCTGGCTTCCCTAAATTCAATTGAGTGTGAGAGTACAACAACAACAATACAATTAATCCCACTATGGTCAATGAATCCTATCTCCATTGTGTCATTATGTGTCAAATTCTAATTTAATTCAAGTATACTGGGTCATTTTTATACATCTTAAGTCTTTTTTAGGTCTACCTCTACCTTTCTTAACATAAGGCAAATCTAATTATCTCTCTACAGGGTCATGGAGCGCTTTATGTGGACAAACCATCTAAGGCGACTCTCTCTAATCTTATCGCTGAGCTACTCCAACTTTTCTGAACATACTCATTTTGCATTTTATCTCAGAGTAAAGCCACTCATCCACTAAGCATCCTGTCTTAACTTAGTCTTATGCTTCTCTTTTATTGGCCAACAACCATAAGTCATTCTGTCTTACCACCATCTTATAAAATTTTCCCTTAAGTTTAAGTGGAACTTTTCTATCACACAATAGGCGGATGCATTCCTCCACTTCAACCATCAACTTGAATTCTACTAATAACATCTCCATCTATTTTACCATCATTTTGAATAATAGAGCCTAAATATCTAGATCACTCTTATTAATGACTTGTTCACTAATGTCACAACACCAGAACTTTTACAACTAAAATTACACTCCATATATTGTTTAGTTCTACTTAAAGGAAAACCTTTAGACTCTAAAGTTGACCTCCGTAATTCAAGTTTCTCTTGGACTCCTCTCTAGTCTTATCAACAAGAAGAATGTCATAAAAGCATACACCAAGGTACATCTTCCGTAAATGCCTAAGAACATCCATAACTAAAGTACAAAGATAAGATACGATCCTTGATGTAATGAAATAGGAAAATATTTTGTCAATCCTCCTTATGTTTGGAGACAAGTAATAGCTCTAGTACATATGACTTGAATATAACCAATATTAACTCATTGTTCTAGAACTCTCAAAGAACATCTCTTGAAACTTTATCATAATCTTTCTTTAAATCAATAAATATCATATGTCGATCCTCCTTACTTTCTTTATGCTTCTCCAAACCTCTTAACAAATGTATAACATCCATAGTAGATCTACACATGAAAAAATTTGAGAAACTTTTGTATCATCATAACCTATGTTTCAATTACTCCCTCCCATAATTTTAATGTTTGACACATTAACTTAATTCCTCTATAATTTGTACACTCTATAGCATAACCTTTATTCTTAAATATAGGAACTAACAAACTCTTTCTCCACTCATCTGGCATATTTTTAGTCATTAAAATAACATTAAAAAGATTTGTAAGCTAAGAAATTCCTTGATCTCCTAAACATTTCCACACTTCTATTGGAATATTATCTGGTCCTACTATTTTTTCACATTTTATTTTCTTTAAAGCTTCTCAAATTTACTAATATGATGATAAAATGAAATTCTCTATTTTTTTGAATATTAAGGTTGCTAAAATCAATCGTACTTTTAGATCCTTCATTGAAAAGTTGATCAAAACACCTCATCCACCTATTTTCAATATCCTTTTCTAAGAAAAGCACTTTATTATTTTCATCCTTTACACCTCACTTGAACTTTTCTTCTCTATCTCTTTGGTTGGGTGACTTATACATACATCTTTTGCCTTCTTTGGTCTAGTCTGTATAAATCATTAAAGCTAACTTTTGGCATCATATATTGCTTTCTTAGAATCTCTACAGACCACTTTATATCTTTCACAATTCTCTGAGTTTTTACATCTAAACTAAGTTTTATAACAATGCTTCTTATTTATTATCTTTTCCTGCACACTCTGACTCCACCAAATATTCTTATTAAAATAAGTTTTTTCTTTTGATTCACCAATCACATCTTTAGCAACTTGCTTAATTTCACTTGCTACTTTTCCCACATAACATTAGCTTCCTTATGAGCATCCCAAATTCTAATCTATTATAACATGCTCTTAAAAATATTTTTATTTATGTTCTTTTAGTGTCCCCATCTAATCCTCAGATAATAATTTGATATATTTTCCTCTTCCAACCTTTCATCTTAAAATCTAAAACTATCAATCGATGTTGGGTACTTAAATTTTCACTTGGAATGACCTTACAATCTTTACAATCTAAATGATCTATTTTTCTTATCAAAAATAATCAATCGTGTTTTACTAGATCCATTTTTATAAGTAATAATATGTTCATCTCTTTTCTTAAATAAAGTATTAGCAACTACAAAATCATAAACAGGAAAAAATCTAATATAGTCACCTTCTTCATTAGTCACTCCAAATACATAACCACCATGAATACTTTTAAAATCTTCTACCACTCTACCAACATGTCCATTTAAATCCCCTCCCATAAATACTTTTTCTTTAAGAGGTATCTTTTGTATTAATCCCACTAATTCATTCCAAAATTTTTCTTTTGAGCTTACATCTAAACCTACTTGAGGAGCATAAACACTTATAACAATGATAATCTTAGTATCAATAATAATCTTTAAAGCTATAATTCTATCTTCATATCTATTAATATTTATAACATTACCCTTTAAACTTTTATCTATAATCACAGACACCATTTCTAGTTTGACTGAATACCAAAGTTTAAAACCTAAACTATCAATCTCCTTAGCCTTCTCCCCAACCCATTTAGTTTCTTGAACTCATAAAATATTTATCTTTCTATGAACCATAATATCTATTAATTTCATTAATTTACATGTAAGAGTACCTATATTCCAAGATCATAACCTAATTTTAGTTTCATGGACTAACTTCTTTGCACATCAGTCCATAATGTGGGAACCCTTTTATTTAACATTGCGCACCGTCTATAGCACATTTTTCACTGTATTCAAGCCATACAACTCGACACTTCTAGGGGATGCCCTAACATTAACACAATGATTTAAAGGATTCATGTCATGATTATTTCGACAAGTTTTATATTGGCTATCGACTACCTATCGCAACCCTCCACTTTTCACATTCAGACTTGGGACCGACAAAGGTAGTGTTGGTGTGAGAGTGATGGAACAAAATCAAATTAGGGGGAGTATATATGCCCCTAGAGCAATCAGACGGCCGAGCCTTCTCTTGGCATTTTGATCTAATTGAGCTCGTAGAGTGGATTTGTTAGGCTGTTAGAGGTGTCCTTGCATTTGGTTTGGCCTAAGGAGTGGAGTAGTGGAGCTCCTATGTGATTAAATCAAGTGGAGGACAGATTCCATATGGCTAATTTCATGCAAGTGGTCAGTTTTGACCTTAGGCTAAGTTGGGCTATCCCAAACCCATTGGGTTAAGTGCACCACACTCAATAGTGTCCAATTGATCCACTAGGAGGGTGCCAAGTTGTTATGAAGAGGATTTGACCAAAATCTAAGTGGATTTGGCCAAAATTTACCCTATGGCCTAGGGGTAAAATGGTCATTTAGATTGGGTTCCAATTTAAATATGTTTGATATGCTTGAAAAATAGGTTAGGCCAAGTTTCATTGAATTTGGAGTTAGTTTGATGCGATTTGGCTCATGTTGACCCATTTAGGTCAACTTGGGTCAAGTTGACCAATTGATCAAATTGGGTCAAACCAAGGGTTGGGTCAAGTTCATACAACCATTTGAAATGTTTTGGTTGCTTTGGTTTATATTTGGTTTTGGTTCAGTTGAGTTCATTTAGGTCAAATGGGTCAAGTTGACCAAATTGACCCATTTGACCTATTTGGGTTAGGTCATTAGTTGGTTCATGTTTGGTTGGTCATATGAAATGGATTGGTATCTTTGTTTCCAATCAATTTGGTTTATATTTGAGTTTGACTCAATATGACCCTTTAGGTCAAGTTGGGTTTAAGGTCAATTGGGCTAGGTTAGGTCTAGTTGGCCAATTAAGGCTTTGGTCAAGTTCAACAATCATTTTGGAATGGACTTGACCCATTGGTTTCAATCAATTTGGCTTAGATCAAGTTTTAACACATTTGGACTTTTTAGGTCAAGTTGGGTCAACTTGGGTCTAATTGGGCTAGGTTAGGCTCAAATGTTGACTTGGACAAGTTCAAATATTGATCATGAATGAGTTTTGATCAATGGTTTCAATCAATTTGACCTATTATGGATTTTGGCTAGTTTAGGTTTCATCTTGGCTAAGTGTTGACTTGGTCAACCCTTAGGTTTGACTTGGTTTGACCCAATTTGAGTGATTGATCATCTCATGATGATTGCTGATCATGATGAGAGGCTTAGGTGGACTTAGTTCAATCCAATTTAGTTAGAATTAGAATTTGACAATAAGGGTACTTTAGGTCGCTTTGGGTCAAGTGAGCCTGAGTAGGTCAAATGGCTTGGTCAAAGCTTGATTTGAGTTTGATTGAACTCACATATGGACTTATGATTAAAATATAAATACATTTGCAAGTGGTTTGAAGTCAAATGGGTTTTGATTCATTTGACAATTTCAAGTTCAAGGGGTGAACATGAGTTTGACTTGGGTTTGATTTTTTAATTGAGTTTTGGTTTGGTGATTGAAGTTTATGTTTATATTTGGATTCATGATTGAATGATTGATTGAATCATGAAGAAAAATCAAGAGTTTGGTTTGATTTGAAATTGATTTGGCTAAGTTCAATATTTTTGACTTGAAAGGCTTAGGTTGGATTTTGATTGAATTAAAGTTTGATTTTTGGAGTTGATTTTGGTTGTTTGAATTTATATTTTATTTATATATATGTGAATATAAATGAAAATATAAATGGGTTATGAGAAAATTTCATGAATTTGGATTGATTTGAACTTGACTTAGGCTAAGTCCTTAAGAGGGAATCAAAGGTCTTAGAAAAGATTTTTGATTTGGATTGGAATTTTAGATTTAGTTTGATTTGAATTTATATTTCATTTATATGTGTGAATATAACTAAGAATATAAATTGGTTGTGTCTTAATTGAGAATATAACTGAAAATATAAATGAACTTAATCACTAGATGTGTCTTAAGACTAAGGATCTCTTAAAGTCTAAGAGGAGTCCTTGTCTAAGATGGAGGGGTTGAGAGCTCATCCTAAAAATGAGGTCAACACTTATAGAAATCATGAGTTTAATCTCCGCCATCCAATCTTAGATTGGTCAGTGGGGACAAAATCGCTTCCATTGCTTGCACGTAGCGACTGGATGCATTTAAGTAGCAATCCATATGGAAAGCAGCCAAGTCGGACATGGCATCGGCATAAAGCTTAATTAAGGCTTAATTAATTATTTTAATGACCGGATCTTTGAAAAATTATAACAAATTATATAAAATCTAAAAAATATAAATAAATACTCATTTTAAATGTAAAATAGAGGAGATTTAATTAAAATTAATTCCAATTAATTTTGAACAGTAATTAAGGCATAATTAAGGTTTAAATAAAAATTTAATTAACTCAATTAAATCCTAATTACTTAAGTAATTAATCCCAAACTTTGTGTGCTAGTTTAATGAGATGACCTCTACCTCCCATAATGTTCTTGGGATTTATTGCTTGGTTAATTAGGGGAATAATCATTTAAGCCCTAATTACTCTCTTAATTCAATTAATGGATAATTAATAACCTAAATAGTAATAAATCAATTAATAAAGCTCACTAATCACTATCTAACAGTGAATGGATAATGGGAGTGGGGTTAGGACCTCTTTCCTAGCTTCTTTTCCTAAGTCCATTTTATTTTGAAAGAAAGTTAATTAATATGAAGATTAATTAAGGGTTAATTAGTTAATTAAGTGGTTTAGTTAATCAAATTAAACTCATAACCACATTAGATAATTAACAATGGAATTAAGGGTTTCTATTTATGTGTTTAATAACATAAAGACCCTTAAAAAAATTATGATTAGCCCATAAGTGTAGGAAAATCATAAAAGTACTTAATTAGGTTCTTTGATTAAATTAATATTTAATTATGAGCCATTTACATTAGGCCTTTTAGGAGCATTACAATTTTATTTCCTCATATTTTCATGTCATTTGTGGCTCATAATTAAGTAGTTTATTAAATTAAAGAAGCATAGGTAAGGGTGATTAATTGATTTAATTAAGGATCTAACTTAATTAATTCATAAAATCCACTTAATTACCTTTTCTTAAACCAATTAAGTCCACCAATATGGGAATGGGATTAAAATAACAAATCATTCTTCTCCTTTTTAAATTTAATCAAAATCTCAATTCATAACTTTTGTTTTCTTTAAATGAGTTTATTTGATGTGATTGTCCTTAGGAATTAACTTGGTTGAATGAACCATGTGTTTATACTTAGTTATTCCTTTCTAATCACTTTAGATGTTGTATGTTAATTGGTTTCATGCATTTATATTTTCAAATATAGATGAATTAAATGAATTTCCTTTATGTAAGCTTGCATATGTTGGCTTAACTTAATATATGTGTGGCTATTATCACTAATAAATTCAAATCTACTTTCCAAAAGTTTATAAATTAATGATAATATGTGGAGTAGTAGTAGTTATGAATATGTATAGGATTTGCATGTGTTTATAGCTTAAGCACATTAAATAAAGCTCTCTTTCTTGTAATTCAAATATAAATTTACATAAGTTTGAACAATAATGGGTATATAGTCTGGACATCCTGGGAATATGAGGCTTTAGTTAGGCCCAAGTAGATCATTTGATTACCTCACTTCCCTAGTTTAACAATGCCACGTACTCATTTAGTTTCATTCCTATGTATTTTGGTATTAGAAGTTGGATAGAGCTTTAATTCATATGCCTAAATAATTCAATTAGAGAAAATACAATCTTTGCATGGTTTTCATCCTTATAGTTGTGTATACATTTATATGTATTTAAGATAACAAGTTTTTAATCTAGCATCCCAAGAATACGAGGCTTTAAGTAGCCCCAAGGAGATCATTTGATTACCTCACTTTCCTGGTTTAAATAATGCCACGTACTTGCTTACATCTTTTATACATGTGTATGTGTGCTTAATTAAAAGATGAAGATCCCCTTTATTATAAAAAATTCATGCATCCAGATTCACCTAAGTCATTAGCACATGTTATGTATAAATCAGTGCTCACTTTTCCTTATTCATGCATAGATTTACATAGGTTTGGAATGTTAATAAGTATATAGTCTGGACATCCCGAGAATACAAGGCTTTAAGTAGCCCTAAGGAAGTCATTTGATTACCTCACTTCCCTGATTAACAATGATAGGTACTTATGTGATTCCATCATTATGTATTTTGGTATTAGAATTTGGGTAGATTTTAATTTATATGTTTATATAATTCAATCAAAATAAAAATATAAACTCAAACATACACATTCATCATCATTTAAGTGTGTGTGGTGTTTATTTTTAGTTTATATGTATATGGGGGGACAAAATGCAGATCCAAGGATGTACTTATTGAGTTGATGAGTACAACATCAAGGACTAATGTGCTATCTTGAAAGATATAAATCACTACCCTATAATTGACATAATCACCTAATAAGGACTCCTACGACATGATGTCTTCGAATGTACCAGAGATTTTTTCCCTGCTTTACAAGGATGAATAAAGTAGGGTTCATTTAAATCGAGTTCTAAAGTTCTCAATGGGGGCAAGCCCCCATAGTTAATTAGATCCTAAGTAAGGTGAGTTTCTTAGAAATACTCTTGATTAAAGTACCCAATTATTGTCTCCAAAGATTTCAAAGATAGGACTATCAATAAATTGGCTATATTTGGAAAGTCAAATGGGATAGATCAAATGGAGAGACTTATTATCGAAGCCAAAAGGAGATGAGTAGGGGATGCTCATGATACCAAGAACCCTAGTGAGCATCCCAAACTATCCTATGGTTGGGCTTTATATATTTTAAATTGAGGGGAATTATATGTTTGAGTTGAAATTTTATTAGAAAGCTAGGGTTTATTATCCCATAATACGAAGCCGTGGAAATGTCTAAGAGGTGAGGATTTATGCTTGTAGCTCGAGGGAAATAGCAACCTTAGATCCTAAATCTAGGGAGCTTTAACGAGGGCCAAAGCATGCCCTAAATCTAAAGTAAAAAATGGGTATATTGTTTACCTCCACAAGAGAGGGTAAATCACTCGACTGTTGGACTTATAACCGCCTGGAGTGGCAGCTAGTGAACTCCTCCTTCATTTTAAAATCTTGTGGTCAAGTCATATGTTTTTCACGATGGTTAGGTTGTTATTATTTAGAAGAAAACTAAAGGTCTTAAACCCACTCCCTAAGAGACTAGAACATGAATGGTATGAATAATGACGTAGTCTAATGAAAATTTTATTAAATTTTATTTAATTTTTGACCCTTCATTTTAACAAAGGCTATGGGATTTTATATGCCTAAATGCATGATTAAATAGTATTATTGGCTAAATCAGAGGGAAAGAGGTATTTTCCACCACAGAGGAGACTTCAAAGGTCAAGTATTCCCTTATCATGCAAGGATGGAAACCCTCTCTTAACATGAGTGAAATAATATGATATACATGATATTAAGCATACAACATTCAGCTAAGGGGTTGCTAAATCTTTTAATTCTCTTGATTTAAAACCTAGGCTTTAAATGAAGTTATGAGTTATTTAGAAAATTAGATTATAAGTTATGATTAGCGTAAAAAATAATTCCCTAAGAGCCTATCCGAATCCACACATTAAATCATCATTCATGAAGAAACTAAGAAAATACATGCCATTTCTTTGCAGAATGTAAACAAATTATTAAATAATTTATAAACTCAACGTGAAAGAATAATAGGCCAGTGCGGTCGAGTACCACCGTACAACCCAAAAAGAGAGATGGGTAGCCGAGTTCTACCCTTATACAACCCGATATATGAAAGAATAATTATAATTATACATGATAAGTGTTATGGGGGACTCTTGAAGTCTTCATGCTTCCTCCAATTCTTCATTTGATTTACTTCATTTGATTTAGTAGGCTTCTAGGCATCACATGGCACCCCAGGATTAAACCTTTTGGCCAATGTTCATCCTTAACCCCCATAACACTTAACCAAATTCCTAATGCACAATTACATCACAAATAGGAAAAGAAAACCTAACTACACTTGCAAAACAAGTATTAGCTAAACACACCATATAATTAAAGTAGTTACATGTATAATTTGGACTTAGCACCTTGCACATGGGTAATCAAGTCCATCTGTCCTAATTTAGATTATGCTTAGGGGTTAAGCAACCAGCAAAAGAGAGAATTTATACTTATTTTAAGTGCCCCTTAAGTATAACCTCCTACAGAAAACATAATTAGGCTAATCACGGCCTAACACACAATCTACGAAGCGTACACCCTAACATTCAGTCTATAATAATACATCACAAAACAAACATACATCAAATTATGAACCGCCCTAACATAAAGATAAAAATGGTGACTTAATCTAATGTGTGTGTATTAAAGGCTTGTGTGGAATGTTCTAACTAGGCTTTAGAGTTGTCACTCTCTAAGTATGAAGGACATTTAATTATAAAGGGTGGTTTAAATTTAAATGATTTAATTGATTTGTAAATTCTAGTTAGTGTTTTTTTTTTGTTTCATTTGACCTACACAAAATAACTAAGTGTTATAAAGAGAAAGAAAGGATCACTCTCTTTTATCCCTAAGTTAAGTCACATCTAAAGCAAATTAATTAATCAATTCTTTTAGTGAATGGATTATTACATATTATAATTAATCATAAGTTTAGGTTTAGTTTAAATAAACTCATTTAATAAGCAAGACATCTTAAGATTAATTGGAATGAACAATTATCACATGATACAAGTTTGTTCATTTCTTTCCATCATATATACAATGCATATGATTAAGTTCTAAACATACCAATACATGCAATTTATATCTTAGCACATTCAAAAGATGAATGTAAGCACACATACTTGGAATTGATGTTTCATTTGGTTGAATTATTTTGTCATATTAATTTAAAGCTCCATTTAAATTCTTATACAAAACATAAGAAAAGAACTCTAAATCATATGACTAATCAACCCAACCACTTGAACAAAAATATGAATGCATGTCTTTTTAATAGAAAAATGAGATTTTCATTTATTACGTAAATACACATTTGAATGTATAAAAAATTTAAGCAAGTACAGTGCCATTTTTCTGCACCGGGGGAGTGAGATAGGAACCTCCTTGGGGCTACTTAAAGCTGTACATCCCCGAAATGTCTGGACTAATATACCGCTACTCTTAAATACATATGGATGTATAAATAACTATGAGGATGAAAATCATGCAAAAGTAGAATTTAATTTAATTGATTTATTTGTGTAAATGAATTAAAGCTCTATTTAAATTCCAATGTTAAGATGCATAAGAATGAAATCAAACGAGTATGTCGCCATTGTTCTACACCAGGAGAGTGAGGTAGGAACCTCCTTGAGGCTACTTAAAGTCGTGCATCCCGAATGTCCAAACTAATATACCCATTAACATTCAAACTTATGCAAGTCAACATATGAATGTAAGAAAGAGACTTCACTTCATACACTAAGCTTATATTCACATGCATCTTCTATGTATGTGTAACTATAGTCAAAATATACATATTATTCTTCATTAATAAGCTTTTGAAAATACATTTGAGATTTAATAATGATAATAGCCACACATATTTCTAATTAAGTCAACACATGCAAATTGACATAAAGGAAATCATTTTCATTTGATTAATTTGAAAGAAATGAATTGATGAATACAAGTGGCATACAATATTTTAACATGATGAAAGAAAATAAAGAAACAAAAGCATGTAATTTCATTCAATCCAACTAAGTCCTAAGGAAAATCATATTAAACAAACTCATTTAAAATAAACCAAAGTTTCTTAAAGCCATTTTTTATCTTTATGTTTGATTTGATTTAAGAAATGTGAAAGAGGTTTTCTAATCTTAATCTCATTCCTCATGTGTGAGTTAATTTGATTTAATTGAAAGCAATTATGTTGATTATATGGCTTAATTAGGTTTTTGTATGAATTAAATCAATTAATTAAACCCTTACCTACATCACCTTAAGCTAATTAACTAAATAATGATGAGCCAACATGAGATGCAACCACATGAAAAGTAAATTAGTAATGCTCCTAAGAAATGAAAGGGCCTAATGCAATTGGCTCATAATTAATAGTTAATTAAGTTTAAGGGACTCACTTAATTACTTTTATGGTTTTTCACACATGTGAGCTAACCATAATTTTATTAGCTCTCTCTTTAGGTTATTGAACACCCAAAGAGCTACCCAAGAGTTAATTAAGGAAGTTAAGTTTAATCATGTTAATTAAGTTTATTAATTATCTAATTAAATCATAATTATCATTAATCAATAATATGAAATGGACTTAGGGGAGACAAAGAAAGAAGCCTAAATCTCAATCCCTAAAATTTTTACAATTAGTTAGTTAAAGTTCATATATAATTTGGGTTTTGATTGATCTGATTAATTAATTGATGAGTCTTACTTAATTAATTTTAAAGTAGAAGTGAATAAAACTCAAGGAAAAGATTAGAAGAGGGGTCTCAACCCATTTCCCTAAGTTTCTCCATTATTAACAGAGGCTAATAAACTCAATTTATGAATCAATTCACTGTTCATTTGATTAATTATCACTAATTAAGCTAAGAGAGTAATAAGGCTTAATCAATCAATTTCCCTAATTAACTATCCAATAAATTCTAAAAAAAATAGAGCAGGCAGAGGTCATCCCCTAAACATCTTTGGTAAATTTGAAATTAATTAGATAACTAATCAAAGAGTAATTAAGCTAATTAACTTTTTTAATTAAACCATAATTAAGCAAAAATTACTATTCAAATTTAATTAATAATAATTTTCTTGAAATCTCCTATGCTCTCATTTATATTTGTTGGATTTGGTTAGGATTAGTTATGATTTTAAGAAGTTTCATCCTTAAAAATTAATTAAAATAGCCCTAATTAACCTTTAATCCCATCGACACCACGTGGCTGCTAATGCGCATGCGCTTTCCATATGGAGCAATGGGAAAGGTTATTTAAGTTGTTAAATAAGAAAGTTTACTTGGATTATGGCGGATGCACTCTCCTGTGAACCTTCCAATCTAAGATTGGACGACCATGATCAAATCATGCGGTTAACGAGGAAACATAGGTGGATCTAACGTGTTCAAATCAGAACCGTCCATTCCAATCATGTGAAATGGATGACCCGTGATCTGTCTCCTTCTTGAATGATGAAAGACAGATATCGTTCATCTTTCTCTATTTGATTCGAGCTCACTAGAGCTCGGATTAGGATCAAATTAATCCCACACCATCAGAAGAAGAAGGCAAATGCATCCAACAATAAAAAATGCATGACATACAAATTTCCTTCAAAAAGGACCAACCACTTTTTTTAAAATTGATGGTTTTGAGGAATTAACACATCGGAGCTGATGTCCAATGGTGGGATCGATAATTCTAGTTGAGGAAGCGCTGAGAAGTTGGACCTCAATTTCAAGTGAGCCACTTGAATGACCAATCCACACACATAGGAGCTTTAGCTTTGATCGAACTTGGACCTCTGGTAGCTTGGAAGCTTAGGAAATGACTTGGTATTGCTCGAAGAAGTGTGGTGATGGTGTGTGCAAGGTTGATTGAGGTTTGATGGAGGATTGAGCAAATGGGACATCGGATTGGCCTCCCCTATTTTAAATGTGCATGGAATAAAAGAAATGCAAGCTCGAGAGGCTTTGGAATGCATCAGGAAACTCTCTGGGATTTCAAAATCACTCAAGGGGTTCTCCTAGTGTGAATGGTCATTTTTTTGTTGAATTGAGGGAAATGGTTTGTTTTGACTAAGGAGTTCAAAATTGAGTGTGATGGATGGACAATCCATCCCTAAATTTCCACCAATTTTCCATCATTGAGGCATCAGAGGGGTCTTTGTCAGTTCCACGTGGCTCGCTAGGAGTGGAGGAAGCTATGATAGGGAGCTCAAGGTAATATATGGGAGGATTGAGTTGGGTTGGTCCTTTGGGTGCTTGGGTAAGAATGGAGGTGACTTGGTTCACCTCCATTTGGTCCATGGTTGATCCTAGTGGTTCTAGGGTGGGTTAGGGAGGCTAGGAATACCCCATTTGGCAATGGGATGGTTTCCATGGTGATGGGAGAGTGGACCTTGCCTTTTATGGCAAGAATCCAATAGAAATGAGATTTTCCAATGGTTAATTCACTTAGGTTGAGTCCCACTTGGATTTGGGCTAGTTTGGGTCAGGTTTGGCCAGCTCCTAGGGTCCCATGGATTAGTTTGGGGTGGTTTGGCTTCATATGGTCAAATGGGTTCAAATGGCTTAAGTTGGGTTTGGGTTGACCAATTGGTCAAATTGGGTCAAACCAAGGCTTGGATTAGGTTTAAATGATATTTTGAAGAGTTTTGGTTTAAGTGGTTTAGCTTTGGGTCAAGTGGACCTAAATGGGTCAATTTATTTGGTTTGGGTTGATTCAAGTTTAGTTGAACTCACATATGAGCCTAGGATTGAAATATAAATCCAATTACAATTGGTTTGGAGTAAAATGGATTTTGGTTCATATGATAATTTCAAGTCAAAAGGGGTCAACATGGGCTTGACTTGAATTGACTTGAATTTGTTTTGATAATTATTATTTATGTTCATATTTAGGTAAGTGATTGAAGGAAAGATTGATACATGAAGAAAACCTTGGGTTTTGGATTGATTTAGGCATCATTTAGCCAAGTTCAAGAAATTGGCTAAAAGGCTAAAATTGGAAATTTGATTTGATTTGGGTTTGATTTTTGCTATTTGGATTTATATTTCATTTATATTTATGAATATAAATGAAGATATAAATGATTCATGAGAAAATCACTTGAGTTTGGAGTGATTTGGAAGCAAATTTAACAAGCTTAAGGATGTAGGTGAAAAAGGGCTTAAGTAGGAATTGATTTATTTGATTTATTTGGTCATTTGAGGTTTTCATTTATATTTGAATATAAATGAAGGAATGATTGATTTATAAAGAAATCATTTAGTTTGGTTAATTTGGAGAGATTAAGCTTAAGGAAGTAAGTCCATGTGGCTTAAGAAAGGTCTTGAATTGGTTTGATTTAGTTTGAATTGATTTGAATGGTTTAAATTTAGATTTTATTTATATTTATAAATATAAATGAAGGAATGATTGATTTTAAAGAAATCAATCAAGTTTAATTTGGTTTAAAGGGTTTAAAGCATGAGGGTGGTTCATGTGGCTTAGGAAGGGATTTTATAATTTGAATTTGATTTTGGGTTCTAGTCATTTGATTTGGATTTTGATTTTGGAAGTTTGGTTTGAAGAAAGAAGCATGGATTGCGTTTAAGGCTATAGGGTAGAAAATTTTTTCTAAATTCCTAAGGCATGACCATTTCCCATGGCTAATCCTACTAAGTCTCTAGCCTTAGGCTAAGTGTTCACCTAATCATTAGAAGTGTCTTAAGACTAAGGAGCTCTTAGTTTCTATAAGAGTCCTAGATCTATGATGAGAAAGTTGAGAGCTCACTCCAAAAGTGAGGTCAACAAAGGATGCCTAATAGGTGTGGTGTAACTGACTAGGTGCAACGCACGTATTGGTGTTGATCGAGACAATCAACAAAGCCTAAAAGAATGCAACCACTAACAAAAATGACCTACTACTAAACCTGAGATGTAGAAGGAATTAATATCTTAGTGCAATGCAAACTCAACTCATGCCAAGGGCATAAGAGAGGAAGGAAGGATCCACTAAGGAATCAAGCATGTGAACCTTCCAGGGAAGCGGGTTCAGTTATCCATGAGGATAAGTTGTTCATATGATTTGGGAGAAAAGATCCATTGGATTAAGATTTATAACCTTAGGATGAGAGAATCTTCCACTAGGGATGCAGGTTCAGATTATCCACTAGGGATAGAGGTTTGATTTGTGCCTCACCGGGGAGAAATTTAATTTGATTTAATTTGTGGAAATCCACTGGGGATGAGAATTTAATTTAATTTCTTATGATTTGGGGCTCCACTAGAGAGGATGGAGATTTAATAAAATGGACTTTGTCAGTGTGCGTTGGATCTACTAAAAAGGGTTTAATATCAGCTTAGTCCTATCTTAGATTTATAAATCCAAAGGGAAAGTATACCGGCTATCAAGTAAGACTAACCAACATAAGGGTTGCTTTTTGATGTGCAATGGTCAAGTCAAGAAGAAAGCTTGTAAACTTACAACTTCCTGAATAAGGAACCACTGGGTGATGTTGATACAAAAATCAACCGACCAAATGACTATTGAGAATGTCATGGACTCACATCGACTCAAGAATAGTCAAAATTAATTCAATTTTAAGATGGACCTTGTCAGTGTGATGGATCCACTAAGAAGGGGCTAATATCAGCCTAGTCCTATCTAAGATTTATAAATCCAAAGGGATAGTCTACCGACCGTGAGGTAGAGCTAACCAACCAAAGTGGTGCCTTTCGGTGTGCAATGGTCAAGTTAGGAAGAAATTTTGTAGACTTATAACTTTCTAAATAAGGAACCACTAGGGTTATCGATTGATAGCACAACAAATCGAACCTGACCTAAAGCTACTCCTCGGTATGCAATGGTCATGCTGGAAAGAATGCATGGTAAACTTATATCTTCCAAAGTAAGGATGATCACCGGGGAGACATGTTGGTGGCACAACAAGTTGAATCTGACCTAAGAGCAACTATTGAGAGAGTGCCAACCCGAGGACTTATCTCAACTCAAAAGTCAGGAGATTCTATAGGGAGTTTACACGCCTCTAAAGATAGGATGTTTGGGAAAAGGTACTGGGGTTTTGCTCTAATCCATGAAGATATATATATATATATATATATATATATATATATATATATATATATATATATATATATATATATATGTATATATATATATATATATGTATATATATATATATATATTATTTTATTTATATGTTTGCAGGGACCTGAAGGTGTGGGACCAAGAGAAGCTTATATCATCCTAGTCTCTCTTAGACTTGGACCAAGGGAGATCGCATATCACAAGACAAATTCTCAACCATAGGGGTGGCTGGAAAGGGGGGACTGTCCAATCCAAGAGTAACTGGGGTAGTGCCTAGATGGGGTCGCTAAGGACATTATCCAAATAGAGTGCCCACATGGGAGGTGCCGCTAGGGGCTTTATCTAGAACCCTAAAATAAAGTCTATAGGCATATGGTGGCCAACTCCGGGAGAATCTTATAGACTTATATCATGCAGTGGTGTATCCACTCATTAGCATGGCATAACCAACCAACCTAAGGTTCTCGTTTAAATGATCAATTTGAGAAGAATGCTTGTAGACTTACATCTTTATAGACAAAATGATCATCGGATAGTCTATCATCAATGAGACATGTGCTATCGACCTAGGGAGACTACCAAGTGGGGAATCTCATGGAAGGACTAGACCTAGACTTGAAGTAGTCAGGAGGAAAGGAGCCACTGGGGGACTTATCCTAAGCCTCAAATATACTTGACCCAGTCAATGTATGATGGCTAGTTCAAGAAGAAAGCATGTAGGCTTACATCCTCTTAAACAAAGTCAACATGAGGTAGCTTACTGCCATGTAGTAATGCCTACCAAACTAATAAGGTGCTCGTTGGTTTTCAATGGTCAAGTTAGGAAGAAAGCTTGTAGACTTACATCTGCTAAACAAGTAACCACTGGGGTGACACACTAAGAGGGTAGCATGTCAACCCGACCTAGAACAGCTAATGAGTGAGTGTCACATGGAGCTTTATCCCACATCAAAATAGCCCGAGATAAAAGATATATGTTTATTTTATGTGATTGTATGTAGTTTATGTTGGTGTTGTGTCACTAAATGATAGGACGCTGCTTGGGTTCCTTACACCTACCCTAAACACATCATGGGATTCAAAGCAAAGATATTTCCAATAATAGAGATGGAGTTTAAGATGAAAGAAATTTTATTGATAATTATTTGAAATAAGATTTATGGATAATTTTTTTTTTAGGTAGAGCCCATTGATTGAAGCAGGGCTCTCCCTTATAATTTATAAGCTGATAAGATCCTCTTGGTAGGCTTTTTCTATGGAGAAAGGGCCTTCCCAAGTGGGTTCAAACTTGCCTCCCATCTTTCGACGGGCAACAATTGGTCTCCTTAGAACTAAAATAAGCTCTGCTACTTGAAAAGCTCTAGAACAGACCATCTTGTTATGATCTTGAATTATTTTGGCTTTACACAACTTGAGGTTCTGGCATGCCCGGAGGTATCTCTCTTCCAAACCTTTGAGCACTTCTAAATGCAACTTAGTGTTATGCTCCATTGTGATTTTACTATCCATAGATATCCTTAGTGATGAGAGTTAGACTTCTAATGGTAAAACTATTTTAGACCTATACACTAATGAGAATGGGATAGATTGAGTTGAAGTCATGTATGTGGTGCGGTAAACCCACAAGGCTTCAACTAACTACTCATGCCACTATCGCTTGTTATCATCGAGTGTCTTCTTTAATTTGGATGAGAGTTTTATTGAAGGCTTCTCCTAAGCCGTTTGACCATGGGTAATAGATGGTAGAGTATCTCTAATCTATGTAGTGTCTTTGGGCAAAGTTATTGATTTTGGTGCTCTTGAATGTAGTACCATTATCGAATATAATTCATCGAGGCACCCAACCTATATATGATATGGTTCTAAAAAAAATTGGAGCACATGCGAGTGATCTCTGAGTGGGATCCCCCACTTGGAAAAGTAGTGGTGTGTAGAATGAACCGAAGAAGGAGGATCGATCGGACCCACTATGTCGGTACCCCAAAACTCAAATGGCCATGAGGCCAATATAGAACATAGAATGATGGGTGATTGGTGTAAGACCATACCGCACGACATGGTGGCATCTTAGCTATCCATGCGATCATTGACAAGTAGTATCCTAGTCTCTTGATCTTGGCTTTCATCTTCTGACCAAATTATTACGCTCTGCACAAACCTGAGTGTACCTTGATCACAATCTTATGGGCTTCATTTTTGTCCAAGCAGCATAACCATATATGATCGAAAGACTGCCGATATAAGGTGCCATTCACGAGAGTGTATGAGAGAGCTCTCTACTTCACTTGAATGGTTGCCTCTAATCTGACATATCATCCTTTTTGGCAATGACAACCTCCCCTTTAAGAGAGAGTCTCTCGATGAGTTCAACCTCCCCTTATTAGTATGGACTCATCCTCCGGACATGCCAACTCTTTGGCAAGCTTGGCCAATGCATATGCTATTGCATTTTCTCCTCAAGGAATCTTGTAGATGGTAACCTCTATGATTTGGGCCAACAAGTCCATGGTATACTTATGGTAATGATGGAGCTTAGGCTTTAGACTTTCTAAGACCCAGCAATTTGGTTGATAACTAATTAAGAATCCTCACAGATGTTGATGCTCTGGATGCATAGTGTAATGGATAACTGCAATCGAGCCTCATATTTGGCTTCATTGTTGGTGCATGGATTGGATATATGATGAGACTCATCACATGTCCGAGTTAGAGAACTATTCCTACCCCGCTTCCTAGAAGAGTGGATCATGGTTCTTCTCCTTTTGAAAGGAAGCCACCATCAAAATACATCTCTCATGAGAATGCTAGTGTCCCTAAGTTCATGATTTGTTCATCGGGAGGTCATCTCTAAGTGAGAATCGTAGAAGTGTGTGTGCTAAAAAATCCTCCAATGCTTGTCCTTTCACCGCATGGAAGGGTATGAAAGTGATGTCAAACTGTAACAAAATCATGGACCAACATGCCAACAGTCTAGATAATGTCAAATATATTATGAGATATTGTAGTGGATTGATCCTAGAGATCAAGTTCACCTTATGAGAAAGCATGTAATGTTATAGCTTTTAGGATGCAAAGATTAAAGCTATGCAGTGCTTTTCAATAGGTGGATTGTTTGGCTCTACAAGGATTAGATGATGAATGAAATAGTAGAGTGCATTCTCTTTCCCTTCATCATTAATGTGGGCCAACAAAGTGCCAAGGGAGTCATCTAATGCAAGTATATAGTATCATGGCTTCGGGATAGCTACTAGAACTAGGCGCCATCGTAATGCTTGATGTCTTCAAAAGCATTGGCACTTGTCATCTGAACTGACATCCTTTTGACAAGTGCTGAAAATGGTTGGCACCTCCCTGATAGGTTGGAAATGAAGCATCTTAGATATGCCAACTGCCCTTGGAATGATCTGAGTTGAGTTAGACTTTCACTGGGCGACATTTTTAAGATAGTCTTGATTTTTTTTGAATTGATTTCTATTCCACGGTGCTGGAACATACCCAAGGAAATTTCCTGAAGCTACTTTGAATGCACACTTTAGGGGATTCATTTTAAGGTTAAATTATCTTAACCTTTCAAAAACTACTGACAGGTCAAAGAGATGGTCTTCCCTTTCTTTACTTTTGACTACAAGATCATCAACATAACATTCAACCTGATGTTGAATAAGCTCATTGAAGATCCGAGTCATGGCTAGTATGTAGCACCGATTTTAAGGGCATGACCTTAGCAAAAAAGATTCATTGATTTGGTATTTTTCTCTTCCTCGAGGGCCATCTTAATTTTTTATAGCCAGATGACCCATCCATGAAAGAGTAGACTACATGAGATGAGGCAATGTCCACCATTAGTTCTGGAATTGGTAGTGGAAATTCATCTTTAGGACATGCCTTATTTAGATCCCTAAAATTGATGCATATGCAATTTGGCCATTCTTTTTCTTAACTAGAATGACACTGGCCAACCAGGTAGAATATTTTTCTTCCCTAATAAAACTACCATCAATGAGTTTCTTGATTTCAAAAATGATCTGCTGCTCATTGATTAATCACATGCATCTAAGAACCTACTTGATCGGGTTAGCATTAGGATCTATTGCTAGTTTATGGACTGCTACGTCAGGAGATAAACTGGGCATTTCTTCATAACTCCATAAAGCAGTCCTTAAACTCAATAGCTAAGTCATTCATTGGTTTTCTTCATTCAACAAGAACTAATGTATGTCGTGGATCTTCTTTATTCCTAAGTTGATTTTGAGTTCATTGATGATTGATTTTTCTTCAAACAGCGTGCATCTTTCACTTCAAGATCATTTGGATCATCTAAAGTTTCTAAACACACCTCCTCATATGAGTTAGCATGATTTGAAAAGAATCTATCAGACTCCAAATGATTTGTGATGACTAGACAATCATTGTCATCATTGACTAGACCCACCATGTTGAATCCCAGTTCTGGTCTTGATTGAGGATGTCTACTTTGGTTGTCCCATAACCTTTCAAAGTAATCCAACTGTTTAGACCAAGTATGTTGGATTAACCCCTTCTTTGCCAAATTAAGAACACAAGGTGAATACTAATCAAAAGGCAATTGTATTAGATCTTTATATGAATCATCCTCAAGTTCTACATCAGCTTCTTGACTTGAGGATGATGCTCCCAACAAGAACCTCTTTGGCTTGACATCTATAGATGACTTGGGGGACTTCCTTAACTACCAAACCTCAACTTTTTGAGAGGAAAGTGGGGTTAGAGCTAAGGTTCCCAACTACTGTCTGACTGCTCTACATAATATTGACTTGGATACATTCATGCTTTGCTTGGAGGCATCTTCATCTTTGCTCATCTAATGTCACCTCAAAGGGACCCAGGGTTGACATGCTAACCACATGAGACTCATCCTCAACTAGATTTTAAGTCTATGTGGATAGTGGGTACTCCTGAGTGGAACATACCCTCTATGGCCACACAAGGAGGTCTTCCACCTCGAATTACCTCTCCTCTTCCCCTCTAGTGGGTCAAGTCATCTACCCATGTGTTCATATGGAGGAATGAAATGTGGTGGAATCTAACTAGGCTCTACTTCTTCCTGTCTATTCTCACTCATTTTCATTTTTTTTCTTTTTTCTTCTTTTCTTTTCTTTTCTTTTTCTTTTTTTTCTTTTCTTTTTTTTTGCTTTTGAACTTGACCAAGTTTTGAGAATAGATTTTGATTTTGAGGAAGATAGTAGGCATCCTCATATATCGACCTCTAATTGAAAATGCTTCAAGTCTCCTTTGACACGATTCAATTCCACCTCTTCAAAATTTGATGCATCGATGTAGAGGATGAACCATCTTATTCTTCATGTATCCAAGGCCCAAGAGCAAATAGTGAAAGATGTATCCAATCAATTATGTAGAACTTGGCTTCTTCTTCATCATCTATCTCAATGGTAATACACTATGGAGCCTAAAGCCCTCTCTCCTTGTTCATTGAATCCTCTCAACATCATCGATCTCTAAGTTCAGATATCAATCCTCAAGGGGTCTTTAGACTCATAATGTTCACTGATGCACCTGGATCAACTAACACTATGGAGAGTCTAAATTTTCCCATATCCACTGTAATGTAGAGGGGATGATTGTGGTCAATTGTTCCTAAAAGAAGGTCTTCATCGGTGAATGTAACTCAATGGGCTTCTCTTGAATAACATCCTCCTCTCTGGGGCACCGAGCTAAGCATATTTTGGATCAAGAAGGGCTTTGATCAATGACTCCTCATCTCTTTGGATAAGACAAGGGCATCATATATGCTTAGCTTAGTGACAACTTTCTTAGGTGAGCGAGACATTGTAATCAACTGGCTGGTCCTCCAAGCATATCCATAAATGGAGCATCTGTGAGGGGCTACTTGATCTGAACCAATGACTTTTACCATCGAGGTGCTACAGAGGTAGAACTTTGCTGAGAGGTTGACTTCATGAGATGGTTTAGTGGAAAGTTCTACCGCTCTCTCAGTTCACCTACCTTCTCCTAGGATCATGAGTCGATGACTCCAAATCAATCTCAATGGGAACCCAATGATTCAGAATGGATAATCCATTTCTAAATCAGAAGAGAATGATGAAAGAGTTATTAATTAGACTTGAGAGCTTTCTATAGGAATAAACTCATCATCAGTGACACAAATGTAAGGAAAATCAACTTTTCTTCATTGATTTCTTAGATTTGGATGGACATAAAGTAGAAATCAAGTAAAGTACTCCTCCTCGATACAATATGTGCTAAGAAGAGGCTAGGAACTAAATCAAAGTAGTAATAAAATCGATGGTGCATTACTATACTATCCCGGCAAGTAAGTTGTGCTATCGCGGCTCCTACCTCCCTCAAGTTAGCAACTTGCAAAACTTCCTTGGAGTTGGAGGTTTGAGCTGCCTCAGGCACCTGCAAGAGTACTTTCTTGATCTTAGAAATAATTTTCTTGGAGGTTAGGGATAGGGAGATATCCCAACCTTCCTTTATCTTAAAAGGATCACATGTATCCCCAAGGAATACTCTAACAAAACTGAAAGGTTGTTCTAATAGTATTCCTTGGAGATGACGATGGCACCCAACTTGTAGCTATGCTCAAACTAGTCCTTAAAGGTAATGCAATCTTCTAAGACATGGCCTAACATGCGGTGGTAGGGGTGATAGTTTGGATCATGACTCTTGCCCACTTCCCTCCTCTGTAACTAGAAATCGGCTTCTTTAAGAGATTCTTAAAGATCTTCCTAACTACCTCCCTCTTGAATGAATAAGTTTATTCAATCTATCGAAAGTAGGTAAGTAGTAAATACTACTACTGTGGAGAAATATGATGTGGTAGAGGAGGTGAGGAGGATGTATGATGATGGGGAGGTGATGAGGAGGAGGTAGGTAGAGAGCTCTCTATCCCTATCTATTGAACTATCGCTTCCTTATCAACTCGTGACTACGGTTTCTCAAATGCCTTGAGGTTTGGGCTTGGTGATTGGTCTGAAAGGCAATTTGGCTTCTCTATAGCCACCTTGTTGATTAATTTCTCAAAGGTTTTGATTAAAACCCTTGAGCATGAAAGCATGCCATGGATGTTCTTTAAGAGAATCTCTATGGCATGTTGTTCAGACAATTGTGGTTCACATTTCATACTCAGGCTTCGCTACTAAGAATATAATCAACAAGGGACTCGTTGGATTTTTTATTTGCTACAATGAGGTCGCCTACAGTAACCATTTGTTGAGCTCTAGTAAACCTCTTAATGAGGAGGTGCTCCAACTCAGCAAATGTATTTACCGAACAGTTGGACAATTTGGCATACCAATCAAATGCAACACCTACTAAACTACTAACAAATAATCTAAAAAGAAGGGTGTCGCTACCTCAGTTGCAAAATGGCCTAAATGTGCAATATGTTGGAGGGTTCCCACTACCATCAAAGATTTTGAAAGAAGGAGGCACAAACCCTTAATATTATATTGCATCAAATTCTGGTAGGTCTACCCTTTGGAATGATAAGCCACCTGGGCTTGCTCCCTCACATGTGTTCCACCATGTGTTTGATATCCTTCTCATGCATGGAGGTATCCACCACCTTCCTATGCAAGCTACCACTATCTTCCTCTACATGAATGCATCTAGGATGATCTAAGATATGTCCAACTCATCGCTACGGGAGAAGGCTGAAATTGAGTTCTGCAATGCTAAACTACTTCATCAACTCCTCAATTTTCTTCCATCTTGTCAATGTGATCATTTCTATCTGTTGCAAGGAGGTGAGAGTTGAATGGAGACATCCTCTTCAACCACAATACCTTCTAGACTCTGGTCTCTATGGAGGGAGCTCTTAGTATAGACCATGTGGACCTCAATTGAGTCCTCCAACAAATCATCCTCATCGGGGTCAAAATTGACCTTTCCCTCCTCATAATCGATGTTTAGATTTCTCTTTCAAAAAATATATAAAATGTCATCCAAGGAATCTAATGTGATAAATACTATGACCATAGTAGGCTATGCTCACCGACAAAAATGCATCACAGCTAGAGTGCTATCTGGAGGACTATGCTCACTAGAAGATACATGCTCATGATTGACTCTGGAGTGTTGTCTCTGGGGATCTACCATGGGAACTATGAATGTTGCCCTCCCCTCTCCACGCTATGCCACCACTAGGTGGAGGGTGGTGGAATGACTATGGCGCTCTTGGGTCACCATTCCTTCTTTACCATAGTTGAAGTGGATGGTCAAGAAGGGGAGCTCGACCTAAACTCAATGGGTGGAGTAGATGGAATGGGACCTTGAGGCCTTAGTCGAATCACCAACGGGGCTTTCTTCTCCCCCCGATGATGTCTTCTTTTGCCGGCATGGATGTGGAACATGTATAGGAGTGATGAGTGGTGGAGAGACACATGGCCAGGGCTCTCTTATGAATGACTGCGTGAGTACTATATTGTATGGCCCTGTAGCTACACCTGGGAAAAATCCACAAGAGCATAGGTTGCCACGCATACCTCCTCCTCTCTCTTATTTCCCTACTTTCCACTCGCTCTATGTATCTATCCCCGATCCTTGGGATCAAAGACCTCAAGTCAAACAATGCACCAGGACTGAGCATCAGGCTCTTAAAATAAGTCCACATGTAGGGCCTCTCCTCTCCTACCGGTATCTCATAAGGGTGGTGGAGATGATGCTACATCCTCCTAGTCCTCTCTCCATCGAGCTGAGAGGGATGGAACTTATGCCACTAAGGGGAGACCTCCGGGGTGAACCTCCTCTGCAACATGGGATGCTACCGTCTACATCTGCCGCTCGTGATGCGCTAACCTTTTTCATTATGTGAGTGGTGTGAGCAAGTGAGTGAACCTACCTCAAAGTGGGGAGACTATCTGAGACCAAGATAGCCTTCCCCTTTGAGGGACCAATGAGGAGGTGTTAGCCCTCTGGGCAACAGATGAACAACTGATGGAACATGGGAACCACTGATCACCTGCTACCACTGAACTAAGTCAAGAGCTTCTCAGGGACTCTACCTTCCTCTTCAATGGAGGGAACTCAGTCAAGGCATGTCAGAGTGGTGTCTGCCCCACCACCTCTCCCTACTAATGAGGGTGATTGTCCCCTCATAAGTAACTCACACAGCCTCAAATTCGTGACCAAACTGAATTAAATGCACGATGGGCAAGGTGAACTTGGTCCCGATCAAGCCAGTCAACAAGACGATGGAGAACACAAACTTGCTAGGAGCCATGTACGAACTACTGAATAAAATTGACTGCTAAAACTCTACATTTATTGAAAACATAATTGAGTCTCTTGGTATTCACCTTCAAAAATAATTAGACTGATTTGAATTTGAACCCACACTCAACAAATTTAATTATGTTAAGTGGGGCTCATTGGAGATATTTTGATATGTGAGGAGAGTTGATTTTGATTTAGAACCCATACTCAACCAATTTAAGTAGGTTGTGTTCATATTTGGAGAGACCTTTGAAGATATTTGTGTTGTTATCTTGTTTGAAAATTTTGATTTTGAAAAACTGTACTTAGCAAATTTAGGTATGCTAAGGAAAAGTTGTGATTGTATGTTTATAAATTTTATGAAAAATCTTTGCTTGTGGTGACTGATTATGTGTGTGATATGTGTTGATTTGATTTGAAAGTAGGGCTTCTTAACTAATAAATTTGGTATGTTAAGTAGGAACCAAATGTGATTGATATTTATTTGTTTGATTTGAAAATGGGGCTCTCTACTTAACAATATTGGTATGTTAAGTAAAAACTAAATGTGATTTGATTTGTGTTTGAAAATGAGACTCTCTCTTAACAAATTTGGTATGTTAATTGGAAGTAAAATGTGATATAATTTTTTTTGAAAATGGGATTCTTACTTAACAAATTTGGTATGTTAAGTAGGAATCAAATGTCATATGATTTTTGAAAATGAGACTCTCACTTAACAAATTTGGTATGTTAAGTAAGAGCAAATGTGATATGATTTTGAAAATGAGACTTCACTTAACAAATTTGGTATGTTAAGTGGAATCAAATGTGATATGATTTGAAAATGAAATCTATTTAACAAATTTGGTATGTTTAATGAAATCTTGCTTTCATGTGATTTCTTTTTTGAAAGAGAGAAACTTCAACTTATGTGAAGTATGTTAAGGGAAGTTTCAATTTATGCTATGATTTTATTGAAGAGAATCTCATTCAACAAATTTGTATGTTAATGGAGATATCATTTTCAAAATTGTGCTTTTGAAATGAAACCCAACTTTAGCATATGAAATATGTTAAGTGAGTTTCAATTTTATGTTATGATTTTATTTGAAAATAGAATCTTCATTCAACAAATTTGGGTATGTTGAATGTGGTTTAAAAGTGTGCTTTTGAAAAGGGAAACTCAACTTTAGCATATGTGAAATATGTTAAGTGGAGGTTTCAATTTTATGCTTATGATTTTATTTGAAAATAGAATCTTCATTTAACAAATTTGGGTATGTTGAATGAAGGTGGTCATTTCAAAAGTGTGCTTTTGAAAAGAGGAAACTCAACTTAGCATATGTGAAATATATAAATTTTCAATTTTATGTTATTTTTACTTGAAAATAGAATCTTCATTCAACAAATTTGAGCATATTGAATGGAGGTAGCTATTTTCAAAAAGATGCTTTTGAAAAATGATTTTGATCTTGATTTTGAAAATAACCTCCATGTAACAATCATGGGGATTGTTATATGAGGTTTGGTTATATGAGTTTTGTGCTTTTTGAAAATTTTGTGCAAAATTATTTATTATGTGAGTCTAAAAAAAAGGTGCTTTTGGGAAGTGGCAATTTGCAAAAGAGTTTATTTTCTTAATCATTAAGATGAACCTTGCCTCACCAAGCTAGTGGTAAGGAGGTTCTAAATTTTGTCATCTCCTTTCATGAATTAATTTTATTTATTTTTTACCTATTGGGAATAATAGGGTTTCAAGACCTATGGAGTGAGGTCCTAAAACCTAGAGGATGTTGGCTAGCTTGCTTAAGAATGAAATAAGCTAAGTGCCAATGGAAGGAAAGATAGTCTTGGACTTATATGAAATACAAGTCCACTATCGATGCTTGGAGACAACAATTGTCTACTAGAGATGGAGAGAGGAACCATCCACAGAGCTAGAAAAATTTGTATATTTATTTTGATATGTATATGGGACACCATGTAAATCTGAGGGTGTACTTATTGAGGTGATCAGGTACAATAAGGAATAGTGCACTATCTCAAAAGATAGAAATCATTATCATGTAATGGAACTAATCACCTAATAAGAACTCCTAAAGAATGATGGTGCTTCGAATATACCAAAGATTTTCCCCCTACTTTACATGAATGAATAAAGTAGGGTTTATTTAAATAGGGTTCTAAAGTTCCCTATGGGGGCAATGCCCCATAGTTAATTACATCCTAAAGAAGGTGAGTTCCTTAGGAATACTCTCAATTAAAGTAGGCAATCATTGTCTCTAAATATTTCAAAGATAGGACTATCAATAAATTGCTATGATTAGAAAGTCAAGTGGAATAGATCAAAAGGAGAGACTTATTATCAAGCCAAAAGGAGATGAGTAGGGATGCATGATTAAGAACCTAGTGAGCATCCCAAACTATCCTATGGTTGGGCTTTATATATTTGAAATTGGGGAATTATTATTTGAGTTAAAATTTATTAGAAAGTTAGACTTATAATCCACAATACAAGATTGTGAAATGCCTAAGAGGTGAGATTTATGCTTGTAGCCGAGGGAAGCAACCTTAGATCCTAAATCTGAGCTTTATGAGGGCCAAAGCACGTCCTAAATCTAAGCAAAAATGGGTATATTATTTACCTCCATAAGAGAGGGTAAACACTATTGGACTTATAACTGCATGGAGTGGCAGCTAACTCCTCCTACATTTTAAAACCATGTGGTCAAGTCATATTCTTTGCAAGATGGTTAGGTTGTTATTATTTAGAAAGAAACTAAAGTCCTTAAACCCACTCACTAAGAGACTAGAGCATGATGGTATGAATAATGACTTAGTCTAATGCAAATTTTATCAAATTTTATTTGATTTTGACCCTTTATTTTGACATAGGCTATAGATTTTATATGCCTAAATGCATGATGAAATAGGTTATTGGCTAAATCAGAGAAAGAGGTGTTTTCAAGAGACTCAAAGGTCAAGTCTTCCATCGCAAGATGGAAACCCTCTCTTAGCAAGAGTGAAATAATATGATATGCATGATATTAAGCATACAACATTCAGCTAAGGGGTTACTAAATATTTTAATTATCTTGATTTAATACCTAGGCTTTAAATGAGGTTATGAGTTAAAATTAGATTATGAGTTGTGATTGGGGTAAAAAAATTTATTTTCCTAAGAGCCTAACTGGATCCAAGCCACACATTAAATCATCATACTTGAAGAAAATATGAAATATATGTCATTTCTATTGCACAATGTAAAGAAATTATCAAACAATTTATAAACTCAACGCGAAAGAATAATAGGCAGTGGTATATCAACCCATAAAAAAAAGAGAAATGGATAACAGCTCTACCCTTATACATATGGTATATGAAAGAATAATTACAATTACATGATAAATGTTATGGGGTCTTCATCTTCCTATTTCTTCATTTGATTTACTTCATTTGATTTGGTATTTCTAGGTATCACATGGCACCCCTGATTAAACCTTCGCCAATGTTCATCCTTAACCCCATAACACTTAACCAAATTCTAATGCAATTACATTAAAAATAGAAAAGTAAATCTAAATAACTACACCTGCAAAATAAGTGTTAGCTAAACACACCATATAACAAGTTATATGTATAATTTGGACTTAGCACCCGCATGGGTAACCAAGTCCACTGTCTAATTTAGATTATGCTTAGGGGTTAAGCAACCTGCAAAAGAGAGCATTTATATTTATTTTAAGCACCCTTAAGCATAATCTCCTGTAGAAAATATGATTAGGCTAATCATAGCCTAACATCCAATCTACGAATCATACACCCTAACATCTAGTTTATAATAATATATCATAAAACAAACATACATCAAATCATGCACTGCCCAAACATAAAGCTAATAATGGTGACTTAATATAATGTGTGCATATTAAGGCTTGTGTGGTATGTTCTAACTAGGCTTTAGAGTTGTCATTCTCTAAGTATGAAGAACATTTAATTATAAAGGGTGGTTTCAATTTAAATGGTTTAATTGATTTGTAAATTTTACTTAATATTTTCTTTTGTTTCATTTGACCTACACAAAACAACTAAGTGTTATAAAGAGAAGAAAAAAAGACAACCACTCTCTTTGATCCCTACCTTAAGTCACATCTAAAGCAAATTAATTAATCAATTTTAGTGAATGGCTTATTACATATTTTAATTAATCCTAAGTTTAGGTTCACTTTAAATAATCATTCAATAAGAAAGGCATCTTAAGATTAATTGGAATGAATTACTATCACATAACACATGTTTGTTCATTTCTTTCCATCATATATATCATGCATATGATTAAGTCTAAACATACTATACATGCAATTTATATCTTAGCACACTTAAATGATGAATGTAAAATATACTTGGAATTGATATTTCATTTGGTTGAATTATTTTCATATTAATTTAAAGCTCAATTTAAATTCTTATACAAAAACATAAGAAAAGAACTCTAAATCATATGACTAATCAACCCAACCACTTGAACAAAAATATGAATGCATGTCTTTTTAATAGAAAATTTTGGTTCTCATTCATTAGCTAAATACACATTCGAATGTATAAAATTTTTAAGCAAGTACGGTGCCATTGTTTTGCACCAAGGGAGTGAGGTAGGAACCTCCTTGGGGCTACTTAAAGCCGTGCATCCCCAGAATGTCCAGTCAAATATACCCGCAACTCTTAAATACATATGGATGTATAAACAACTATAAGAATGAAAATTATGCAAAAGTAGAATTTAATTTAATTGATTTATTTATGTAAATGAATTAAAGCTCTATTTAAATTCTAATGTTAAGATGCATAAGAATGAAATCAAACGAGTACGTCGCCATTGTTCTACACTAGGGGAGTGAGGTAGGAACCTCCGGGCTACTTAAAGTCATGCATCTAATGTCAGACTAATATACCCATTAACATTCAAACTTATGCAAATCAACATATGAATGTAAGAAAGAGACTTCACTTCATACACTAAGCTTATATTCACATGCATCTCCTATGTATGTGTAACTAAAGTCACAATATATATTATTATTCATTAATAAGCTTTTGAAAATACATTTGAGATTTAATAGTGATAATAGCCACACATATTTCTAATTAAGTCAACACATGCAAATTGACATAAAGGAAATCATTTTCATTTAATTAATTTGAACAAATGAATGTATGAATACAAGTGGCATACAACATTTTAACATGATTGGAAGAAAATAAAGAAACAAAACCATGTAATTTCAATCCAACTAAGTCTTAAGGAAAGTCATATTAAACAAACTCATTTAAAATAAACCAAAGTCTCTTAAAGCCATTTTTGATCTTTATATTTTATTTGATTTAAGAAATGTGAATGAGGTTTGCTAATTTAATCCCATTCCCATATGTGTGAGTTAATTTGATTTAATGAAAAGCAATTAGTTGATTTTATGGCTTAATTAGTTGAGGTATGAATTAAATCAATTAATTAACCCTTACCTACATCACCTTAAGCTAATTAACTAAATAATGATATAATAACATGAGATGCAACCATATGAAAAGTAAATTAGCAATGCTCCTAAGAAATAAAAGGGGTCTAATGCAATTGGCTCATAATTAACAGTTAATTAAACTTAAAAAACTCACTTAATTACTTTTATGATTTTCTCACACATGTGAGCTAACCATAATTTTATTAGCTCTCTCTTTAGGTTATTGAACACCCAAAGAGCTACCCAAGATTAATTAAGGAAGGTAAGTTTAATCAATTAAGTTCATTAATTATTAATTAAATCTAATTATTCTTAATCAATAATATGAAATGGAACTTAGGGAAAGAGATCAAGAAAGAGCCTCAATCTCAATCCCTAAAGTCATTTTCAAATTAATTAAGTTAATATTTTTTGATTGATTTGTTTTAATTAATTAATGAGTTTTAATTATTAATTTTAAAGAAATGAAGAAGAAGCTTAAGGAAAAGATTAAAAAGGGGTCCCAAACCATTTCCCTAAGTTTCCCACTATTAATAGAGGCTAATGAACTTAATTATGGATTAATTCATGTCATTTGATTAATTATCATAAGCTAAGAGAGTAATTAAGGCTTAATCAATCAATTTCTAATTAACTATCCAATAAATTCCAAAAAAAAATAGGGAGGTAGAGGTCATCCCCTAAACATCTCTGAAAGTTTAAAAATTAATTGATAATTAATCAAAGAGTAATTAGGCTAATTAAATTTTAATTAAACCTTAATTAAGTAAATTACTATTCAAAATTAATTAATAATTTTTTTGGATTCTCTAAAATACCTTTAAAATGAGCCCTCATTTATTTTTTGGATTTTTCTAGGATTAGTTATGATTTTAGAAGTTTTCAACCTTAAAAAATTAATTAAATAGCCTAATTAACCCTTAATCCCTTCGCCATGTATTACCACGCTTTTTGGCGTGGATGGATAGGCTATTTAAGTTATCAAATTGGGAAGCTGACTTGGATTATGGTGGGATGCTCTTCTCATGATCGATCTAATGACCGATGATCATTAAGAAGGAAACAAATGGTGGATCTAATGGATGATGATTTGATCCATCACACGGAATGGATGGCCAGATCTCCTTTCATGAATGGAATGAATCCATTCATCACTGAAGCCAGCTCATGTTGGGATCAAATTGATCCCACACCATCCGGAGGAAAACAAATACATATCCAATGTCAAAAATGCATGACATACAAATTTTCTTCAAAAAGGATCAACCACTTTTTCCTATAGATAATTTTGAAGAATTACCTCACGAGCTAATCAGTGGATCGAGAGTAGTTTCAGTTGAGGAAGCTCATTGAGAAGCTTGGACCTAATTTGAAGTGAGTTTTGATGACCAATCCACACAGAGCTTTGCCTTCAATCAACTTGGACTTAGCTTGGAAGCTTGGGAAATGGTATTGCTCGACAGTGGTGATGGTGTGCAAGGTTGATTGAGTTTGATGGAGGATTCAAATAGACTCCTCCCTATTTTCACATGGGACAAAAAAATGCGAGCTCATGAGGCTAATGCTTTGAAACTCTCTGATTTTCTCACTCAAAAAGTAGTGAAAATATTTTTCTCGAATTAAGGGAGTATACCCTAAAATCGAGTGTGATGGAAAGATGGGATCCATCCCAAAATTTTTTCCAATTCACTGCCATCGAGTCATCGAATGGGTCGCCATCAACTCCACGTGGCTCTCCAAGAGTGGAGGAAGCTATGGCAGGGAGCTCAAGGAAAGATTTGGGGGGATTGAGTTGTTGTCTTTGGGTGCGGTATGAAGGAGGTGACTTGTCACCCCTTGGTCCATGGCCAATCCTAATGGTTCTAGGTGCTAGAATACCCCATTTGGCAATGGGATGGCATGGTGATGGGAGAGTAGACCTTGCCTCTTATGGCAAGAATCCATTGCAAATAAGCTTGTCCAATGGTTAATTCCCTTAAGTTGAGTCCCACTTGGATTTGGGCTAGTTTGAGAATGATCTAGGGGTGGTTTGGGTCAAGATTGGCCAGCTCCTAGGGTCCCATGGGTTGGTTTGGGGTGGTTTGACTTCATTTGGTCAAATGGGTTCAAATGTCCTAAGTTGGGTTGGGTTGACCAATTGGTCAAATTGGTTTAAACTAAGGCTTGGGTTAGGTTCAAATGATGATTTGAAGAGTTTTGGTTTAAGTGGTTTTGATTAATTTGGCTTAGGCTTGATTTTGGCTCATTTGGATTCAAATATGTCAAATGGGCTAAGTTGACCAATTTGACCAAATTAGGTTGGGTTAGTGTTGTTTCATGTTCAATTAGTTAATTGAAAATGATTGTAGGCTTTGGTTTGGTTTGATTTGGGTTTAATTTGAATTTTGGCCAATTTGACCTTTTAGGTCAATTTGGCTAGGTTGGGTCAAGTTGACCAATTGGTCAAATTGGGCTCAATCATGGCTTTGGTCAAGTTCAATAAATGATTTGGAATGAATATGAGCCACTGGTTGCAACCAAATTTTGATAAATCATGATTTGACCCATTTTGACTTTTTAGGCCAATTTGGGTCAATTTAGGACAAATTGTCAATTGGACTTGGTTTGGCTCAATTAAGGGTTTGGTTATGTTCAATCATTGATTATGAATGAGTTTGAATCAATGGCTTCAATCAATTCGGTATATGGTGGGTTTTGGCTAGTTTAAGTTTCATTTGGGCTAAAGGTTGACTTGTCAAAGGACCAAGTTGACTTGGTTTGACTCAATTCAAGGTAGTTGATCACCCTAGGATAATTGTTGATCATGATATGAGGTTTGGATGGGCTTAGTTTAGTCCAATTTAAGTTGGATTAGAACTTCACTCAAAAAGATCTTTTAGTTCACTTTGTGTCAAGTGGACCTAAATGGGTCAATTGGTTTGGTTTTGGCTTGATTCAAGTTTAGTTGAACTCACATATGAGCCTAGGATTGAAATATAAATCAAATTATAATTGGTTTGAAGTCAAATAGATTTTGGTTCATATGACGATTTCAATTCAAAAGGGATCAACATGGGCTTGACTTGAGTTGACTTTGATTTGGTTTGATAATTGTAGTTTATGTTTATATTTGGGTAAATGATTAAAGGAAAGATTGAACCATGAAGAAAACCATGAGTTTTGGATTAATTTGGGTATCATTTAGCCAAGTTCAAGAAATTGGATAAAAAGGATAAAATTAGAAATTTAATTTGATTTGGGTTTGATTTTTGCTATTTGGATTTATATTTCTTTTTTATTTATGAATATAAATGAAGATATAAATGATTTATGAGAAAATCACTTGAGTTTGGAGTGATTTAGAAACAAATTTGATCGAGTTTAAGAATGTAGGTCAAAAGGGCTTAAGTAGGGAATTTATTTAGTTTGATTTATTTTTGGTCATTGGAAGGTGGGTTTCATTTATATTTGTGAATATAAATGAAGTAATGATTGATTTATAAAAAATCAATTGAGTTTGGGTTAATTTGGGTTAAGATTTGATTACGCTTATAGAGGTAAGTCCATATGGCTTAAGAAAGGTCTTAATTTGGTTTGATTTAGTTTGATTTGATTTGAATGGTTTAAATTTAGATTTCATTTATATTGTGAATATAATGAAGGAATGATTGATTTTTAAAGAAATCAATCCAAGTTTGGTTTGGTTTAAAGGGGGTTTTGGCTAAGCATATGAGGGTGGTTCATGTGGTTTAGGAAGGAATTTTGGAATTTGAATTTGATTTTGGGTTCTAGTCATTTGATTTGGAATTTGATTTGGAAGTTTATTTTGAAGAAGGAAGCATGGATTGGGTTTAAGGCTATAGGCTAGAAAAATTTTCCTAAATTCCTAAGGCATGACCTTTTCCCACTAATCCTTCTAAGTCTCTAGGCTTAGGTTAAGTGTTCACCTAATAATTAGAAGTGTCTTAAGACTAAGGAGCTCTTAGTGTCTATAAGAGTCTTAGACCTAGGATGAGGAAGTTGAGAGCTCACTCCAAAAGTGAGGTCAATAGTGTGTTAAAATATATTGCATGTATAGATATGCTAAGTATTAGATCATATGCATGTTACATGTGATGAAAATGGATGACTTAGTATACTTATGATAGTAATTCAATTAGATTAATCTTAAGATTCCTTTCATATTGGATAAGGTCATATAGAGTTAACCTAAACTTAAGATTTATTAAAAATTATTTAATAAACTATTCACTAAAGAGAACTAAATCAAATTAATATGCTTTAGAAATTGGTTTAAGGTAGGCATGAAAGAGGGTAATCATCTTCCTTCTCTTTATAACACATAGTTTACTAAGTCTAAATCACATGACCCAAAATAAAATACAAATTAAAATTGATAAATCCATTAAACAACTACAAATGAAACCCACTATCATGTTAACTTGAACAATTTCCAAACTTAGAAAAATATAACTCTAAAGCTTAGTTAAGACATACCAAAGACTTAACACACACATTAAAGTTAAGTCCCCACTTCTAGTTCTATGTTACGATGGTGTATGATGTGATATATATTTTGTTTTGTGATGTAATGTTTTAGATGATGTTAGGGTGTATGCTTCATAGACTAGATGTTAGGCCGCTCTTAGCCTAACCATATTTTCTACACGGGATTGTGCTTAAGGGGATGCTTAAAAATAAATATAAATGCTCACTTTGCAGGTTGCTTAAACCTTTAAGCATAATCCAAGTTAATACGGGTGGCTTGGTTACCCATGTGCAGGGTGCTAAGTCCAATTATACATATAGTTGTTTGGGATTATAAGTATGTTTAGCTAACCTCTTTTTTTAGGTGTAGTTAGATTTACTTTTCTCTATTTAATTTTAATCTTGCAATAGGAATTAGGATCAGTGTTATGGGTGATTGGGATGAGCAGTGGCTAGAAGGCTTTGTCCTGGGGTGTCCTGTGATGCCTTGAAGTCAATTAAACCAAAGGAGGAAGATAAGGAGGACAAGAAGATGTGAAAAGTGAAGACCACCCCCCCCCCATAGCATTGCATTCATTCTAATTATAAATAATTATTCTTTCATATACCCGGTATAAGGGTGGAGCTTAAAACCATATTTTCTTTTTTTGGGTTGTACAACACACTTTTCAATGGCCTTATTCTTCTTACAATAGTTTATAAAATTGATTGATGATTTGTTTATATTAGCGCAAGATTGCATCTTTTCATACTTTTGTTTGATGCTTTAATGTGTGGCTTTACAGATAGCTCTTAGATAAAATAAATTTTCTATCCAACTAATCACTCATAATTAAAGTTTTAAACAACTCATAACCTCACCATAAAGCATAGGCTATAATAAAAATAATTAAAAGATTTAGCAACCCCTTAGCTGTATATTGTATGTCTCACATCATGCATGCATCTTCTATCACTCGTGCTAAAAATGAGGGCCTCTGTCCTAACATAATAGGGGTTGCTTGACCTATGAGAGTAACCCCTGATGATGGATCCTCACCCTCTCTCTTTTGATTTAGCCAATAATCTATTTTAGCATGTATTTAAGCATAAAGAAATTCTAATGCCTTTGTCTAATATATTGTGTCAAAATGAAATAAAATTTAAAAAGATTTTTCACTTGTATATTAAGTCATATGCTCATACCACTCATTCTCTAGTCTCTTAAGGAGTGAGTTTAGGACATTAGTCTTTCAAAATAAATAACTACCCTAGCTATCTTGTAATTCATATGATTGGACTACATAATTTTAAATCATGAGGTGTTAGTTGGTGCCATTCTAGGTGGTTGTAAGCCCAGAAGTTGGACGGTTTACTCCCTATTATGAGGATAAGCCCTTATGTCCACCTGTCACTTAGATTTAGGCTATATTTTAGCTTGTGCTAAAGCTCCATATATTTAGGACTTGAGGTAGTAGTTTCTTTCGGGCTACAAGCATAAATCCTCACCTCTTAGGCATTTTCACAACATTGTGTTGACGGATTATAATCCCTGCAATCTATAAAAATTCAACTCAAATTAATAAAATCTCATCATTTCAAATGTATAAAGCCTCACCATAGGATATACTGAAAGGCTCATTAGGCTTCCTAGTATCATGAGCATTCCCTACTTATTTCCTTTGGATTCCAAAAATAAGTCTTCTTCATGAACCTTCCTAATTGACTTTCCAAATATAACTAATCCATTGATAGTCTAACTTTGAAATCTTTGAAGTTATTAATTGTCTACATTAATCGAGAGTATTCTTAAGGAATCTTATTTCTTAAGATGTAATTAACTATGGAGGCTTGCCACCATAAGGAATTTAAGAACATGGCTTAATATAACCCCTGCTCTATTCACCTATGTAAAGCAGGGAAAATCTCTGGTATATTCGAAGACCCATCATGCCTTAGGAGTTCTTATTACGTGATTAGGTCCATTATAGAGTGATGTCTCTATCTTTTGAGATAGTACATCATATCTCAATATCATACCCAATCACTTCAAAAAGTATCCCCTACGATCTGCATGGTGTCCCCCCACATCCAAAAATAAATACCACACTGACCTAGAGTGACTATCAAATGGGGAGTCATAAAGAAGGACTAACCCCAAGCTTAAAGTAGTCAGGAGGAAGAGGACCCACTAGGGATCTTACAATAATCCTCAAATATAACTCGACCCAGTCAGTGCATGGTGGCTAGTTCAAGAAGAAAGCTCAGGGACTCACATCTTCTTAAACAAAGCCAACATCAAGGTAGCTTATTGGTCATGCAATAATACATACCACACTAACAAGGTGCACATCAGTTTACAGCGGTGATGCTAGAAGAAAGCACGAGGTCTCACATCATCTTAAGAGAAAGACCACTGGGAAGACACACTAACTAAGTAATGAATTAAGCCCGACCTAGAGCAGTTACTGAGTGAGGGCCACTAGGGGTCTTATCTCGACTCAAGGTAGCCCAAAGCAATTAGATTTGTGTTTGATTTATTTGTGTTTGTATGCAATCTTGTGTTTGTGTTATGCTAATGAAAGATAAGATGTTGCTCGGGTTCTCTTATACCTAAACTAAACATACCATGAAAACTTGGTAATTTGAAACATTTCAATTTGGAGAAAAGTTTGGTTAAAAAAATTTTTATTGGTGAAAAATTATTTTGAACATTATTTATAAATAGTATTCCTTTAAGTAAATCCCATTGATTAGAAGCATCGAACATTCACCTTTGTTGTTGATGAGTTGGTAAGATCCACCTTGGTGGACATTTTTTATGGTGAAAGGGCTTTCCCAAGTGGTTCAAACTTGCCTCCCATCTTGCAATGAACAATAATTGGTCTTCTTAGAACTAAAACAAGCTCTCCTACTTAAAAGTTCTAGGGCGGACCAACTTATTATGAGCCTGAAATAGTTTTCCTTTGTATAACTCGAGGTACTGGCATGCTCATAACCGCCTCTCCTCCAAACCTTTGAGTTCTTCTAACCATAGCTTGGTGTTTTGTTTGGATGTAATTTTGTTACCCACTACTATCCTTAGTGATGGGAGTTAGACTTATAATAGTAGAATGGCTTTGGACTCATACACTAAGAAGAATGGGATAGATTGTGTTAGAGTTCTATATTAGTGCCCAAAATCTTCAACTAGCTACTTGTGTAAATCATTGAGTGTCTTCTTGAGTATTTGGATGAGAGTTTTGTTGAAGGCTTCTATTAAACCGTTCACCCATGGGTAATAGAGATGGTAGTATCTTCAATCTATGTTGTGTCTCCAAGCGAAGTTGTTAATTTTTGATCTTAAAGGCGGTACCATTATCGGGTATGATTCGGTGGGGTACCCCAAATCTATAAATGATATGGTTCATGAAGAATTAGAGCACATGCTGAGCTTTGACTTCCCTGAGCAGAATCACCTCCACCCACTTGGAAAAGTATTTTATAGCAGCTAGAATAAAATAATGACCCTTGGATGAAGGAGGATCGATCGGACCCACTATTTCGGTGTCCCAACACTTGACTGGCCATGAGGCTAATGTTGGATGTAGAATGTTGGCTGATAATGTAGGACCACTCTGTACTTAGCATTGATGATAATGCTTTGCTACATCTAGGAAATCTATAATCATCGATAATGCCCATGTCTTTAATTTTGGCTTTCATCTTTGGATCGAATTGATGAGCTTCACATAGTCCTACCTCAACCATGATCTTACAAGCTTTGTTTGTCTAAACAGCGTAACCACATATGATCAAAGGATTGTCAGTATAAGACACCATCCACGAGGGCGTAGGAGAGTGCCCTTTGCTTTACTTGATGTGCTTGAGATTTCTCTTAAGGTAGTTTGCCTTTGTTTAAGTAATCAATCATGGGTTGTCTCCAATCTAGTTCTTTATTCTTTTTGGAAATGATAATGTCTCCTTCAAGGGAGTATTTTTGGATGAGTTCAACATTAATAAGAGGTAGGACTTGCCTATTGTGGACCTCTATCAATATGGACTCATCTTCTGGACATGCCAATTCTTTGGCAAGCATGGCTAAGGCATCAACTATGGTATTTTCTCTCAAGGAATCTTGTAGATTATGACCTCTAAGATATGGGCTAATAACTCTGAGGTGTACTTATGGTAGTGATGGAGTTTGTGCTTCAGGACCTTATATGACCCAACGATATGGTGGACGACTAGCTATGAATCCCCAAAAATGTTGATATTCTGAATTCCTAGAGAAATAGCTAACTCCAAACCGACAATTAGAGCCTCATATTCAGTTTCATTATTGGGGTAAGACTCAAATAAATGGTATGAGAATCTAATAATATCACGGTCTAGCATTAGGAGGAATATTCTTACCCCTACCTTAATTGGGAGAATAGATTATGATTCTTTTCTTGTTTGAGAGGAAGCACCATCAAAGTACATCTCTCAATGGTGAATACTTGTATCCCCTAAGTTCATGATTTTTCATCAAGGAGATCATCACTGAGTAGAGAATCCATCGAAAGTGGATGCATCGCTAGGAAACCTATGAGTGCTTATCCTTTAACCACAAATAGGAGTACAAATGTGATGTCAAACTGCGATAAAATCATGGACCATCATGCCAACTGTCCAGATAGCGTCAGCCATGTCATGAGATATTACATTGGATTGATTCTGAAAATTAAGTTTGCTTTATGAGAGAGCATATGGTGTCATAGCTTTTGGGCTCAAAGACTAAAGCTAGGCAATGCTTCTCAATGGGTGGACAATTTGCTTCAGCAGGTTTTAGATGTGGTTGAGATAGTACAGTGCATTCTCTTTTCCTTTGTCATTGGCTTGGGCCAACAAAGCACCAAGGGAGTCATCTGTTATAGTATTTTAGAGTATAATAGGTTTACCCGAGGATAGGGGCAGCTAGGACTGGTGGCATCATGAGATATTTCTTGATGCTCTCAAAGGCATGTTGGCACTTGTCATCCCACTTGAACTTAGCATTCTTCTTGACTAGTGCTGAGAATGATTGACATCTAATAGGTTGAATATAGTGTCTTAGATACACCAACCTCCCATGGAATGATCTGAGCTGGGTTAAACTTTAGGGGTGGCATTTCTAATATCGCTTTAATCTTCTCGGGTTGATTTAATTCTGCAGTGTTGGACAACGCACCCAAGAAACTTCCCTGAAGATACTTCAAATGCACACTTTTGAGGGTTCATTTTGAGATTGTATTATTTTAACCACTCAAAAACTACTCTCAAGTCAAAGAGGTGGTATTCCATTTTTTTCTTATTTTGACCATGAGATCATCAAGGTAGCATTTAACTTGGTGATGAATGAGTTCTTTGAAGATTTGAGTCATGACCCCGCGGTATGTGGCACCAGCATTTTTAAGGCTGAAAGGCATGACCTTGTAATAATAGATTTCGGTCAAGGTTGCAGTGTTCTTTTCATCTTCAGGTGCCATCTTTATTTAGTTATATCTAGATGAAACATCCATGAAAGAGAAGATTGCATGAGATGAGGCAATGTCCATCATTAGTTCTGGTATGGGTAGTGAAAATTTATCTTTTGGACATGCCTTATTAAGATCCCAAAATCATGCATATGCAAATTTGGTCATTCTTCTTTTTAACCAGGATAACACTAGCCAACTAGGAGGGGTATATTTCCTCCCTAAAAACTTAGCATCGATTAGTTTCTTGACTTTCACTTATCAATGCGTCTAGGAGCTTGCTTGATGGGGTTAGCATTAAGCTGTACTGCTAGCTTATGAACCACTATGTTAGAAGCTAATTTGGGCCTCTCTTCATAACTCCATGAAAAATAGTCCTCAAACTCAGTGAGTAACATAACTAAGTCATTATTTTCAGATTTTTTCAATAAGGAACTGAAGTACGTCAGGTGTGTATTATCTTCAGTCCTTAAGTTGATTTGTTTGAGCTAGTCGATTATTGATTTGATTTCTTCTTGAAATTTTGGGGGTGCATATTTGACTTAAAAATTATATGAATCATTTGAAGTTTCTAAGCACACCTCCTCATATGAGTTGATGTGGTCTAAGAAGAACCAAGCAAATTCTAAATGATTGGTGATAACCAGGCAGAAATCATCATCATTGATTATGCTTATTATACCAAAGCCTAGTCTTATTCTTGATTAAGAGCTCTTACTTTTGTTATTCCATAACCTTTCAAAGTACTCTGACTATGCTTAGACCATGTATGTGAAATTAAACCTTTCTTTGTTAAATTAAGAACACAAGGAGAGTACTAATTAAAAGGTAATTCTATTAATTCTTTAAATGAATCATCCTCAAGTTCAACATCAACTTCTTGACTTGAGGATGATGCTCTTGGGTAAAACCTTTGGATCTTGAATTCTTTAGGGGCTTCCTTAACTACCAAACCCTTAACTTTTTGTCATGAAGTGGGGTTAGAGCTAATGCCCAACTGATGTTTGATAGTTTCACATAATAGACTTGGATATATCTATGCTTTGTTTGGGGACAGTCTTCATTACTGTCAGGCACGAGTGTCATCTCCAATGGAATCTTCTAACGTGAAGAGCTAGCCGGTGTGCTAACTACATAAGACTCATCTTCTGAACTAGATTCTAAGTCTATGTAGATAGTAGGTGTACTCTTAGATGTTAGAATGAATCTCTTGGTAGGCGATAAGTATGTAGGTCTTCCACCTCTGGGACTCCCATTGGATTTCCCTCTTCCTCATCCTAGTGGAGGTCGGGTCATCCTCCCCACTTGTTCGAATGGAGTAACAAACTGTGGGTGGAACTAATCTCAGGCTTTATATCCTCCCTAAGATCTTCTCTTTCCCTTTTCTTTCCTTTTTTTTATTTTTTTCATTTTCTTTTCTTTATTTTTTTCTTTTTTTTGTTTTCCTTTTTCATTTTGACTAAAGTCATGAGAGAAGACATTTTATTTCTTAGGGAGGTAATAGTCGCATCCTTATAAATTTTTACCTCATGAACTATGAATTGCTTGAGATCTCCTTTAACATAATATTCTATTCCACCCCTTAGGAACTTGATGCACTGATGTAAAGAGGATGAAACCATGTTGTTCTCATGTATCCAAGGTTGCCCTAGCAAAGTATTGAAAGATGTATCAAAATCTATTATGTGAAACTTGGCTTCCATATTATAATTTTCTATCTCCAAAAGCAACACTATGGAGCCTAAGGCCCTCTCACCTTGCTCATTAAATCCTTTAACATCATCCTCTCCATTTGGAGTTTAAAGATGTCGATTCTCAAGTAGGCAAGGGTTCTTAGACTCATAATATTGGCTGATGCACCAGGATCAACCAGAACTTTGGATAGTCTGAGCCTGCGAACATCCACTGTAATGCAGAGGGGATGATTATGTTATATTATCTCTAGAAGCTGGTCTTTATTTGTGAATATGACTCCTATGATATCCTTTAAAAGTATGTCTCCTCTCCAAGAGCCAGAGCAGGGTCAAGCTAGGCTTTGACTATTGACTCCCTCATCTCTTTGGATAAGACACAGGCATCATATATGGTTAACTTAGCTAACAACTTTCTAAGATATGCCAGCACATTGTAATCAACTTTGGGCTAGTCCACCACAAGCATATCCAAAGGTGGAGCATCTTGTGGAGGCTATTTATCCCACTATGACATGTTTACCCTTATCTTGAGGTGCTACCCTAGGAGATAGAACTTTGTCACTATGGAGGTTGACTTTAGTGACTTCTTGTGATGAGGAACTTATGAAAAGTTCTACCTGCTCATCAATTATACATATTGCTTCTTCTAAAGAACCATCTGAGTCATATGACTCTAAATCAATCTCAAGTGATGAACCCTGATGATTTAGAAAATAAAAATCTATTTCTAAATCAGAGTGAGATTGATCAGAATTATTTAAGTTATTATTAATATAGCTTAGAGAGCTATCAATTGGAATGAAATCACTAAGATCATCAAAAGTAAACAAAATGCAAGTGGAATCTATCTTTTTTATTGATTTCATTACTTTTGGACGTGATACATGGTAGAAATCAAATAAAGTAAGTGGAATGAGGGGTTTAGTGCCCTCATCCACAGATACAATGCTCCTACTGGTGGTGGAGGAGCTGGTAGTTGTGGTAGATGCAACAGTGGAAGGAGGAGTGTTGAACTTGGATGGTGGTTGAGCAATGGATCTATCCCGGTAAGTGAAGGTTGCTGCTCGATGGCCTTCCACCCTCCCCGACTTGTCCCTCACAACTGACAGACCTTCCTTGGTTTTGGAGGTTTGAGTTGAGTTAGGCACTTGCAGAGAAAGTTTTTTAAATTTTAGAAATTATTTTTTTAGAGGTACAAGATAAAGAGATATCCCAACTTTCTTTTACTTTAAGAGGATCAGATGTATCCCCAAACATTACTTTAATAGAACTTGAAGGTTATTCTACAAAGTATTCTTTAGGGATAACTATGGCTCTTGATTTGTAGCTACTCAAGCCAATCATTAAAAGTAATGCAATCCCTTAAGACATGGCCTACCATGTGGTGGTAGGGGCAGTAGTTAGAATCACCACTCCTGCCAACTTTCTTCGACTTTTCAACCATGGGTAGCTGAAAATCAGGCTTCTTAAGAAGGTTCTTAAAGATCTTTCTAACTACCTACCTCTTGAATGAATATGGCTTGTTGAGTTTATCGGCAAGAGTAGGTAAAAAGTAGCTACCTAGCAGTGGATATTGATACCACTACTATGTAGGCTGCTATGGTGGTGGCCGTTATGGCGGCCGAGGTAGTGGAAAAAGAAGCAGTATTGGAGGCTGTTGAACTCTAGGCCTCTCAAATTGTGCTCTCAGTAGTTTCTTCCTCCATCAACTACCCTACAATCCCTAACTTCTTCTCAAATAACTTTTGAGGCTTGGGCTTAGATGACTAGTCCGAGAGGGTAATTGTTTGGCTTCCTCTTGTAAGTTAGCCACTTACTGATTAATTTCTCAAATATCTTAATAGTGAATCCCTTAAGCATGAAGGCGACCAGACCATGGATATGCTTAAGAAGAATCTCAATGGCATGCTACTCTTGCAACTGTGGTTCACATTTCATGCTTATATTGTGCCATCTAAGAATGTAATCATAATGGACTCATTAGGCTTTTGCTTCTCTATAATGAGGTCACCTACAGTTACCCTTTACTGAGATGAAGAGTTGCTCTAACTCTGTAAAAGACTTTACTGAACCATTGGGCAGTTTGACATTCTAATCAAATGCAACCCCATAAAGGCTACTGATAAACTATCAAAAAAATAAAGTGTCACTACCACCAATATTGCAACAATTGGCCCTGAAGTGTGCTATATGCTACCTTGGGTTCCCATTACCATGAAAAACCTTGAAGGATGATGACACAACCCTTGGGGTATTAAACTACATCAAATTCATCTGGGTAGGGTCTACCCTTTGGAACAGGTAAGCTCCCTTGGGCTCGTGCCAACGCTTCCTTCACTTGCTGCTCGACCATCTGTTTGATATCTTTTTCATGCATGGAGGTGTTATTGGTCACCTTTCTATGCAAACTACTGGCATCCTCATCCATAGGAGTACTGCTCTTGAGATAATCTAAAATGTGCACTAGCTCAGGCTTATCGACCTCCATGGGAATGGGTTGTGAGACATGTACTTGGTTTTGTAATGCTAAGGCCACTGCCATCAACTCCTCCACCCTTCTCTCCATCCTATAAATTTGATCATCTTTTTGTTTAATTTGTTGGAGGAGGCATTAAGATGAGTCTGATGCCTCACCTTCCTTAATTATAACTCCTTCTTGGCTAGGTTGCTCCCTATATAAGGATCCTCGGGTATCTACCATGTAGACTTATGCAATATCATCCAACAGGTCATCTTCATTGGCATTGAAACCAACCATACCCTCCTCTTAGTTGAACTGCTCATCCCCAACTATCTGCCTCACTATGGCACTATATTTTTCCAAAATCTCATCCAATGATCAATCATCCACATGACTTGGTGCTATTAGGACATAGGCTGAATGGTGATTGACGATAAGACTGAGCTATGAAGAAGGGATGCACTGCATGTTCTAGAGAGGTGGAGTGCTCTCCCAAATTGACTCAACAATCATAGGGGTCACCTCAGTGCTCTCTCCTTCCTTCTCCTCCATGTGATAGTGGAGAGACTATAACACTCTTGGGCCACCACTCCTTCCTCTCCACTATTGGGATTGAAGGTCGAGCGGGGGAGCTCGGCCTCACCTCAACGGGTGGGTGGCTGAAGTGTGGTCCTTGGGACATAACCGTATCACCAAGGGTGATGCTCTCTCTCTAGATGTGGATTTATGGAACTTGGTAGGAACTTCAGATGATGGAAGATGAACAAGTCGGTGGTGCGAGTGAGTGTAAAGGTGGTACACCTCTCTCCAGATCTCCTCATATGGCGAGAACCGGTGAGTACTATCATAGAATGATCTCTATCACTGTTGATCAAAATGATCAATAAAGTGGAGGCCACACCCTAGCAAACCTCTATGTCCTCTCTTGCAAAACCTTGGCCTCTGTGGCCCTTTCCCTATGGATATGATCCTTAACAGTCATAGGGATCACTATCCTCAAATCATGTAATGTGGCAAACTCTAAGCATATGTGGGTTCTTCCAACACTCCTGAGCACAGAATGTAGACCATCATAGGGCTTCCTCCTCTCCCTAACTAGTGTCTCATACTTTATAGATCATGAGGGTGATGCAATAATATTTTTGATGTCTTATCCCTATGCAATTGAAAGGGGTGAAACCTACTACCACCAAGAAGGGGAGGTCTCATGAGTTGATCCCTACTCAACCATGTGGGAGGCTTCCTCGACCTCCTTAGCTACACACTTGTAATGTCTCTTAATTTTTTGGTTCTTATTACAACGTTGGGTCTTGGTTAATGGAGCAGAATGGGAGCTAGAACTGATCTCAAACATGGGGGAGACTATCTCAGAAGCTCAGACAGACTTCCTCTTCAAGACTGAAGCAACTGCAAAGGTAGTACTAGTCCTGACTAAAATGGCAACAGGCACAACAACACTCATGGCAGGGGAACCTCAAAGAGGAAAACTCAAAATCTTGGTCAAGCGGTGGCTTCTTGTCCACCTCCTCTCTACTAGTGGGAGAGGTCCTGCGGGTCACTTTGAAGTGCTCAAAGCCAAGACTGAACTTGATGATGGGGGCAGAGATGAGCATGGCCTAATCTAAAGCCAAATCCACACCAGAAGTAAATGAGAAAATAAGCTTTCCATAAGACATGGTGCTAGGTTGCTTGAGGAAAATGAGGGCTGAAGTTTCTGCTTCACTGTTGAAATAGACATAGAATTAGACTTTTGCTTTGATTGTTATTGTTTGACTTGACTTTTGACTATGAGTTGGAACCCTCATTTAACAAATTTGATTATGTTAAATGAGGTCCAAGTGTATGTAGGAGAGATTGAAAACATTGGAGAAGAATCTTCTTGCTTTTCTTTTGAAACTTCATTGGAATTTTAGAAATATTGGATGAACCTTACTTTTTCAAGCTAATGGTAAGAGGTTCTTGATTTTTATTTGGTTTACTTTTGGGTAATTTCTTTGATTGACTTTCTTTTACCTATTTGAAGTATAATAGGGGTTTTAAGACCTACTTGTAGTGAGGTCCTAAAACCTAAATATTATTGGCCACCCTTGCTTAAGATTGAAATAAGCAAGGTGTCCAATAAAAAGAAAGATAGTCTTGGACTTATATAAAATATAAGTCCACTATTGATGCTTAGAGATAAAGAATAACTACTTAATATGGAGAGAGGAACAGTCCCCAATGAAGTAGCAAAAAATCTGTGATGTTTTAATTTGGAGTCATTGGGAAACCAAATAGATCTTAGAGGGTACTTCTTAAAATGATCAAGTATAATTGTTGACCTCACTTTTGGAGTGAGGATTTAACTCTTCCATCTTATATCTATAAGTCTTCTAGATACTAAGAGTTCCTTAGTCATAAGTCACTTCTAGTAGCTAAGTGAACACTTAACCTAAACCTAGAGACTTAGAAGGATTAGCTATAAGATTAGGCTATGCCTTGAGGACCTAGGGTGACTTACCTAGCTTATAGCCAAACCATGACTCATGTCTATTTCCATAGCAAAATCCAACCACAAATCAATACAACCAATACCAATCGAATCCCAACTCAAATCCAAATTCCAAAACCAAATCCAAAAGATCTAAACCTAAACCCATGATTCAACCTTATGGACTTAGCCAAAACTCCCTTTAATCCAAACCAAGTTCAATTGATTTTCTCAAAATCAATTCAATCTTTCAATCATCATTCCAAACCAAACTAAAATCTATAATCAAGTCAATCAAAGCCAAAATAAATTTAATCAACCAAACCCATTTGACCCAAAATATTCAAATGAGCCAAAATCCAATTAAGCCTAAATCAATATCTAAACTCAACCCAATTCAATCCAACCCAAAATCAAGCCAATTAACTCATTTAGGCTCATTTAACCCAAAGTGACCTAAAGATCCTATTTGAACCAAACCTCAATCCAACCCAAATTTGATTGAATTAACTAGAATTAGGTTAGTGGAATATAAGTACTCTTATAGGTAAATTAATGGAATTAATAGATATTATGGCTCATAGAAAGATAAATATTTTATGTGTTCAAGAAACTAAATGGGTTGGGGAGAAAGCCAAGAAGATTGATAGTTTGGGTTTTTAACTTTGGTATTCAGGTAAAAGTCGAACTAGAAATGGTGTAGGTGTGATTAGAGATAAAAGTTTGAAGGATAATTTTATAAATATTAATAAATGTGGAGATAGAATTATAGCTTTAAAGATTATTGTTGATACTAAGATTATCAATGTTATAAGTGTCTATTTTCCTCAAGTAGGTTTGGAGTTAAAAAGAAAAATTTTGGAATGAATTAGAGGATTAATACAAAAGATACCTCTTGAAGAAAAAGTATTTATTGGAGGAGATTTAAATGGATATGTTGGTAGAGTGGTAGAAGATTTTAATAGTATTCATGATAGTTATGGATTTGGAGTGACTAATGAAGAAGGTAGGATTATATTAGATTTTTCTTTAGCTTATGATTTTGTAGTTGCTAACACTTTATTTAAGAAAAGAGATGAACATATTATTAATTATAAAATGGATCTAGTAAAACATTGATTGATTACCGATAAGAAAAATAGATCGCTTTAGATTGTAAAGATTGTAAGGTCATTCCAAGTGAAAATCTAAGTACCCAACATCGATTGTTAGTTTTAGATTTTAAGATGAAAGGTTGTAAGAGAAAAAATAAACTAAATTATTGTCCAAGAATTAGATGGGGATACTTAAAGAACACAAATAAAAATATTTTTAAGAGCAAGCTACAAGAGACTAGAATTTGGGATGTTCATGAGGAAGCTAACATTATGTGGGAAAAAATAGAAAGTGAAATTAAGCAAGTTACTAAAGATGTGCATGGAGAATCAAAGCTTCTTTAATAAGAATAGTTGGTGGTGGAGTCGAGTGTACAAGAAAAGATAAAAAAATAAGAAGTATTGTTATAAAACTTGGTTTAGATGTAAAACGAGAATTGGGAAAGATATAAAGTGGTCCTTAGAGATTTTAAGAAAGCAATATATGATGCAAAAAATTTAGCTTTTAGTAATTTATACAATATATTAGATACCAAAGAAGGTGAAAGATGTATGTATAAGTTAGCTAACCAAAGAAATAGGAGAAGTAAAGACATAGTTCAAGTGAGGTGTATTAAGGATGAAAATAATAAAATACTTTTTTTAGAAAAGGATATTGAAAATAGGTGGATGAGGTATTTTGATAAACTTTTCAATAATGGATCTGAAAGAATGATTAATTTTAGCAACCTTAATACCTAAACAAAATATAGAATTTCATTTTATCATCATTAGTAAATCTGAAGTTAAGCTTTAAAGAAAATGAAATGTGGAAAAGCAAGAGACCGGATAATATTCCAATAGAAGTGTGGAAATGTTTAGAGATCAAGGAATTTCTGGCTTACAAATCTTTTAATGTAATTTTAAAGACTAAAAAGATGTCAGATGAGTAGAGAAAGAGTTTGTTGGTTCCTATATTTAAGAACAAAGGTGATGCACAAGAGTGTGCAAATTATAGAGGAATTAAGTTAATGTGTCATACATTAAAATTATGGGAGAGAGTAATTGAGCATAGGTTACGATGTGATATAGAAGTTTCTCAAATCAGTTTGGTTTCATGCTAAGTAGATCTACTATGGATGCTATACATTTGTTAAGGGGTTTGATGGAGAAGCATATAGAAAGTAAGGAGGATCTACATATGATATTTATTGATTTAGAGAAAGCTTATGATAAAGTTTCAAGAGATGTTCTTTGGAGAGTTCTAGATAGAAAGGAGTTAATATTGGTTATATTCAAGTCATTAAGGATGTATACTAGAGTACTTGTGTCCAAACACAAAGAGGATTGACAAAATATTTTCCTATTTCGCTTGGATTACATCAAGGATCAGCTTTAAGCCCTTATCTTTTTACTTTAGTTATGGATGTTCTTACTAGGCATTTACAAGAAGATGTACCTTGGTGTATGCTTTTTGTTGATGAAATTCTTCTTATTGATAAGACTAGAGAGGGAGTCCAACAGAAACTTGAATTATGGAGGTCAACTCTAGAGTCTAAAGGTTTTCATTTAAGTAGATCTAAAACTGAATATATGGAGTGTAATTTTAGTTATAGAAGTTCTAGTGGTAGTGTTGTGACATTAGGTGAACAAGTCATTAATAAGAGTGAGTGTTTTAGATATTTAGGCTCTATTGTTCAAAATGATGGTGAAATAGATGGAGATGTTATTACTAGAATTCAAGTTGGATGGTTGAAGTGGAGGAATGCATCCCTATTATGTGATAGAAAAGTTCCACTTAAACTTAAGGAAAATTTTATAAGATGGTGGTAAGACCTACAATGACTTATGGTGCAATGTTGGCCAATAAAAGAGAAGCATAAGAAGCTAAGTGTTACGAGATGAGGATGTTTAGTGGATGAGTGGCTTTACTCTTAGAGATAGAATGCAAAATGAGTATATTCGGGAAAAAGTTGGAGTAGCTCGGTAGATAAGATTAGGGAGAGCCTTAGATGGTTTGGCCACATAAAGGCCTCGATGACCCAATTAGGAGAGTAGATGCATTAGATTTGCCTTATGTTAAGAAAGGTAGAAGTAGACCCAAAAAAAGACATGGTTAAGATGTATAAAAAATGATCTTAGTATACTTGATTTAAATGAGAATTTGACACATAATAGGACACAATGGAGACAAAGGACTCATAGAACTCCCCAAGTGGGATTAAGGCTTGTTGTTGTTATTGTTGTTATTATTGTTGGGTCAAACCAAGTTAATTTGGTCATTTAACCAAGTCAACCCACTTAACCTAGATGAGTCAAATGAACTAAATCTCATCCTACACCAAATTAATTAAAAATAATGATTCATACCTACCTAAAATAAACTCTTGAATATAACTTGATCATCAATTGAGCCAAAGCAAAACTAATTGGCCCTTTGATCAAGTTGACCCAATTTGACCAGGTCAAATCAAAATTCAATCCAAATTGATTCAAATCAATGACTCAAATTCATTCCAAATTGATTATTGAACATGATCAAAGCCTTGATTGAACCCAATTTGACCAATTGAACCCAATTGACCCAATTAGTCCAAATTGACCTAAAAGGTCAATTTGACCTAAATCATTCCTAAATCCAAATTGATTGAAATCAAAGCCTACAATCATCTTCAAATGATCAATTGAACATGAACAAATGTCTAACACAAGCCAATTTGGCCAATTTGGCCAATTTGGCCAAATTTGTCAACTTGACCTATTTGACCCATATGAACTCAAATGGGCCAAATCCAAATCCAAGCCAAATTGAACCCAACCAATTAAACCAAAACACTCCAAATACTCATTTGAACTTGACCCAATGTGACCAATTAGTAAAATTGACCCAACCTAGCCCAATTTGACCTACATGGGTCAAATTGAGCCAAACCCAATCAAACCAAGCCCAAACCCATTAAAACTTGGCATGACTCATCATTAGCTTACCTTGGGTCAGCCCAAAACCAACCCAACCCATAATGAATCTAAATTGACCCATTACCCAATGGGTAAAGCCTCCCACATGAGACAAACCCCATTTGGAATGGTCAAACCCACTCTCCTCCCCTTGCCAATCATCTTAAGCTCCAAATGGGCTCAAAGACCACTGGCTCACCTGACCTAAAGTTGTTTTGGTTAGCCATGAGCCAAGTGGAGGTGATCTAACCTCTCCAAATCCATTGGGACACTTGGAAAGCCAAACAAAGCCACCTTAGCCCTTGGCAACCACTCCCCCTAACTCACCCACTAAAACTGAGCCAACACAGTACCTCCCTGCCACACATGATCATTTATTTATAACGGCAATTACAGAAGCCAACCAATCCATCAAGGGAGGAGGGGTATATTCATTTCAAATTAATTTGAGCAGTTGGACTTCCTCAATGCCCTAGCACACTGAGATGAACTCCCCCAAGCATTTTCCTAGCTTCTCGAGCCTTCCCATCTCCAAGACAATGAGGTCGAGCCTGCTCAAAATAGGACAAGGCTCAACTCTATCCAACTCCACTAAATCCTAACCAATCCCAAATTAATTTCAACCACACATTCACCAAGCTCCAGCGAGGTGAAACAAATCTTCTCCCGAGCAATTCGAGCACCAGAGACCATCCCAAGCATAACTCCAACATGTTTTTTGGTGACGTTTGGTCTATAGATCTGTTAGCGAGGAGCCTAGGTGTCATCTTCTCAATAGGGTTTCGCCTCTTCAAGGCAAAGCTACCTCGCCGACATTGTATTCTAAGTTATATATACCTTTTAAAAAATTGAGATTTTTTAAAATAATTTAGGCCTTTTTTGAAGAAAATGTTAATGTCATGCATTTTCCACCATTATATCCCCTAGGATTGCCTTTATGAAGATGTGGGATCAATTCTTGCATCTCACATGCTTCGACGAGCTTGGATGGCACAGGGAAAGGTAGAAGAGGTTCGCCTTTCATCCCTCAGGGGAGGATGGGTCATCCTCTATCTGTTCTACATGAATAGAATGGACGAATGATTATTTGATTAGATTAATTTGATCTAATTCCCTTAAGGATCGTAGGATTAACCCCTATGTTTAATCTTAAATGAGGGGATGAAAGCTTAGCCGTGGCCACGGTATCGGAGAGATTTAAATAGCCAATCCCATAATGCTATATGGAAAGTGCTGCCATGTTAGCCGTCCACATGGCACTGATGGGATTTGCCCTAATTAAGGCTTAATTATCCCTTTTAATGGCTGAAACTTTAAAAAATCATAATTAATTATAAAAAAATCATAAAATGCAAATAAATACTCATTTTAAAGGTAAAATAGAGGATATTTTATTAAAATTATTTCCATTTGATTTTGAATAGTAATTAAAGCTTAATTAAGGTTTGAATGTGTAATTAATTAACCTAATTAAGCCCTAATCACTTGGGTAATTAATTCCAAATTTGAGGAATTGTTTTAATTGAATGACCTCTATCTCCCATGATTTTCTTGGAATTTATTGCTTAGGTAATTAGGAAAATTGATGTTTCAAACCATAATTATCTCCTTAATTAATTTAATGATTAATTAACATTCAAAATAAAAAAAACCTAATTAATTAAAACTCATTAATCAATGGTTTATAGTGAATGGATAAGGGAAAGTGGTTAGGACATCTTTCTTAATCTCTTTCCCAAATTCATTTCATTTTAAGAGAATTGATTAATATGGGATTAAATTAAAAGCTTAATTAATCAACTAAATGTTCTAATAATATAAAATTGAAATCATAATCAATTTAGATAATTAACAATGATATTAAGGGTTCCTCTTTATGTGTTCAATAACATAAAGACCCTTTAAGGAAATCATGACTAACCTATAAGTATGAAAAAAATCATAAAAGTACTTAATTAGATTCTTTAACTTAATTAATCTTTAATTATGGGCCAATTGTATTAGGACCCTTAGAAGCATTGCAATTTTATTTTCTCACATGTTCATATCATTTGTGGCTCATGATTAAATGATTAATCAAATTAAAGAAGCATAGAGAAGGGTAATTAAATGATTTGTTTAATGGTTTAACTTAATCATAAAACCTACTTAATTATCTTTTCTTAAACTAATTAAGATTACTAACATGAGAATGGGATTAAAATAATAAGTAATCTCTCCTCTTTAAGTTCAACTCAAATTCAAAAGAGAATCAAATTAATAATAAGCTTTGGTTTTCTTTAAGTAATTTTATTTAATGTGATTGTCCTTAGGAATTAATGTATTTGAATGAACCATAGTTTATGTTTAGTTATTCTTTTCTAATCACTTTAGATGTTTTATGTTGTGTGTTTCCATGCATTCATGTTTTCAAATTTAAATAAATCAAATGAAATTTATTTATGTAAGCTTGCATGTGTTGGCTTAACCTAATCATATGTCTAGCTATAATCATTTTTAAATTCAAATATATTTTTGCCAAAGTCTATAAATGGATAGCAATATTTGGAGTGGTGATAGTTATAAATATATACATAGAAGTTATATGTGCTTATAGCTTAAGTATGTTAAGTGAAGCTCCCTTTCTTGAATTCATGTATTGATTTATATAGGTTTGAATGGTAATGGATATATAGTCTATACATCTTGGGAATACAAGGCTTTAGCCCCAAGGAGGTTATTTGATTACTTCACTTTGCTGGTTAACAAAGGCACATACCCATTTAATTTCATTCTTATGTATTTCGGTATCAGAATTTGGATAGACCTTTAATTCATATGCATAAATAATTCAACTAATGAAAGAAATACAATTTTTGCATAATTTTCATTCTTCTAAATTGTATATACATTAATGTGTATCAAAGATAGTAAGTATATATTCTGGACATCCTGAAAATACAAGGATTGAAGTAGCCCTAAGAAAGTCATTTGATTATCTCACTTCCCTAGTTAACAATGGCACATACTTTCTTACATTTTTTATACATATGTATGTGTGTTTAATTAAGGAATTAAAATCCCCTTTTATATTAAAAATATATGTATCCATAATCATCTAAGTCATTAAAATACATTACATGTAAGTTAGTGCTCTCTTTCTTATAATTTATATTTAAATTTACATGTGTTTGAATGAAAATAAGTATACAGTTTAGACATCTGGAGAATACGAGGCTTTAAATAGCCCCAAGGAGATCATTTGATTACCTCACTTGATTAACAATATTTAATTATTTGATTTTGCTATCTATTTTTTTGTATTAGAATTTGAATAGAGCTTTAATTTGCATGTATGAAATAATTCAATCAAACATAAATGTAAATTTCAAATGTATGCATCCATTCATCATTTAAGTGTGCCAAAATATATTGTATGTATAGATATGCTAAGTGTCAAATCATGTGCATGTTATATGTCATGTGATAGCAATTCAATTACATTAATCTTAAGATGCCTTTAATGTTGTATAAGGTTATTTAAGGTTAGCCTAAACTTAGGATTAACAAAATGTTTAATAAGCTATTCACTAAAGAGAACTAAATCATAAAAATGTGCTTTAGAAAATGGCTTAAGATAGGGATGAAAGAGGGTAAGCCTCTTTCCTCTTTATAACACTTAGATGCTAAGTGTAAGTCAAATGAAACAAAATAAAACAAAAGCTAAAACTCACAAACCAATTAAATAACTTGAAGTGAAACCAACCTTTATGTTAAATTAAACTTTTCCATATTTAGAAAATCATAACTCTAATGCTTAATTAAGACATACCACACAAAACACATTAGAATTAAGCAACCACTTTACACATTAGAATTAAGCAACCACTTGTAGTCCTAAGTTAGGATTGTGTATATGTGATGTATGTTTTATTTTGTGATATGGTGTTTTAAACTGGATGTTAGGATGTATATTTCATAGACTAGATGTTAGGCCGCTAATAGTCTAACATTATTTTTTGTAGGGGATTGTGCTTAAGGGGTCAATTAGATATATATATATATATATATATATATATATATATATATATATATATATATATATATATATATATATATCTTACTTGTAGGTTGCTTATGCCCCTAAGCATAATCCACATTAGGACAGATGGGCTTGGTTACCCATGTATAGAGTGCTAAATCTAAATTATGAAATATAACTATTTTGGATTGTATGTATGTTTAGCTAATATCTATTTTCAGGTGTAATTAGATTTACTTTTTTCATAAAAATATAATTTTGCAATAGGAATTAGGATTAGTGCTATGGGGAATTAGGATGAGTAGTGGCTAGAAGGCTTAGTCCTAGGATGCCCTGTGATGCCTTAGAGCCAATTAAATCAAAGGAAGGAAGAAGGAAGAAAGAACAAGTGAAGAATGAAGACCCCCCATAGCATGTATTCAATTGTAAATTATAATTATTCTTTTATATTCTGGGTTGTATAAGGGTAGAGCAATTTTTCTTGGGTCCAATTTTTCTTTTTGTGTATGGTATCCAGCACTGCCTTTTATTCTTTTACATTAGTCAATAAAATTATTTGATGTTATATTTATGTAATGCATGATTTTATAGTTTATTTTGATGTTTTAATGTATAGATACGAGGCTCTTAGATAATTAATTTTTCTACCCCAATTTAATAACTCATAATGAGAATTCTACATAACTCATAACCTCATCATAAAGCCCAGGTTCTAAACAAGATAATTAAAAGATTTAATAACCCCATAGCTGTATGGTTTATGTATCACATCATGCATGTCATATTCTTCTTGAATAGGGATCTCCATCTTAACGAATAAAATGCTTGACCTATGAGGACATCCCTTGTGGTGGAGAATACCCTCTTCTCAATGATTTAGTGAACAACCCCATTTCATCATGCATTTAGGCATAAAAATCTCAAGCCTTTGTCTAAGTGAATGTGTCAAAATGAAATAAAATTATAAAGATTTTACTTTAAAAGTCATATGTTCATACCACTCATGCTCTAGTCTCTTGGAGTAGGACTTAGTCTTTACATTAAATAATAAGCATAACCATCTTGCAATTTCATAAGATCGCATGATTTTAAAATGAGAAAGTGTTACGTCACTCTAAAGTTATAAGTCTAAGAGGAACGAGTCTATCTTCTCTTATGGAATAGACCCTTATGTCCCCTTTCACTTAGATTTAGGTCATGCTTTAACTTGTGTTAAAGCTCCATAGATTTAGGATCCAAGGATGCTTATTTCCTTCAGGCGATAAGATTAAATCCTCACCTCTTAGGCATTTTCATAATCTTATATTGATAGATTATAAGCCCTAGCAATCTAATAAAATTATAATTTAAACAAATATATCCTCTCACTTTCAAACATATAAAGTCTCACCATATGATAGGTTGGAATGCTTACTAAGCTTCCTAGTATCATGAGCATTTCCTACTTATTTTTCTTTGGCTTTTGAAATAAGTCTTCCAACTAAACATTTCCATTTGATTTTCCAAAATAACTAATCATTTGATAGTCTTAACCATAAAATCTTTGGAGATAATAACTGCCTACTTTAATCAAGAGTATTCTTTGAAAATCCCATTTCTAGATATATTAACTAGGAGGCTTTCCATAGAACTTAAGAACCCAAATTTTAAAATAAACCCTACTTTACTTTTTTCATATAAAGTAAGGGAAAGATCTCCAGTACATATGAAGACCCATCATACCTTAAGAGTCCTTATTAGGTGATTAGGTCCATTATAGTTCTATCTTTCGAGGTAGTACATCATACCTCAATGTCACACCCGATCACTTCGATAAGTACCCCCTACGAATTGTGTGGTGTTCACCCCACTTCCAAAAATAAACACCATAATGACATTAAAGTATGATGTACCATCTCAAAAGATGAAAGCATCACCCTATAATGGACCTAATCACCTAATAAGAACACCTAAGGTAGATGGGTCCTTGTATATACTAGGAATTTTTCCTCTACTTTACATGGAGAAGTAAAGCAGGGTTTATTTTATGTAAAGTTCTTTTGTTTCCTATAGAGGCAAGCTTTCATAGTTAATTACATCCTAGGAAATGAGAATTTCCTAAGAACACTCGATTAGAGTAGTCAATCAATTATCTCAAAAGATTTCATGGTTAGACTATCAAAGGATTGGGTGTTTCTGGAAATTCAAGTAGGAATGTTCAATTGGGAAAGACTTATTTTTAAATTCTAAAGAAAGATAAGTAGGGAGTGCTCATGATACTAGGAAGCCTATTAAGCACTCCAATCTACCCTATGGTGAGGCTTTATATATTTGAGAGAGAGAGTTTATTTTTGTTCGAGTTAAAATTTTATTAGAATGTCAAAGCTTATAATCCACCAACACAAGATTGTAGAAATGCCTAAGAGGTGAGGATTTATACAAGAGAAGAAATAACCTCATATCATAAATTTAGGATGTTTTAGCACAAGCCAAGCATGACCTAAATCTAAATGAAAAATGAGACATTATAGTTTACCTCCACAAGAGAGGGCAAACCCATCCCGACTCTTGACTTACAACCGCCAGGAGTGGCCGCCAACTAACACCTCCTATGCTTTAAAATCATGTAAGTCGGTCTTATGTAAGTGTAAGATAGCTAGGCTATTATTAATTAGGAAGGAGACTAAAGTCCTAAACTCACTCCCTAAGAGACTAGATCATAACTAGCATGAACATATGACTTAGACTAAATGCAAAATTTTACAAATTTTTATATTACTTTGACACATTCATTTAGATAAAAGCTTGGGATAATTATACTTAAATGCATGATGAAATATAGTTGTTGGCTAAATCAATGGGAGGAGGTGTTCTCCACTACAAGGGATGACCTCACAGGTCAAGCATTCCTCTATCGTGCAAGAGTGGAGACCTGCCCTATCCAAGATTGGAACAAGATGATATGCATGATATTGGAACATTCATCATTCAGCTAAGGGGTTTCTAAATCTTTTAGTTATCTTGATTATAGTCTACACTTTAAGGTGAGGTTAAGAGTTATTTTAAAATTTTAATTTTGAGTTATTAACGAGGGTAGAAAAAATTAAATTTGACCTAAAGAGCCTACTACAACCAGGCCACACATCCAAACATCAAGCTTATGAAACCTATGAAAAGATGCAATTTGTATTGTACAATTAAACACAGCAATCAACCATGTATAAATTATCATGAATGAATAAAAGGTCGGTGCGACTGGGTATCATCGTACACATTGAAAAAGAGAAAAATTAGGTAGCCGAGCTCTACCATTATACAACCCAGATTATAATAGAATGTTACATTTATAATTAAATGAATGTTAATAAGGTATTCATTATTTGATCTTATTCTTTCTTCTAATTTTGATTTTGCTCTATGGCTTCACAAGGCCTCCCAGAACTTTTCCTTCTAGCCAGTACTCATCCTAAACCCCATAGCACTAAGCTTAATTCCTATTACAAAATTACTAATTTATGGAAAAGTAAAATCTAATTACACCTACAAAATAAATGTTAGATAAACATACATACATCTTAAGCAATTATGTTCTATAGATTTGGACTTAGCACCCTACACACAGATAACCAAGCCCACCTGTCCTAATGTAGATTATGCAAAGGGGCATAAGAGGCATTTATATTTGTTATTATAGATGCCCCCTTAGCACAAACGCATATAGAAAACAACATTAGGCTAATAACGACCTAACATCGAGTATACGCACAATAATCCTAATATCCAGTCTAAAATATTACATCACAACATACACCATACTAGCTTAGAGCTAGAAGTGGTGACTTAGTATTCTAATGTGTGAGCTTGCTTAGTGTGGTATGTTTTAGCTAAGCTTTAGAATTATAATTGTCTAAGTTTTGGAATTATTTAATTTAAACATGAAGGGTGGTTTCACTTTAAGTTATTAAAAGGATTAGTGGATTTTAGTATGTTTTTTTTTATTTTGTTTCATTTGATATTTACTTAACATATAATTATTGTAAAGAGAAGAAAGAATTGACCCTCTTTATCCCTATCCTAAGTTATTTTCTAAAAGCATGTTATTATGACTTGGTTTCTTTTAGTGAATGTTTTATTGAATGTTTTAATAATCCTAAATTTAGTTTGATCATAAAGAATCCTATTAAAACATGAAAGGCATATTAAGATTAATGAGATCGAATTACTATCATATGGATAATATTATATCATTCCTTTTCATCATTAATAGCATACATATGATTTTGAAGTTAACATACCTATACATGCAATGTATTGTTGGCACACTTATGTGATTGTGAATGCATGTACTTTTAGTAGAAAAGAGGAATTTCATTCCTTAGCTAAGTACACACACATGTATTAAAGATTTAAGCAAGTATGTGTCATTATTTAAACCACAAAATTGAGATAATCTATGACCTCCTTGGGGCTACTTAAAGCATCGTATTCCAAAGATGTCTAGACTATATACTTGCTATCTCAAATACATATGAATGTATATACAACCATGAGAATGAAAATCATGTAAAATATTATATGTTAACAAATTTATTTATTCATGTTAAGTAAAGCTTTATCCAAATTCTAATGTATGTAAACATGTGAATGAAATTAAGTAAGCATGTGTCATTGTTAATCAGGGAAGTGAGATAATCTAAGACCTCCTTGGGGCTACTTAAAATCTCGTATTCGTGGGATGTGACTATATACTTACTAACATTCAAATACATGTAAGCATACACATGAATCATGAAAGTAAAATAATACTTAACATGTTTAAGCTATAAACAAATGTAAATCATATAGAATATTTGTAGTCAATCTTCAATTTAAATCTTCATTATTAATTTATAACTTTGAAAAAAATTTTGAAATTTATTAGTCATAATAGCCACACATATAATAGGATTAATACAACACATGCAACTTACACATAATTAAATTCAATTGATTATTTATTTGAAAACATGAATGCATGATATCAAATGACATACAAATTTACAATGATAAAAAAGAATAATTAAACATTGTCAAATGATACATTCAATCATATTAATTCCTAAGGACAATCAAGTTGAATAAAAATTATTTAAAGTTAACCAAAGTTGTTATGGAGTTTAATTTTGGATTTGAATTGTTAAACTTAAAGAGGGGAGATAATATTTATTGTTTTAACCCCATCCCACATTAGTGACTTAATTTGTTTAAGGAAAATTAATTAAGTGAATTTTATAGATTAATTAAGTTTAAGCCATTAAGCAATTCATTTAATTTTCCTTTCCTATGCTTTCTTAATTTAATTAACAACTTAATCATGAGCCTCCAATGATATGCAAATGAGAAATTAAAATTTGCAATGATTCTAAAGGGACCTAATGCAATTAGGTTCATGATTAAGTATTACATTGATTAAGGAAAGGACTAGTTAAGTACTTCTATGATTTTTCCCATACTCATGGGTTAACTATATGTTTCCTAAGATTCTTTATGTTATTAAACACATAAAAAGGAACCCATGAATTCAATTTGAGTTATCTAATCTAATTAGCATTTTAATTTGATTTAATTTTACCATTAGTTGCTTAATTAATCTTTAATTAAATCATGTTAATTAATTGTCTTAATGAAATGCATTTAGAAAAGTAATTAAGAAAGATGTCCTAATCATTCTCCCCTAACATTCCACTAACAATGATTAATCATTGTTAATTACTTAATTTTTAATGTTTGATATTTTTAATAATTATTAAATTGATTAAAGAGGGTGATTAAGATTAAAATTCTAAATTCTCTTAATTACCTAGCCAATAAATCTCAAGAAATTATGGGAGGTAGAGGATATCCTAAGAAATTGACACATCCAATTTAAGATCAATTGGCCAAATAATTAAAGCTTAATTAAGATAATAGAAAAAAACTTTAAACCTTAATTAAGTAATGTTCACTGCTCAAACATTAGGGATTTTATTTTTAATAAATTCTCCTTTATTTACCCTTTCCAAAATGGGTTTACTCATAATTTTAGAATTATTCTACAATTAGTTATAATTTTTTAAAGTTTTGAGTGATTAATTACATTCTTAATGCCTAATTAATCCCCCAACCCGTCGATGCCATGCAGATGCTAACGTGGCAGCACTTTCCATGTCCATGGGATAAGTTATTTAAAATGTCCCCATGGCTGAATCAACGACGGTGGATGCGGTTTCATCCCCGATGTTCGATCTCGAATCGGACTGCAGAGATTAATCCCATTATATCTAAAGGATTAAATCAAATTTTTCTAATGGATTAAATCATGGCCATCCATTCTAATCATGCAGAATGGATGGCAGATGATCCTTCATCCCCCTAGCTCTAGAAAATGGACACCGTCCACCTTCCACCGCTCAATTCAAGCTCGTCGGAGCTTGGGGACGTTGGGATCGACTCCAAAATGTGTGGGGAGGAGATCTAAGAGGATCATATGGTGAAATCACAAAACCTTTCACAAAAGACCAACACCTATGTGATTTTCTACTATTTGCCAGAATTTACCTTGTTGGAGCTCAAAATGGGCGGTCCAAAGACTGATGTAGCTTCATCTTAAAGAGATAAAGCCTTGTTGAGAAGCTCTTAAGTTTCCTCCTCGCTGACGTCTTTGTGGACCAAACACCACCGCAACAGTCGCCATAATTGGTTTAGGAGTGCCTTTCGATGATCGAATTGATTGGGAATCGATTCGTTTTGACTCGTCGGAGCTTGGGGAAGATGTGGGAGAAGTTAATTAAAGTTTGGTGGAGTTTGAATGAGGTTGGATGGATAGAGGGATCAATTTTGTTTGGCTTTGGTCTTGCCAGTGATAGGGAGCATGAGAGGATTAGAAAGCTTTGGGGATGCTCACAAATACTCAATGATGCTCTCTATGTGGTTTGAATTGGATGGGGAGGAGTATACCCTCCTCTTCAAGTGATCCAATGGTTTTGATTGTCTCAGCTTTTGGCAGTCGTTCGGATGGTACAAGCGGTCGGAGGTGTAAATGATGCACTGAGGTGGAGGCTCTTAAGTAGCTAAGGTAGTGGCATGGGCTGAGGTGGTGTGTACCTCCTCCCCCAAGTGTTCCAGTGGGTAGCCATGGGTGAACTCACCTTCTCTTGACCCATGGCTGAACCCAACAGCCTTAGGTCAGGAGATTCAGTGGTCCAAGTGTCCAAAATGAGCTAAGGGTCATTGCCAAAGGTTTGTGGGTAGGTAAGACCATCGGATGGGTTTGTCTAATGGGTTTTGGCCTAATTAGGGTCCAACATGGGTTGGGTTCATTTGGGATGACCCATGGTGACCGTAGGATGGGTCATGCCAAGTTTGGTTGGGTTTGGACTTGGTTTGAATGGGTTTGGCTCAATTTGACCCATACGGGTTCAATTGAGTTAGGTTGACCAATTGGTCAAATTAGGTCGAATTGATGGTTTGGTTAAGTTCAAATGATCATTTGAGACATTTTGGTTCAATTGGTTTAGGTTAATTTGAAGTGGATTTGATTTTGGCTCATTTGGTTTCATTTGGGTCAAATGGTCTAAGTTGATAAATTTGGCCAAATTGGTCAAATTAGCTTAGGTGGAGAGTTGGTTTAGGTTCAAATGGTTATTTGAGAATGATTGTAGGCATTTATTTGAATCAATTTAGATTTGGGAGTGATTTAGTTCAATTTGACTCTTTAGGTCAAATTGGGCTAAATGGGTCAATTGGGTTGGTTTGGTCAAATTAGATTCAATTGAAGATTAGATCATGTTCAATAGTCAATCTGATTGATTAGAGGCATTGGTTTCAATCAATTGGGTTTAGGATTTAATTTGTCCCAATTTGGCCCTTTAGGTCAAATTGGGTTAACTTGGGTCAAGAGCACAAGTTGGTTTTGTTTGGTTCAATTGGTTGTTGAGACAAGTTTAGTACTAAATTTATGATTGATGGGGATCTTTGGTTGCAAGAAATTGGGTTTATAATGGGATTTGGTTTATTTTGGCTCATGGGTTAATTGGGTCAACTTAGATCAAGTAATCAAATTGACTTGGGTTGATCCAATTGATTGCAATAGGTCAATCAAAAATGATCAACAATCATTATAGAAGGGATTGGGTTGATTAGTTCAATCTAATTTGGGTTAGATTGAATTTGGATCAAATTGGTCTTTTAGGCCACTTTGGGTCAAGTGGACCAAATGGGTTGCTTGGGTTGAGTTGGATTGAATTTGGGTGTTGGAAGAGTTCAATGATGGATTTAGGATTGATTAGTGGCTTTGATTGCAATTGATTTGGATTTAATAGGATTTTGACTCATTTAGACCCTTTTGATCAAATGGGCTAACTTGGGTTGATTGGTTTGATTTGATTGGATGGGTTTGAGTATGAGTCTTAGAACAGTTTGAAATAGAGGTTTGAATGGTTGGAGTGATTTTGTCAAAATAAATTGAATTGGATTTGGGTTGGATCCATAGGATGATGGTGGAATTGATTTAGGTTAAGGGTTAGGTTAATTTGGCTTGGAGCTTGGATATGAAACAAAACTCAAATGAGCTTGGTTAGTTGGCTTGGGGTAGATTTTAGATAAGTGGATAAACATAGGTTTTAGTTTAGGCCATATGATAGGTAGGACCTATTTACCATAGGGTATAACCTAAGCTTGAGATGTACCTTCCTAAGTCTCTAAGCTTGGGTTTAGTGTTCCCTTAATCACTAGAGGTGTCCTATAACTAGAAAAATCTAAGTGTCTAGAAAACTTCTAAGCCTAAGATAAGAAGGATGAGTCCTCACTCCAAAAGTGAGGTCAACAAGGTGCTTAATTAATTAATAAAATGACTAGATAAAATTTAAATATGAAACCATCATAGTTAACTTATTTAAAATATATATATTTAATTTGCCCTCCTTATGTGCTTAGTTAGTATAAGGATCTTTAATGAAATTATGATTTTTCATTAGTGTGGGGAATTATAAAATTAATTAGCTTAATCTTTTTAATTTAATTATTTATTAAACATGAGCTTAATTGCATTAGAATCCTTAGGACATTGCAAATTTTATTTTTCAAGCATATCATCATAATTTGTGAGCTCTTGCTTAATAATTAATCAAATTAAGAGATTTTTGAGAGAGTATTAAATGTATTATTAATGGGCCCAACTTAATTAATTCATAAAAGCCACTTAAATTCACTTTAAATTTAGTAACAAAAAAAATGGTTATGGGTTTAACACTAATATTTCTCCTCCTTAGGTCTCAACAACTTGAATATTAAAATTAAACATTAAAGAAACTTTGATTAGATTTAAGGGATATTTAATAACTTGATTTTCCATAGGTTCTAATGAAATCAAGTACATTGTGTTGTGGTATTCAATTACATCATTTCAATTATCATAAATGTGCATGCCATGTGCTTCATGTACTCACATTTTAAAGTTAAAAGAATATGATTGTATTTAAATTGCATGAGTTGCACAAATGTTATCATATGGTGTAGCTATTATCATTAGTAAATCTCAAACTATTTTGAAACTATATGTTAATTATGAATTTTAAATCAATGCTTATTATAAATAACTAATTATGTAAAAAATGAAATATTCAATTATTTATAATCAAAAGATGACAATTGATGATTTTATTTCTATGTTTATATTTATGTATTCATGTATTTGAGTTGACAAGTATATAGTCTCAAACTATTCTAAAACTATATGTTAATTATGAATTTTAAATCAATGCTTATTATAAATAACTAATTATGTCAAAATGAAATATTCATTTATTTATAATCAAAAGATGAGAATTGATCTTATTTCTATGTTCATACTTATGTATTCATGTATTTGAGTTAACAAGTATATAGTTTGGACATCTTGAGAATATGAGGCTTTAAGTAGCCCCAAGGAGGTCGTAGATAATCTCACTTCCCTAGTTTAACAATGACACATACTTGCCATTAAGCTTTACATAAGTAAAAGATATTTTTACACAACCATTTTATAATTTTATTTCTATGTTTATGTATATGCTTGTTGACCTCACCTTTAGAGTGAGGATTGATCCCTCCCATCTTAGACTTAGGAGAGTTCTAGACACTTAGACTTCCCTAGGACACTTCTAGTGATTAATGGAATACTAAACCTAAGCCTAGAGAATTATAAGGCATAACCTTAAGCTTAAAGTTTACTTTAGGACAAATAGGTTCACCTACCCTAAGGCCTAAACCAATACTCATGCCCATCAACTCATCCAAACATAAGCTCATGTGATTGGAGATAAATGGTTTTTATAATTAATTAAACAAGTCAACTTAGGCCTTAACTTGTTAACCCACCATAATCCTATAACTCCATTCAAACCCATTCAAGCAAACTAAATCCAATTTGATCTTCTCAGTCACTCTAATTATTCAATGGATCATTCCAAACTACTCCAACACTTGCAGTCAAGCCAATTGAACCAAGTGAATTTGATTAACCCAAGTTAACCCATTGGACCTAAAAAGTTCAAATGAGCCAAAACTCAATCAAGCCCAAATAAATTGCAATCAAATCCACTCATCAACTTCAAATTTATCATTGAACACATCACAACCATTCATAACTCCAATTGGTCCAAGTTGACTTAACCAAGCCACTTGCCCAAAAGTGACCTAAAAAGGCCTAATTAAGCTAAACTTCATTCAAACTTTGATTAGATCAAACCAAGCCATCTAATCTCTTCATTGATGATTATAGATAACTATTGAACACTCCACTACCATAAATTGAACTTAATCATGTCAATTTGGCCCTTTGACCCAAGTTGACCCTGTTGGTTTAAAATTTCTATAGGGAGTTGCCTTCAAATCTGTGGGGAGAAAGAAAAGGCAAGACACTATAAAAATTCATCTTGTTAAGACACCACGGAGATCCACGGATGTACTTATTTAGGTGATCGGATACGTCATCAAGGAAATAGTGTACTATCTCGAGAGATAGAAATCACTACCCTTTAATGGAACCAATCACCTCAATAAGGACTCTAAGGATGATGTTCATATATATTGAAAAGAAAAGCGGTTTTTTTAAAAGTTCCCTGAGGCAAGCCCCTATAGTTAATTACATCCTAAGGGGCAAGATCCCTCAAGAAAACTCTCGATTAGGGTAAATGATCATTGTCTTTGAAGATTTCAATAAAAAAGGACTATCAATCGATTAGTTTATATTTTTGAACATCAAATGAGATTGATCAAAAGAGGGAGTTATGCCAAAATGGAAGATAAGCAGGAGATGCCCATTATGCTAGGAAACCTAGTAAGCATCTCAAACTATCCTATAGTTGGGCTTTATATTTTAGAAATAGATTTAGTTTATTTGAGTTGTATTTTTCATTAGAATTTTAGGATTAAAGATTCCTTAACATAAGATTAAGAAAATGCCTATAAGGAATTATGCTTATAGCCCACAAAGGGGAGAACCTAACCTAAATCTAGTGAGCTTGGTGAGGTTGGAAGCACAACCTAAATCTAAGGCAAAATGGATTGGTTTCTCCACAAGAGGAAAAAACCACCCAAAGCTGGACATACAACCACGGGGGTGGCCACCAACTAACTCTGTATGATTTTAAATACATGTAGCAAGTCATTATGCTTATGCAAGATAGCTAGAATGTTATTTATTTGAAAGAGACTAAGTCTTTAAACTCACTCTAAAGAGACTAGACCATGTAAAGGGACATGCTTCAAATGATCTAATGCAATTCAAATTTCATTTTATTTTTATTTTGGACAAATATTTTTTGATTCATGTTGATTATTTAGCTTTTTTTGGATTACTATTTGACCCTCCACTTTTTTCATGGGACTTGGGAGATCAATGGTAGTGTTTAAGGATGTATTTTAAAAGATGTATGTATAAGTTGCCAAAAAGAGATAGAAGTGACATAGTTCAAGTGATAAGGATGAAAATAATAAAATGCTTCTTAGAAAAAGATATTAAAATAGATGGATGAAATTTTAATAAACTTTTAGAAGGATGAAAATATGATTGATTTTAGCAACCTTCTAAACAAAATAGAGAATTTCATTTTTATCATAAATTAGTAAATCAAAGTGAAGCTTTAAAGAAAATGAAATGTGGAAAGCAGTAGGACCGGATAATATTCCAATAGAATGAAATGTTTAGGAGATCAGGAATTTCTTCTTACAAATCTTTTTAATGTTATTTTAAAACTAAAAGATGTCAATGAGTGGAGAAAGAGTTTGTTGGTTCCTATATTTAAGAAAAGGTGATGCACAATGTGCAAATTATAGAGGAATTAAGTTAATGTGCCATACATTAATTATGGGAGAAATGTAATTGAGCATAGGTTCTGATACAAAGTTTCTCTTCTTTAGTTTCATGCCTGATCTACTATGGATGCTTATACATTTGTTAAGAGATTTGATGGAGAAGCATAGAGAAAATAAGGATCTACATATGGTATTTATTGATTTAGAGAAAGGATAAAGTCTCAAGAGATGTTCTTTGGAGAGTTACATAGAAAGAAGTTAATATTGGTTATATTCAAGTCATTAAGGATATGTATAGAGTACATTGTGTCCAAACACAAGGAGGATTGACAAAATATTTTCTATTTTAGTTGGATTACATCAGGATAAACATTAAGCCCTTATCTTTTTTTACTTTAGTTATGGATGTTCTTACAGGCATTTATAAGAAGATTTACCTTGGTGTATGCTTTTTTTGATGACATTCTTCTTGTTGATAAGACTAGAGAAGTCCAACGAAACTTGAATTATGGAGGTCAACTTTAGAGTCTAAGGTTTTCGTTTAAGTAGATCTAAGGAATATATGGAGTGTAATTTTTTTGTTGTAGAAGTTTTAGTGGTAGTGTGACTTTAGGTGATCAAGTAAGTAATAATAGTGCGATTTAGATATTTAGGCTCTATTGTTCAAAATGATGGTGAAATAGATGGAGATGTTATTAGTAGAATTCAAGTTGGATGGTTGAGGCATCTTGCCATTATGTGATAGAAAAGTTCCACTTAAACTTAAGGAAAATTTTATAAGATGGTGGTAAGACACATTACGAATTATGGTGTAGAATGTAGGCCAATAAAAAAAACATAAGAATAAGTTAAATTGTTACAGATGAGGATGCTCGGTGGATGAGTGGCTTTACCCTTAGAGATAGAATGTAAAAATGAGTATGTTTGGGAAAAGTTGGGTAGCTCTGGTAGATAAGATTAGGGAGAATTAGCTTAGATGGTTTATAAAGCGTTCATATGAGATTAAGTAGATGCATTAGATTTTCCTTATGTTAAGAAAGGTAGAGGTAGACCTAAAAGACTTGGTTAAGATGTATAAAAATAATCTTAGTATACTTGAATTAAATAATTTGACACATAATAGGACACAATGGAGATGAAGGATTCATGGAAATGGGATTAAGGCTTGTTGTTGTTGTTGTTGTTGTTGTTGTTGTTTGGACAAATATTTTTGACTTATGCTAATAGGATCTTTATGACTAATGCATGAGAAAGAAGGATATTGGCCAAAATCAGCGAGAAGGGAGGAGGTGAGTTTCCACCACATCTCTTAAAGGTCAAGCCAAGTTTTTTGGCAAAGGTGGAAGCCCTTCAATCAAGAGTGAAAGAAGATGCATTTGTGCATGATATTATAAAGAATTGCTCATCCAGCTAAGGGGTTTCTAATTCTTTTATCTTGAATTTAAACCTAAGCTTTAGGTGAGGTTATGAGTTATTTAATTTTATTTTAAGTTGTTAAGTTGGGTGAAATATTTATTTTTCCCTAAAGAGCATAATCTATATCTAAGCCAAACATAAAGCAAGGAAGAAACTAGGAAAATCATGCCACTTAATGCAAAAGCTAAACAAATCATCAATCAATTTATAAAGCTAATCATAAAAAGAATAAATGGCGGTTGTGGCACCAACAAAAAATTTTAAATATGGGTATCAAAATCTACCCTTATATACAAATAAATGAATCAAATTACAATTAAGAGAGGAATTCATTATTATGAGGGTCTTCAAGCTTTATTTCTTCTTCTTTCTTCTTCTTTTCTTCTTTCTTCTTTTCTTCTTTTCTTCTTTTCTTTCCTCCTTAGGAAAGTTGGATGGTAGATTCTCCAAGGCTTCACATGGTGCATAAGATAGGATCTTATGACCAATGCTTATCCTAATCACCATAACAATCATTCCAAAATCCTAATTATACAAATTTTTACATAAAAAGGAAAAGTGGAAATCTAACTAACACACAATAAAACAAGGTTATTTAATCACATCACACACATCCCAAGCATGTATATTTGACTTATCACACATGGGTGACTAAGTCCACAGCCTATGGATTATGCTTAGGGTATAAAGACAAGCAAAAGTATTTGTATTTTTTTTATGATAGCCCCTTAAGCACAATCCCACATAAAGAATAGACTAAGAATGTCCTACCATTCATTCTGAGCATACACCCTAACATCCTCTAAAACATATATCATAAAATAAACATAATATCAAACCATGCACTAACCTATAAGGCTAGAAGTGACTTAATGTGTGCTTTGAAGGCTTGTGTGGTATGCTTAGCTATGGCTTTAGGTTTAAATTTTCTATGTGTGAAGAACATATTCAACTTAGAGGATGATTTCATTTAAGTTGTTTAATTATTTTGAGTTGATTTTATTTCATGTTTTGATTTGGTTTAAGTGGATCCTGCAATTAATTACTAAGTTATGAAGAGAGGGAAGGAGAAGAGGACTTCTCTTTATAAGTAATTTCTAAAGTAGATTCACATTTTAGTTTCATTTAGGTGAATGTTTTAATTTAATATTTTAATCAATCTAAGTTTAGATAAACTCTAAACTATTCAAAAGAAAGGCATTTTAAGATTAAATAAAATGAATCAAAATTCACATAACACACACACTCATTTCTTTCCCAACATATATAACATGCATGGATGGACCCTAAGCATATCTATACATGCAAATGAGAGTATTTAACACACTTTATAATGCATGCTAAGTAATCCATTTAAAAAAATTTAAAAGTTGAATATGTATGATTTTTCTTAAGTAGAAAGAGTTTTCCTTATCCAAATTTTCACATACATACATGAAAGTAAGAAAGGCATAAGTGAGTACTGCACCATTATTAACCAGAGGTATAAGGTACAAGACCTACTTGAGGATTCTTAGAGCTTGCAACCTCAAGGTTTTCCAGACTAATATACCACTTTCCTTAAATACAAGCATTTATATAAAAGAAATGAAATAGAAAAGGAAAATGCAAAAAGTTGTTTAGTGGATTCCTTTTATATTATCCAATTTATGTATGCAAGTATAAGTAACCCTTCTTAAATGATAGCATAGGGATGAATAGGGTATAGGATTAAGCAAGTGTTGGGTTCTTTTCAAATGAACCCTACATCTTACCAACTCCTATTCAAAACTATGCTAACATATGAAAGAAAGGAAACCTATACTAAGCATGACTATATAATCTATCACATGCAAGCTTATAATTAAAGTATAAGTAGCATACTTTCATATTTGGTATTTAGTTTATATATTTTGAAAATAATTTAGATTTAGTAGTGATAATATTATTTCTACTTTAATTAACATGCAAATTTGACATAAAGTAAAAGAATTTCATTTTAAAATTTGAATTTCAAAACTATGAAAACATGAGATCACATGGCATACAACTTATCATGCTGGGAAAAGATTCAAAGTAATGAAATCATGTAAACAAACTCACTTCACTTAAATCCTAAAGACATTCTTATAGAATAAGAAAATTTAGAATAAATCAAAGTGAATTCCAAGTAATTTTTGTTTAGTTTGAAGTTTGATTTAATTTTAAAAAGGTGAGATGAGTTTGTTGTTCCTAACCCATTCCCATATTTTTTTTGATATTTTTATTTAATTTTTAGATATTTAGATCTATCTTTATGCATTGATTAAGTTAAGGTATGAATTAAGTAGCTTAATTATCCCTTACCTACTCCACCTTAGAAGAATTAATTAAATAATTATGAGCCAATGAGATGACATAAAACCTACAAGGAATTTAAATTTTTAATGCACCTAATAATGAAAAGGCCTAATGCAATTTGGCTCACAATTAAAAGTTAATTAAGCTAAGGGTTTAGCTAAAGTAATTTCAAAACACCCTTTCACACATGTGAATTGGGTTTTGATTTCCTCAATTAAACTTAGGCTATTAAACACCTAAGAATCTAACCAAAGTAGATTAATTAAGTTCTGGAACTTTTTAGAATTTTTAGAAATTGATTAATGGAATAATTAATAAATTAAGCCTTATTTAAGATGAGACTAAGGAGAGAAGAGGGGGTTTAGGAAATATCTTAGGGAAAATGCCCCAAAATTATTTCATAAACCTCCTACTTACTTGATCTAACCTTAATCAACCCTAATCATAGTTAGAATTACTAATCATATCCTAATTATGCTTAATTAGATAAGAAGGGTAATTAAGGAAACCATATGCAATTATTCTTATCAAGCCTTCAATAAATCCCAAGAAAATTAGAGAAGGCAGAAGTCATCCCCTAAAACTTATCCAAGAAATTTGGGATTAATCAGAGGCATAATCAAAGAGTAATTAGAAAAATATATTTTCCAATAAAATCTAAATTTAGAGAAAATCATAATTCAAAACTCATCAAAATTAATTTTAAAATATTCTAGGTTTAATTATCTATCCATAGGATTTTATTTCACATTTTTCTAAATTTCTAGCAAGAGTTATAAATTTTTGAAGTTCTCTAAGTTAATTAGGAATTAAATAATAAAGCAACTAATCCTAAACCACGGCTCACGTGGTGGGTGCGTTGGGTCGTTCTTTACATGCATTGAAGGGGTAACTTAAGTTTTCATGTCACAGGGGTGGCTGGCGGCGCATGCACTTTAATCCTCTACCATCGATCAGCATTGAGCGGCTAGATTTTGAATAATCTCGTCCATCTAAAATGCGGACTGAGATCATCCAAGTTCTTCCCTTGCTCAGAGATCATCCATTCAACCATGATCAAGGAGAAGATCCAAGCTCGATCTAGCATGGAATCAAACCAAATTCAACCTACACCATCTAAAGACAGAGAGTGGTAAATCCAATGGTCAAAAATCGATGGAGTGAAAATTTTTTTTACAAAGCTCCACACCACATTGAGTTTAGTGATCAGAAAATTCCATACCTCACCAGAGGTGATCACCGGTGCTTGATTCCCTTGGAGAAGCTTTGTCTGGTTGAGATGAAGCCTTGTTGAAGTTTGGAGCACTAGAGGTTGAGTCGATCAATGTATGGACCAACTCCTCCTTGCTTGGGCTTCAACTTTGATCCAATTTGATCCTCATTATTGTTGGAACTCCAATAGAAGCTTAGGTGCACTCAACTTAGCTCCTAGATGAAGTGTGCAAGAGCAATTGGAAGGAAATGAGTATGGAATAAGTTGGCTAATGGATTGAGCTCCCCTATCTTTACACTATGCAATATCAAGAAATGGGAAATTCTAATCCTTCTATAAACCTTAGGAGTGCTCTCTGATGATTACTCTGGGTTTCTTAGCTTCAATCGACAGAGGGCAAGTGAGAATTCAATTGAATTAGGGGGAGTATATCTCCCCCTTGAAAGACCGGATGGTCGGCAATGCTCTTGCCATTTTGATCCAATTGATCTTATTGGGAGAGTTGTTTGATCTATTTTGAGTGTGCACATAGTCAATTTGATCCACGGAGTGGATTGCCAACCACCCATGTGCTTAAATTTGAGCTTGAGAGGGAGTTTGAAATTTCAATTTTGAGCTAGGTGGGGTTTGGTCTAGGGACCAAATGGGCTAACCTAAATCAATTGGGTTGGGTGCACCACTCATCACTAAGTCCCCTTGAGATTTTAGGAAAGCCTCAAGTGGTTGTGAAGAGGGTATGACCAAATTACCCATGGGCTAGACCAAAATTTGTTCTTTGGCCTAGGGGTAGGATGGCTATTTACTATTTTTTTCACTTTGCGTATGTTAGGTATGTGGAGAAACTAGGTTGGGCCAAGTTTCATTGGATTTGGAATTCATTTGATAGGGTTTAGCTCATGTTGATCCATTTAGGTCAAATGGTTCAACTTGGGTCAAGTTGACCAATAGGTCAAATTGGGTCAAACCAATGGTTGGGTCAAGTTCAAATGACCATTTAAAATATTTTGATGGCTTTGGTTTGATTCAATTTGGTATATATTTGGTTTTGGCTCATATGACTCCATTTAGGTCAAATGGGTCAAGTTGACCAATTTGACCCATTTGACCTATTTTAGGTAGGTTAAGGGTAGGTTTAGGTTAGGTTAGTCATATGGAGTGGATTGGTATCTTTGTTTCCAATCAATTTGGGTTAAGTTCAATTTTGGCTCAACATGACCCCTTTAGGTCATGTTGGGTCTAAGGTCAATTGGGCTAGGTTAGGTCTAGTTGGCACATTGAGGCTTTGGTTAAGTTCAAAAACTGATTTGGAATGGACTTGACCCATTGGTTTCAATCAATTTGGCTTATATCAAGTTTTGACACATTTTGGCCCTTTATGTCAAAATGGGTCAACTTGGATCAAGTGAGCCAATTAGGCTAGGTCACTTTGGGTCAAGTGAGCCTAAGTGGGTCAAATGGCTTGGTCATAGCTTGATTTTAAGTTGGTTGATCTTGTATATGGACTCATGATCGAAATATAAATCCATTTACAAGTGGTTTGAAGTCAAATGGGTTTTGATCCATTTGAAAATTTAATATTTTAAGGAAGAATATGAAAAGGTTTTGGGTTTGATTTTTGATTTAGGTTTTGATTGAATGATTCAAGTTTGTATTTATATATGAGCTCATGATTGTAGGGTTGATTGAATCATGAGAGAAAATCAAGGGTTTGGCTTGATTTGAAAGTGATTTGGCTAAGTTCAAGATTTTGACTTGAAAGGCTTAGATTGGATTTTGAATAAATTTGAGTTTGATTTTTGGAATAGGTTTTGATTGTTTGAATTTATATTTCATTTATATATGTGAATATAAATGAGAATATAAATTGATCATGAGAAAATTTCAAAATTTTGAAGTGGTTTAATCATGACTTGGGTTAAATCCATTAAAGGGAATTTAAAGGATTTAAGGAAATCTTTAAATTAAAATTTAATTTTTGAATTGGATTGGATTGATTTATATGTATATTTCATTTATACATGAGAATATAAATGAGTTTTGAGAAAATCCCACGAATTTGAATAGGTGTGATCATGATTTAGGTTAAATCCATTTAAGAGAATTTAAAGGATTTAAGGAGATTTTAAAATTGGAATTTATTGATTTATATTTATATTTCATTTATATATGAGAATATAAATGAGTTTTGAGAAAATTCCATGAATTTGAATAGGTTTGATCAAGGTTTAGGTTAAATCCATTAATCGAAAATTAAGGGATTTAAGGAAAATTTCATGAATTGATTTTGAATTTTGAATTTGATTTTATGGATTTGAATTTATATTTCATTTATATATGTGCATATAAATGAGAATATAAATGACGTATGAGAAAATCTCAAATGTTTGAATAAATTTGAATCATAATTTTGGTTAAGTCATTAAGAAAGGGTTAAGGACTTAGGAATTTTGAACGTAGGAATTTTTGATGAATTTTGATCATGGGTTTCAATCATAGATTTTAATCATGGATTTCAATCATATGGAATTGATTTGAATTTGGAGAAAAACAATTAAGATTGATTTGGTGTTTGACTTGAAAGAAGGAAAGTGAGGAATGATCTAAGCTAAGGGTAGGAAATTTTTCTAACACCCCTAAGGCATAATCTATTCATATGGCTAACTCTTCTAAGTCTTCTAGGGCTAGGTTTGAGTGTCAACCTAATCACTAGATGTGTCTTAAAACTAAGGAACTCTTAAAGTCTAAGAGAAATCTTATGTCTAAGATAGATAGGTTGAGAGCTCATTATAAAAATGAGGTCAACAAAGTATGCCCAATAAGTGTGGTGTGACTGATAAGGAACACCACAGGTATTGGTGTTGACCGAAACAATCAACAACATCGAAAGATCACAAGCACTAATAGAAGCAATTTGTCCTTAACCTAAGGAAAAGAAAGAATCTAGAGTTTAGTGCAATGTGGCTCTACTTATGTCCAAGACATAAGAGAGAGGGAAGAAATCCACTAAGGGATAAAGTGTGAACCTTCCACTAGGGAAGCAGGTTCAAGTCATCCACAAGGGGATGAGAGGTTTGATTTGATTTTCACTGAGGAGAAAAGGTTTTGATTTATTCCACTAGGAAAGAGGGTTGAATTTGTTTTATTTTTGTTAGGTTTGAATTTTTAGATGAACCCTATTGGTTTGCAATGGGTTGTACTGAATAGGAGCCATGGAGGCTAAGACCTAATTTAGATTTACCAATCCAAAGGGGTAGTCTACTAAACACATAGTAGGACTAGCCAACCGAAGGGATGCCTTTTGGTATGCAGCAACTATACTAGGAAGAAAGCATAGTAGACTTACATCCCAAATAAGACAATTCTTTGGGATAATCTATTGGCAAGACAACATTGAACCCCAAGGCACTATTGAGTGAATGCCACTGGGGACTTAGATCAACTCAAAGATAGTCAAGATTGATTTCATTTTTTATATTTGTTTATTTTGATTATGATGGATCCATAGGTTTGTGATGAACTGCTGAGTAGGGCCATGGGCTAAATCTAACTCATTTATCAATTCAAAGGGAGTAGTCTACCAACCACTAGGTAGAACTATCCAACAAAAGGGTGCTTCCTTTTGGTATACAATGGTCAAGTCTTAAGAAGAAAGCATAAGGATTAACATCTTCTAGAAACAAGAGACCACTGGGGTGATTGGTTGCTTTGGGCAACAAATCAAACACTAGGGATACTGAGTGAATGCCACTGGGGACTTAAATCAACTCAGATAGTCAAAATTAATTTATTTTTTAATTGTTTTGATGGATTTCATTGGTTTTGATGGATCAAAGAAGAAACTTATAGAAGCCTAGACCTATCTCAATTCTTGAACAAAGTAGTAGCTTCGATGGGAGAACTATCCAACCAAAGGAGTGCCTTTCGATTTGCAATGATCAATTGAAGGAAAGAAAGCTCAATGACTTGCATCTTCCACAAGAAAAGACCACTGGGGTGATCAGTTGTTTTGAGCAATAAATCAAAACCTAACCTAGGGCTGCCCGTCGATTTGTGACAATCATACTAGAAAAAATGTGTCATGGCCTTATATCTTTTAAAGTAAAATGACTGTTGGGGTAACTAGTTTATGGCAAAGCAGATTGAACTTGACCTAAGGGTAACTATGAAGTGAGTATTACAGGATTTATCTCAACTTGTAGTCGAATTAATTCTAGGGAGTTATCACCGCCTAAAGATAGGATGCTTGCTTGGGAAAGGGGCCCTTTGGGCTTAAATTCTAATCCACAAGGAAAAATTTTGTTTGTTTGTTTAGTTTGTTTGTTTATCATGGACCCTAGTTTACAGGGATCAAAGCGAGAAGAGCTTATATCCTAGACCTATCTTTTTACTAAACTAAGGAGAAGCATCCATTGAACAAATTTTCCAACCAGGGGGTGGCTACTAGGAAAGAGGAACCCAATCGATCCAGGTCTTTGATAAATAAAGTGGTGGGATGGGGCCAAAGGGCTTAATCCAACACCGGAGAAGATGACATGGCTAGTCATAAATCCAATAGTATTAGTGTCCAACTCAAGGAGAAAGCAGGGGACTCATATCGCCAGAGTGGTGTACTCGGGTGAGTCACTTGCATAGAACATCAACCAACCTAAGGTGTCCTTTGCAACAATCGGCCTAGGAAGAAAGCTGAGACTCACATCCTCCTATATAACAAAACTATTGGGATAGTCTATCTTCAACTCGATGGTGCTATCAGACTGTCTTGAGTGAATGCCTGGGACTTCAACTCAAAAGTAGTCAAGAGGAAAGGAGCCTCTTGGGACTTATCCTAAACCTCAAATATACTCAACCTAGTTAGAACATGATGGCTAGTTCAAGAAGAAAGCATGGGACTCACATCTTCTTAAAGTCAACATGAGGGTAACTATTGGTGAGGCAATGAAGACTACCATACTAACAAGGTGCTAGTTGGTTTGCAATGGTCAAGTTAGGAAGAAAGCATAGGGACTTGCATCTTCCAACAAATGACCACTGGGGTGACATACTAGCGAGGTAGCATGTAGACCCGACCTAGAGCAACTAATGAGTGAGTGCCACAAGGGGCTTGCTCTCACATCAAAATAGCTCGATAAAAGATTTGTGTTTATTGTTTTGCATGTGTTAAAAGGAATAGGATGCCTCTGGGAGACTTTTATAGCTACCTTAAAACACGGGAATTATGAAATGATGCCAGGATGGCAAAGAATTCCCACTAAGAAAGGATGTTGCTTGGGTTCTCTCTAACAGTTATGCTAATCAAAATAGGATGCCTCGGTTCTCTTACACCTATTCTAATAGCAGAGATTGTGTTTGTGTTGTGAAAGAGGGATAGGATGCCACGGGACTCTTACACCTACCTAAACATCCATGGATTCTAAGACAAGCAAAAACACTTTGAAGAAGAGAAGATTTGATGAATGGAATCAGATTTTATTCTTTTTTATTAATGATTATTTTCAAATAAGTTTTCATGGGTAATATTTCTTTAGATAGAGCCCATTAATTGGAAGCATCGTGTTCCCCTTTACAATCAATAAGTTGATAAGATCCTCCTTGGTAGGCCTTCTCATGACATAGGGGCCTTCCCAAGTGGGTTCAAACTTGCCTCCCATCTTTCAATGGGCAACAATTGGTCTCCTTAGGACTAACACAAGTCTACTCAAAAGACCTAGGGTGGACCAACTTGTTGTGAGCTTGAATCATTTTGGCCTTGTACAACTGAGGCACCGTAGGCGACTCTCCTCAAGCTCTTCTAACAACTTTGCATTTGCTTTCTGTAGTGATCTTGTTACCCAATGCTATCCTTAGTGATGGGAGTTGAACTTAAAGGAAGAATGGCTTTGACCCATACACTAAGAAAATGGGGTAGAGAGTTGGAGTTTGGTATGTGGTGCGGTAGGCCCAAAGCTTCAACCAACTGCTTCACTCATTTGTTCATCAAGAGTCTTCTTGATCTGGATGAGAGTTTTATTGAATGCTTCTACCTAGCCATTTTAGGGGAGTAGATGGTGGAGTATCTCCAATCTATCATGTCTTAGCAAAGCTGATCTTCATGCTTTTGAATGTACCATTATCTGATATAATTTGTCGAGGCACCCCAAACCTATATACGATATGGATCCTGAAAAATTGAAGCATATGGTGATGTGACCTCTCAGTGGGATGGCTTCCTCCACTTGGAAAAGTAGTCAATATACTAAGATGAATCGATGCCCCTTGGAAGAAGGAGGATCGATCGACTACAATAATGGTACCCAACACTCAAATGGCCATGAAGCCAATGTAGGGTGTAGAATGTTGGGTGGTTGGTGGAGGACCACACAGTGTACCTGACACTGATGGCATCTCCTAGCTACTTCCATGCAATCTATAATCATAGAGGGATAGTAGTATCTAAGTCTTTTGATCTTCATCTTCATCTTGGAGATTGATGCTCGCATAGACTAAATGTACCTCGGTTACAATGCCATGGGCTTCATGTTTGTCTAAACAAATAACACATTTGGTCAAAGGATCGTGGGTACAAGGTGCCATCAACAAGAGCATAGAGAGCTCATTTCACCATGGGCTTTGTGATTTCTCTTGAGGTAGTTTGTTGTTCAAGTAATCTATGAATGGTTGCCTCCAATCCAGCTCCTTGTCCATTTTGGCAACCTCCCTTCAAGAGAAAGTCTCGATGAGTTCAAACATCAATAAGGGATAAGACTTTTCTTTGGATCCCAACAAAATCTTTAGCATTTTCTCGGCTGGGAACCTTGTAGATGGTGACTTAGAATTTGGCCAATACTTCATGGTATACTCATAGTAATGAAGCTTGGGTTTGAGAACAGTAGGACCCATAATCGGTTGATGACCAACGAGAATCCCAAAGATGTTGATGCTCTTGACATTTGATAGTGATGGCTAACTCCAAATCAATCAAAGCCTCATACTACTTGTTTGGTGCGGGGTTGGAAAGATAGTATGAGAATCTCATCACATCAGTTTGGAGTTAGAAGAACTATTCCCCTACCTTTCAGAGAATAGATCATGGTGCTTCACCTTTAAGAAAAGCGGCACCATCAAAATACATCTCCCATCGATGGTTGTTGCCTCCCTAAGTTCATGATTTGTTCATCGGGAGATCATCACTAAGCGAGAATCAGAAGTGGGTGTCTTCTAAGAAATCCGCTAGTGCTCCTTTTTTTACCGCAGGGGTACAAATGTGATATCAAATGAGTATCATGGACCAAGAGCCAAACATCATAAGTGGCCATGTCATGAGACGTAGTGGATTGGTTGAGAGATCAAGTTCACCTTATGAAAAGCATATAATTAGCTAGATGCAAAGATCAAAGCTAGGCAATGTTTCTCAATAGGTGGATAGTTTGCTTTGATGACAACAAGGTAGTAGAGTGTGTCTTCCCCTCTTCTTATCATTGGCAATAGAGCAGAAATTCATCCAATCTGATGTAAGGATCACAGGATAGGGACTAGAGCGGCTTCACCAAGTACTCTTTGATGTCTTTGAATGTGGCACTTGTCATCCACTTGAACTTGGCATCCTTTTTGACAAGTGCTGAGAATGGCTTGCATCTCCAATAGGTTTGAGATAAAGCATCTTAGATATATGATCCTTGAAAGGATCTGAGTTGAGTTAAACTCTTAGGAGGTGGCATTTCTAAGATAGCTTTAATCTTTTTAGGATCTATTTCTATTCCTTGTTGAACAATAAACCCAAGGAATTTCCTACTCAAATGCACACTTGAGGATTCATTTTGAGGTTATATTATCTTAACCATTCAAAACTACTCTCAAGTCAAAGAGGTCTTCTTCTTTTCTTCTTGACTACTAGATCATCAATAGCACTCAACCATGATGGATGAGTTCATTGAAGATCTGAGTCATGGCCATGTATAGCACCAGCATTTTTAAGGCAAAGGCATGACCCTATAAGAAGATTTTGATCGGGGTTGGAGTGTTTCTTTCATCTTAGACATCTTGATTTGGTTATAGCAGATGATCCATCCATGAGAGAAAGGCGCATGAGATGAGGCAATGTCCACCATTAATTATAGTATAGGAAACTCATCCTTAGGACATGCCTTGTTTAAGTCCCTAAAATCAAATATGAATTTGGCCATTCTTCTTCTTAATTGGGATGACACTAGCTAACCGGTAGGATATTTTTCTTCCCGATGAAACCCGGATCGATTTCTTGACTTGAAAATGACCTATTGTTCAATTTCTAATATGTCTAGGAGCTTGCTTAATAGGGGGAAATTAGGATTATTGCTAGCTTGTGGACTACGAGATAATCGGCATTTCTTCATAACTCCATGAAGCGTCTTTAAACTCGGTCAATAGCCTAACTAAGTCATTGGTTTCTTCTTCATTCAACAATGAAGGATTTTCTTCTCTCGAGGTTGATTTCTTTATTGTTATGAATCTCCTCTTCAAATTGGTGCCTCTTTGACTTGGAGATCATCGGATCATCTAGTTTCTAAAACACACATTCTCATAAGAGTTGGGGATGTGTGAGAAGAATATCAATTCCAAATGGTTGGTAACAAGGCAATAATCTTCATCATCATTGGACTATGTTGAATCCTAGTCTTGCTTCTTGATTGCTTTTCTTCCCTTATTCCATAGCTTTTTGAGTATTTTTGACCTGCTTGGACCATGTGTGAGGAACTAAACCTTTGTATAAGATTTTGACACAAGGTGAGTAAAAGTCAAAAGGTAATTCATTCTTTAAAGTATCTTCTTCAAGTCTACATCAACTCGGACTTGAGGATGATGATCCCAAAAGAACTTCTCTTCATGTCATTGGAAGACTTAGGGACTTCCTACTAAACCTTCAACTTTCTGAGATGTAAGTGAGGTAAGAGCTAAGGTTCCTAAGCCTAATAGTTTCACATAAACTAGATTCGAATACTTTGCTTTGCTTGGAGGCTTGGTCTTCATCTCTGTCTGGATCAAAAGTCACTTCCAATGGAACCCGTTGAGAGGGGTTGGCTGGTATACTAATCACATTAGACTCATCCCGAGCTGGATTCCAAGTCTATGAATAGTAGGTACTCATGAACTGGAACACATTGGTGAAAGGCCAACTAGGGGTCTCCACTGCCTATTTCTACCTGCTACACGTGGAGGTTGAGCCATCTACCCATGTCCATATGATGGAATGAGAATATGGGTGGAATGTGATATATTTCTTCTTCTTTCACTTGGACTTTTTTCTTTTCTTTTTTTCTTTTATCTTTTCTTTTCTTTTTATTTTCTTTTGCTTTTGTATTTGCATTTGAATTTTGTCCAAGTTCAGAAAGGGTGTTTTGAGGAAGATAGTAGGTCGCATCCTCATAAATCTCAACCTCTAATTGAAAATGGCTTTTCATCCCATTGACAGTACTCAATTCCATCTTTTTGAACTTGATGCACGATGAAGGGAGGATGGAATCTTATTCATGTATCCAAGGCCTACCAAGCAAAGTAGTGAATGAAGTATTGAATCAATGATGTAGAACTTGGCTTGGTCTTCAGTCAATCTCCAATGGTAACACTGAACCTAAAAGCTCTTGATCATTGAATCCTCTCAACATCATCTATCTCCTCGAGTGTAGATGTCAATCTTCAAATAGGCAAGGGTCTTTAGACTCATAATGTTCTTGATGCACCAATCCATGAGAACCACATGAACTGATATCCATGTCGTGATGTATAGGGGGCGGTTGTGCTCCAAGTCCCCTAGAGAAGGTCTTCATCTGAAGGTGATCCCTTGGGCTTCTTTTGTGTGCTTCCTCACTATATAATGACTAAGCATATTTTAAATCAAGGAGGGCCTTGATTAGTGATTCCCTCATCTCTTTGGATAAGGCAGGGCATCATTAGCTTAGATGACTTTCTTAGATGAGAAAGGATGTTGTAGTCCACCTTGATTGGTCTTACAAGCATATCCAAGGGTGGAGCATCTGTGGAAGGGCTTCTCGATCTTGTGACTTGTTTCCTCATCTTGAGGTGCTGAGGAGGTAGAACCTTACTCTAGGAGGACTTGTAATCTCTTGAGGCAAGGTGGAAGTTCTACACCACTTGGCTCACCTACTTCTCCTATGGGACTCCTCAGATGATTCCAAGTCTATCTCAAGAGGTGAACTCGTATTGAGTTGGAAAGTCCAACTCTTAGAAAGAGGAAGATCAAATTATAGTTAGACTTGAAGAGTTATCATTAGAATAGAGAAGACAACTCATCGAGAAGAGACAGATGTAATTCAAACTAGCTTTATTCTTCAATTTCTTGGAATTATTTGGAGGTACAAAGTAGAAGTCAAGAGTGAGTAAGTGGAGTAAGGGATTTGATGCCCTTATCCATTGATACAAGAGTTCTAGTAGAAGAAATAGAAGAGAGCTAAAATGGAAGAAGTCAGTGTGGAAGCTACAAGGTTGGAGGCTGATGGGTGGCTATGCTAAAGGGCTATCTAGGTGACACATCTTCTACTCCTCTTGAGCTCCCACTTTCTAGAGTTGGCAGCTTGCAAACCTTCCTTGGTGTTGGAGGTTTGAGACTCAAACACACAGGAAAGCTTCTTGATCTTATTTTTCTTAGAGGTTTTAGATAAAGAAATGTCCCAACCTTCTTTTTGGTTTTGGTAGGATCACTTGTATCCCCAAGGATTACCCTAATGGGGAAGGTTGTTCCTAGGTATTCCTTTGGGATATAACGATCTTGAAATTGTGTTCAAGCAATCCTTGAATGTGCAATCCTCCAAAATGTGGTAGCATGTGGTAAGGAAAGTTTGGATCATGACTTTTGCCTACTTCCTCCAGGTCTCTAGGCTAGCTAAAATGTTTCTTTAAGAGATTCTTAAAGATTTTTTTGATTACCTCCCTCTTAAAAGAATAAGGTTTGTTTAACTTATCTAAGAGTAGGTGGACCTACGGCGGTGCATGCATGCTCTTTATATATGGCGGTGTTGTATGGCGGCCATGGAGGCTATGGTGGGCGGTGGGGCTACCTTGGTGGAAAGGAGGTGGAGGCTGGTCATGGTCTCTTGGTGATCTCTAGCTGCTTCCCACCCAGCTACTTCTTCTCTCATAAACCTTTACTTCTTGGGCGATCTTGAAAAGGCAACTATTTGGCCTCTCCTTGTAGACTAAGCCTTGTTGATTAGCTTCTCAAATGTCTTGATAGTGAAGCCCTTAAGCATGAAGGCGAGATGGATATTCTTCAAGAGAATCTCAATGGCATGTTGTTGTTTTTGTGATTTCACTTCATATTACCATGAATTTCAAGAATATAATCAACAAGTGATGTTGTCTCATGAGATCATCACCTACTGTAACCCTTTTGAGCTCCGCAAATCTCTTGATGAAGAGTTACTCTAACAAATAAATATCTTTGAACCATTGGGTAGTTCTACCAATCAAAAGTAATACATACTACTTAACAAAGAGTTAAAGAGAAGCATCACCACATTTATAAGCCTTGAAGTGAGCTATATTTCCCGTTCCCATCAAAGCTTTTGAAGGAGGCATGAAACCCTTGGGATATTGGATAGCATCAAATTCCTCTGGTAGGGTCTACCCTTTGGGCGATGATCCTCCCGGGCTTGAAAGCTTCCTTCACTTGCTCAACCATGGATTTTAGATCTTTTTCTTGTATGGAGGTACTTTTCTACCTTCTATATGCTAGTGCTACCTTGCTCAATGGAGGTAGAGTCTTGCGGGTCAAGACATGCATGCACTAACTCAGGATGACATTGTAATAGGATGAACTAGAGGGCTATTTGCGCTTGCCTAACAAGTCTATGTGCATTCCATCCTATCAATGCTCATCTTACCTTAATTGAAGTCGAGGTGTTGGGATGATTCTGTATCTCTTGATCAACCTCATCACCTTCCATGGCTGTTGCTCCCAGAAGAGAACCCCATACTAAATCCCATCAAGTCATCTTCATTGGGATCAAGGCGACTCTCTTCATCGACCAACCCCAAGATCTCCTTCTTCTCCATAAAATAGTGTGCAACTATCTCATCTAAGAATGATAACTTTGGTACAAAAATAGTTTAGGTAGACGGTGTGATACTATCATGCTTGAGGCAGGACCTCACCTCTTGAGTCAATCTATGTGGACTCTCCTTGAAGAATGATACTCTAACTCTTGGTTATAATAGGGTAACAATCTAGGATGATCTCTACCACTTTCGCGAACATCATGAATATCTGATAACTTTCACCATCTCCATTGTATGGGTGGAGTTGGTGAAGGAATGACCGATGCTTTGGTCACCACTCCTTCCCCACTAAGGAAGGTCAGGAGGCTTCGCCTACCATAATGGGTGGTGTAGGGGTAGGATCCTTGGCCATAGCGGATCACCGGGGTACATTTTTTCCCGGATTCATGGCCTTAGATGGAATGGGAGATCTTTGAACTGCGATGATGGATAGGGGTAGTGTGGGGTGGAGACACCACCGACTCTTTATGCACAAGAGCTACCCTCTATGGTGGTGGTCCCCAGAGAAGAATACTATTAGTATGGTGGGTGGCGTCTAGAAAGAAAATCAATCAAAGTGAGCGGTTGGGTGAACCTCCATCACTCTCTAGTAAATGTGATGTATGGGCCTGGGCCCTCTCGATGAATCTTCCTCCCCACCTGGGGATAGATCAAATCAAAGCATCAGACTGGCGTCCGCGCTTGCAGGTGAAAGGAGGCGAGTACGACCTCCTACTCTGGATGTAGTGCACCACTTGGAGGTGATGAATGATCCTCTAGCATCTCTGCTAATCGAGAGGATGAAACTAGTTTTTAACCGGTGGTGAAGTGATCATGGGAGACTCATCCATGGTGATACGCCTCAGCTCCCAGCTATCTGGTGTGGACCGTTTGATCATTTATTCTAGTTGGTGGGATGGGGAGTGAGTGCATACTCAAATGTAGAGGCAAGCCCTGAAACTAGGGGAGCCTTACCCTTGGAGGGTATAGATGGTAGGGTGCTAGCCCGCACTGGGCAACATGGGAAACTCTGGGATGAACTGCACTAAGTGCTTGTCACTGCTGCTATGGTAGTTTGTACCACTTTCCTCTTAGTGAGGAGACATCAGAATCAGGTGTATCGATGATCTACGCGGTCACCTTCTTCCTGTATGTGAGGGGAATGCCCTCACAAGTGATCTGCCCCCTCAAATCCGGCCAAAGTGGATCAAGTGGGTATGGTCGGGAAGTGATCTAAAGCTAGATCCATACCATGGGGAAAGAAGACAAATTTGAGCCATTTCATAGCAAATTAAGACTTGTACTTGCAAGAAAAGAATACAATGAGAAATGAACTTGTATCATTTTTCTATCTCCATAGATTTTTTTTTAATTTTGAATTTTGAAAATTTAACCCACATCCAATAACTTGGAAGTGTTAAGTGGGTTCAAATGATTTGAAGATTGATTGAAGAGAAATTTGAATATGAATTCAAACTTCAACAAATTTAGGTATGTTGAAATATGGATTCAAAATTTTTGATAGGATGCTTCCATAGGTTCATGGTTTGTTTGAATTTGAATTTTTGATTTTGAGGACCCTTTCCTTTAACAAATTTGGGTATGTTAAAGTAAGGGTCAAATGATTTTGTTTTATTTGAATGTTTTGGAATTCTTACTTAGCAAATTTAGGTATGCTAAGTGAAGTAAAAGTGATTGTTTCTTTTTGTGAATTTTGTTTTATTTTGATTTTGAAAATTTTGGAATTCTTACTTAGCAAATTTAGGTATGCTAAGTGAAGAATCGTGTATTTTGTTTGATTTTTGAAAATAGGATTCTTAGCAAATTTAGGTATGCTAAGAAAATCCTAAGTGTTTCATTTTTGTTTGGAATATTTTGATTTTTAAAAAGGATCCTTAGCAAATTTGGTATGCTAAGGGAATCCTAAGTGTTTCATTTTATTTTGATGTGTTTGAAAGTGGAGACTTTACTTTAGCAAATTTGGTATGCTAAAGATGAAGTCCCACTTGGTTTTATGAAATGAAAATTTCACTTAGCAAATTTGAGTATGCTAAATGAAATTCCAAATGTGTCAAAATTTTGATTTCATTTTGGTTTTGAAAATGGAAACTTCTCCTTAGCAAATTTGGTATGCTAAGGGAAGAAGTTCCAAGGTGTTTGAAAATTTTTTGTTTTTATTTGGAAACTTCACTTAATAAATTTGGGTATGTATGAGGTTCCAAAATGTGTTTGAAAATGTTTGATTTTGGATTTGGAAACTTCACTTACAAATTTGGGTATGTTAAATGAAGTTCCAAATGTGTTTGAAAATTTTGAAATATGATTGTTGATTTTGATTTTGGATTTGGAAACTTTACTTAACAAATTTGGTATGTTAAATGAAAATTCAAATATGTTTGAAAATTTTTTGATTTTTTGGATTTGGAGACTTCACTTAATTTGATTGTTAATGAGTTCAAATGTGTTTGAAAAAATTTTGATTTTGGATTTGGACTTCACTTAGAATTTGGTATGTTAAATGAAGTTCCAAATGTGTTTGAAAATTTTGAAATATGATTGTTGATTTTGATTTTGGATTTGGAAACTTCACTTAACAAATTTGGGTATGTTAAATGAAGTTCCAAATGTGTTTGAAAATTTTGAAAATATTGTTGATTTTTTTTAATTTTTTATTTGGATTTGGAAACTTCACAAATTTGATGTTAAATGAAGTTCAAATGTGTTTTGAATTTTGAAATATGATTTGTTTTTTTTTTTGAAAAGGAGACTTCCATTTAACAAATTTGTATGTAGAATGGAGATCAATTTTATTTTGAAATATGAAATTTTTTGTGTGTGATTGTTGCTTTTTGAAAAAAGAGGAATTCCAACTTAAAAATATGTGAGATATGTTTAAGTGGGATTTCTAAATGATATTTTATTTTAGTTGGAATGAAATCTTCATTTAATAAATTTAGTATATTAAATGAAGATGTTCATTGTGTTTTTTTTAAAAAATTTTAATTTTTTGTTTACAAATGAACTTTCCATTCAATAAGTGTGATATTGAATAGAAAATTCATGTGTCTTTTGAAAACTTTATGATTATGATTGTGATTTTGGAAAACATGATTGTTCATTTTATTTTGAAAATGAAATCTTCATCAAAGTGAATTGAAGAAGATGTTCATTTGTGCTTTTGAAAATTTTATTAGTTTTATTTTTGAAAATCCTACATGTAACAATTATGGAATTGTTAAATGAGGGTGACAAAATTTTATGGAAAATATTTTATTAAGTGCATTTTGAAAAGGTGCTTTTGAAAAAAACAAAGTTCTTTATGGAAGATTTATTATTTTAGGATGAACCTTTCCTTATCATGAAAATGATAAGGAGGAAGTCTTTAAAGATGTTTCTTTTTATTTAGATCTTTTCATTTTACCCATTGGAGAACCAATGGGGTTTTAAGACCAACAGGTCCGAAAACCTAAAGATGTTGGCTAACTCAACTCAAGAATGAGATGAGCTAAGTGCCAATGGAAAGAAGGATAGTCTTGGATTCATACCAAAGTACAAACCCACTATCGATACTCAACAATGATCATTTACCAAAGATGGAGAGAACCATCCCAGTGAGTGCCGAAAAATCATATGAAATTTTCTATAGGAGTCTCTTTCAAATCATGGAGAAAGAAAAGAAGACAGAACTTATAAAATTCATCTTTTAGATGCCGATCATAGATGTACTTATTGGTGATGATCGAATCGTCATCAAGGAATATTATCTCGAGAGAAAATCACTACCCTTTAATGGACCAATCACCTCAATAAGGACTCTAAGGATGATGGGTGCATATATGTAGATTCTTCCCTACTTTACATGGAAAAAAGTAAAGGTTTATTTTAAATCTTTGTTAAGTTCTCTAGGGGCAAGCCATAGTTAATTACATCCGGATGGGATTAGAAAACTCTTAAGGTAAATGATCATTGTCTTTGAAGATTTCAATAGGAAGGACTATCAATCGATTGGTTTATTTGAAGATCAAATGGGATTGATCAAAAGAGAGTTATTATCAAGCCAAAATGGAAGATAAGTAGGAGATGCCCATGATGCTAGGAAACTAGCAGCATCTCAAACTATCTATAGTTGGGCTTTACATTTTGAAATTGATTTAGTTTGTTTGAGTTGCATTTTTCATTAGAATTTTGGGACTTAAGATTCTTAACACAAGATTAAGGAAATGCCTAAGAGGTGAGGAATTATGCTTATGGCCCACAAAGGAGAAGCAACCGAACTAAATCTAGGAGCTTGGTGAGGCGAAGCACAACCTAAATCTAAGGAAAATGGGTAATTGGTTTGCCTCACAAGAGAGGACAAACCAGATAACTTGGACTTACAACACAGGGGTGGGCCAACTAACTCCTCTATGATTTTAAATACATGTAGGCAAGTCTTTATGCTTATGCAAGATAATTTAGAAAGAGACTAAGTCCTTAAACTCACTCTTTAAAGAGACTAGATCATGTAAAGGGACATGCTTCAAATGACCTAAATCTAATCCAATTCAAATTTCATTTTATTTTTTATTTTGGATATTTTGACTCCTAATAGGATTTTTATGACTAATGCATGAGAAAAGAATTGGCCAAAATTAGAGAAGGAGGAGGTGAGTTTCCACCATGGCTCTCAAAGGTCAAGCAAGTTCTCTGGAAAGGTGGAAGCCTCCAATCAAGAGTGAAATAAGATGCATTTGTGCATGATATTATAAAGAAATGCTCATCAATAAGGGTTGCTAATTCTTTTATCTTGATTTTAAACCTAAGCTTTAGGTGAGGTTATGAGTTGTTTAATTTTATTTTAAGTTGTTGGGTAAAAGATTTATTTTTCCTAAAGAGCCTAATCCACATCATAAAGCAAGGAAGAAACTAGGAAAATCATGCCACTTAATGCAAAAGCTAAACAAATCATCAATCAATTTATAAAGCTAATCACAAAAGAATAAATGGTTGTTGTGGTAGCACCGCACAAACAAAAATATCAAATATGGGTAGCGAGCTCTACCCTTATACAACTGATTACAAATGAATTAAATTACAATTAAGCAAAGGAATTCATTGTTATGGGGTCTTCAAGCTTTATTCTTCTTCTTTCTTCTTCTTTCTTCTTTTCTTCTTTTCTTTCCTCCTTTGGATGGTTGGATGGTAGATGCTCAAGGCTTCACATGGTGCATAAGATAGGATCTTATGACCAATGCTCATCTAATCCCCATAACAATCATTCCAAAATCTAATTATACAAATTTTTACATGAAAGAAAAAAGGAAATCTAACTAACACTAAAACAAAGGTTAGCTAAATCACACCACACCTCAAGCATGTATATTGGACTTATCACCCCACACATGGGTGACTAAGTCCACACTATATGGATTATGCTTAGGGGTATAAAGCACCTACAAGCAAAAGCATTTATATTTTTATTTATGATAGCCTTAAGCACAATCCCTGAGAATAGTTAGACTAGACATCCTACCATTCATTCTACGAGCATACACCCTAACATCAGTCTAAAACATATATATCATAAAATAAAATAACATCAAACCATGCAACCTAACCTAAGGCTAGAAGTGGTGACTTAGGCTAATGTGTGCTTTGAAGGTTTGTGTGGTATGCTTAGCTATGGCTTTAGGTTCAAATTTTCTAAGTGTGAAGAACATGTTCAACTTAGAGGGTTTCATTTAAGTTGTTTAATTTTTGGGTTGATTTTATTTCATGTTTTGATTTGGTTTAAGTGATCCTACAATTAATTACTAAGTTATGAAGAGAGGGAAAGAGAAGAACTTCTCTTTCCTTCCCTAACCTAAGTAATTTCTAAAGTAGATTCACATTTTAGTTTTATTTAGGTGAATGTTTTGATTAAATCTTTTAATTAATCCTAAGTTTAGATAAACTCTAAACAAACCTATTCAAAAGAAAGGCATTTTAAGATTAAATGAAATGAACCAAAATTCACATAACACACATTACTTCATTTATTTCCCAACATATGTAACATGCATATGGATGGACCCTAAGCATATCTATACATACAAATGAGTATTTAACACACTTTATGATGCATGCTAAGTAATCCATTTAAGAAAAAAAGTTGAATATGCATGATTTTTTCTTAAGTGAATATCCAAATTTCACATACATACATGAAAGTAAGAGGCATAAGTAAAGAAAAGTTATGGTGTAAGGTCAAGACCTACTGCTACTTTCTTAAAATCGCAACTCATTGTTCTAATTAATATAATACTTTAAATACAAACATATATATAAAAGAAATGAAATAGAAAAGGAAAATGTAAAAAGTTGTTTAATAGATTCCTTTTATCTTATGTAATTTATATATGCAAGTATAGATAACCCTTCTTAAATGATAATATAGGAATGAATAGAGTATAAGATTAAGTAAATATTGAGTTCTTTTCAAAAACTGAACCAATTATATCATTTTTTAACACCAACTTACTTGCTAGAAGTATTACAAGCTCATCCAACTTCACAAGCTTGTATGCAATTGTGAAAGGCAAAAACCTTAAAAAGAGAAACATAATGAAAGTTTAGCTAAAGATTCTCAAACGTTTGTGCACCCTGACTAGATGGACTATAGCTACAGTGATTTAAAGTCCCACTATCGGTTTTGCATTACCCATTTATATTTGTGCGGCATTAATGAATTTTTGAAAAGCCCAGCTTTCTGAGGACTGACCCATTCTTGTACCGGTCGCATAAAGCTACTTGGGTGACTGGGATCCCAATAGATTGAGCTCATTAAAGATTTTTACGGGAATAGCCCTCCTCTTATAGGGTAACTTAAGATGAGTTTTGCTTGATTTCAAAGACATACATCATTTGACTAATATATTTTATCAATGGTAAAAGAAAAAAAAAATTGTTAATTCCCAGATAAATGCGTATAGTAGAATCGCAACCGAAAGAAATCGCGAAACGTCATGTACTCATTTATCCACTGAAATTATCTTTTGAAAGTTTATGTTTTCCGATAATTCCTTTCAGCCACCGAAGTTCTGACTTTACATCACAGAGCCAAAACTATGTGATGGGGAGTTTTAAAACCGCTTTTCCCAGCTCAGTTTCCCTTGCATATCCATCCTTAATTCAATTTCCATTTGTTCAGTGTGAGTAAGTAACGGTTTACTAAGCCCAATTTTTTTCTGAGTTCCCCCTTGAAGAACATTTTTTTTTTACTACGTTTCAGGAGTATTTCGTTTCTGCAATGGGACCTAGGATTTAATATCTTTGAATTTGATTTCAAGCACCATAGGTAAATAATCGTTAAAGGCCTGTTGGATACAGGGCGCAACCTTATCTCCTTGGCCCCCCCTCAATACATTTTGGTTGCTTAAAAGAAACGAACGAGATAAACAAAATACTTAAATCTACGATGCCACCTATGGGGCAAGAAAAAACTACGTAAAAGCTCATTGAATCAAATTTCGCAATCTAGTGGTTTGCACCTCTAAATAATGCGATGACCAATAGGCCCAAAGCTGACCTGTATGCAGCCAATATAGTGCAGACTTTGGTCACTATTACCCAGGCTAAAAAGCCGTGATTTACAAGTAGGCTCGGAAAGTAAGTGGGGATGACAGGATTAATGTCAGCGCTCTTTTTAGAACTACTGATTATCTAAGAATCCTTGTCATTGACTTTCAAGATGGTCGAAGGCTTTACCTTAAGTCAAGCGCTTACCTGTGCAAATTTCAGCGCTAGACATGCTAAACACCCGCAAGCTTTCTACTAAAGTATGAACCTGGGGGGCGCGATTCTGTCGCGACAAAGAATTTTTCTTTCAGTACTGTAATGGCTTAAGAAATGCCTGGCGATGGTCTAATAGACTATTGAGTGGTTAACCAATTTTTTAATCTAACCTGTTAATAAGCCTTTTCAGAAGCTGGTTTATCTAAAGTCTAGAAATGCCACAAAATTTACACTATACGGACATCGATTATGGCCACCCATAAAACTCACAATTTTCCGAAAATTCCTAAGGCCTAGCTAGACTGTAGACCTGATTTTATTTGGTTCATACCTAACGCTCATAAGGGAATCAATAAAAGATTAGGAAGAACGTGTTTCGGCTCCCTTTTAATATTTTAAGCAGAGTCATACTGACAACTACGAAGACTTGAAAAGAGCTTATGGGATGGAAATGCTTTTACACCTAAGACACTCGGAATTTATAAAGAGATATTAAGAGGCGTAAGTCTGCACATAAAACATAAGCGTAAAAGGAAGTAAAAGGAGCTATTAATTGTGATCCCAAGGGGACAATTTTAATTGAGCCAGTTTGTTTCAAAAGGTACAACGTTAGCAAGAAATGATATTTCTTTTTTAGAAGAATAAACCACTGCACCAAAAGATGAGGCCGAGAAAGTACTCAAAAAATGGAAATGACACATGGAATTGCAGCATTAATGGGGGGTCATTAATAATTTTAGTTGACTCGTCACCTCGCTTGGTTGAGGTAGAGTTCCATCGAAGTCAAAAGAGAAGGCCATTCTAGACTAGTTTAAAGCCTGTACACCCTAAGAAGCCTCTCCGATGGGTTTGCCCTAAGCCAAATGGCCCAAAAAATATTTACATAAAGTCTGTCCAGGGGGAAATTCGCTGATGATAGATTTTGAACAGTGAGGTTAGCTGCAATGTTTTCAAACTTCCCAGTCGAAAGCGTCATTTTAAGTTCTAGAGGAGGTGTTTAAAATAACTGTTTAAGCCCCATGCTTGTACTGATAGTCAAAGCAATCAAGTACATTGTCTTTTCGCTCGGCAATGGTATCCCTGGGTTTCATATCCGATATTCATGGATAGTCTGAGTAATCTAAATCGCGCATAACAAAAATGTGCGAAAATACGCGTAAAATTGCACCCACCCCTTTTTTTTCCCTAAAAGCGCCGGATATTCATATCCCAAAATTAAATGTTGGTACGCTATATTTACATATATATTCGCAAGTTTTTGCATCGCTTATGGCTTCGGCCATATTTAGGGGGTTGACGCTCATTGCATTGAACTGCATTTTTCCAGCGCTAAGATGCAGATTTCCTTAAAATTTTCCGCTACTTCATACATGAAGTAAGAAGCGTTCTGAATAGTAGAAGCTAACAACTGATAGCCTCATTTTAGATCAAATGTCTTTCGTAATCCGTACAACATTTGATTTTTCGATTTAGTAAAATTAGAATAATTTCCACGCACTTTGCTGCCCAGTCATAGGGCAATGCTCCCCTCGCCATCTAGAGACTTTAGGATGAGGAATTTCAAAATCAATCCAAATCTTTGACTTAAAAAAAATTGGAGAAAATAAAATGACTTAAGAATGTTAAGGAAAGCAGTGATTTTATAAAATCCAAACAAAGAAAAAAAAAAAAAAGGGAAGCTTTAAAAGAATTTCAAAGAATAACACTCATTTAAAATTTAAGTTAAATTTAATAATAAACTAAAATTGATTCTTATGGTTTAAATTAAAGTAAATAGTTCTCTTTCCTCAGATTTTAAAAATTAAAACAAGCTTTAATTGAAAGGGTAATACAAAAACTCATAATAAACCAAGAATAAACTAAAAAATCTCATTAATAAATTGATTAATAATTAAAGAATATGGAGGTAATTATTTAGCAATAAGATTGGTAAAGAAACAACCATTGAAATCCATAACTTATCAAAAGGTGATGAATATAATCATGATAATTACAAAACTCAAATAATTAAACTAAGTGCAGTATATTTTAAACTAATCTAAATTGAAATCTTCTTCAGATTTCTCTTTATACAAGTGATGAATACTAACCAATTTACAAAATCATATTCTTATTAAAAAATCATGAACTTCATCCCATATACATCAAGATTTCATTATTATGAAATTAGCTAATATGATACAAAATTCACATAGATTTCTAAATTTTAATGACAAAAGGCAGTGTTTTGAATTAAATGAATAAATCAATCTCATAATTGAATAAACACTACATAAAAGTCTTAAATACACCAAGCATGGGACAAAGTTAAATGCTTAAATTCAAGTATAAGGACATCCAGAGTTGATTTTTAGTCTTAAGATGATTAACAAAATAAAAAATATAATAAGAGTTTTAAATCAAAATTCAAAATTGATTCTATGGTGACAATAGATCTAATAAGTTAGCCTAAGGTTGATGGATCTAAAACTTAAATATATTCTAATTACCAATTTTAAAATAGAATTAAACTACTAAATGGAATTTTATCATTAAATGCTTAAATCAAAACTATTATCCATTTGAACTATTTGTGGGGTGACAAATTCAAGAAAATATCATAAGTGAGAATGAAATCAAGTATTCTATTATTTCATTTCAATAATTTTATTTGGTTTAGTTTTAATATATGATGAGAAGAGAATATTGGTTTAGTGGTTTCCATATTAATTTATAATTTCATATTTTTAACTTGTTTAGTAATGTATTTGATTAAATAAAGTGAATTAAGATTGTCTCCAAACACACATTCTATTTCTGATGAGAATCATATACATTGATGAGGATCCTTCTATCATCTAATTTATACATTTGCATGCTATGATGGAACCATGGATTAGATAGATCATTAACCATTCGGTTTTCTTTAAAATGATCAATTTCATCCAAATTAAACTCCATATGTAAGATAAGCAGTTAAATGTATTAATGACTAAATTTTAATCAAAGTCTCTCACTTATGGGGTAAATTAAGGACTTATACAAAACCTGTAATAAAGATCTAAAGTAAAAATGAGGATAAAATCTTGAAAGTTTTATTACTATCTCATTTTTAAAAATTATTTATTTCAAATCATACTCCTTCAATAAAAATTGTAAGAGGTGAAATTTTCAAGTATATTGGACTCATGAATCAACTCCTATTCAAAATTATGCTAACATAAGAGAAGAAACTAATACTAAGCATGACTTTATATCTATCACATGCAAGCTTATAATTAAAGTATAAGTAGCATACTTTCAGATTTGGTATTTAGTTTATATATTTTGAAAATAATTTAGATTTAGTAGTGATAATAGCTATTCAGATTTCTACTTTAGCCAACACATGCAAATTTGACATAAAGTAAAGAATTTCATTTTAAAATTTGAATTTCAAAACTATGAAAGCATGAGATCACATGGCATACAACTTAACATGTTGGGGAAAAATTCAAAGTAATGAAAGCATGTAAACAAATTCACTTCACTTAAATCCTAAAGACATTCTTATAGAATAAGAAAATTTAGAATAAATCAAAGCGAATTCAAAGTAATTTTTTTTTAGTTTGAAGTTTGATTTAATTTTAAAAATATGAGATGAGTTTGTTGTTCCTAACCCATTCCCACATGTGTTTTATATTTTTGTTTATTTTTTAGATAATTAGATCCATTTTTATGTATTGATTAAAAGGTATGAATTAAGTTAATTACTTACCTACACCAATTTTAAGAATTAACTAAATAATTATGATAATGAGATGACAAAAACCACAAAGAATTTAAAT